>CM064972.1:35514911-35643889 GCA_032847665.1 Solanum chilense | reverse complement strand
GGATCGGAGTGTCACGTTCCGACACATATAGGGGATCGGAGTGTCACGTTCCGACACATATAGGGGATCGGAGTGTCACATTCCGACACATATAGGGGATCGGAGTGTCACGTACCGACACATAGTAGTAGGGGATCGGAGTGTCACGTACCGACACAAGAGGAAGAAAGATAATGAATCCTGAAAGATGATAAATATACTCAACATAATGAACTTAATCCCAAATGAGTATGGTATTGAGGCTTGAGCCCTCATGGATGAACTTGATAGTACTTCTTGATGATTATAGTACTTGTTGTTGATACATGTTGAGTTATAGTTGATTTTATGATATTATTGATATATATTTGTTTTCTATTTTGAGTTGGCCGATGATATCTACTCAGTACTTGTGGTTGTACTGACCCCCTACTTTTATGTTTTCTTCTTGTTATTTGTGGAGTGCAGCAAACGTTCCGTCATCTTCAACTCAGCAGTAATTCGAGCCAGTCTTCGTCACACCGGATCTTCAGGGTGAGCTAATGCGTCTAGCTTGGACTGGATCTTCTTCTTCAAGTCGTGATGCCTTGAACTTCCGGCATGGACTAGCTTTTATTTGTTTTAGCTTCTTAGACATTCTTAGTTTAGCAATTTGAGATAGATGTTCTTGTGATGATGACTTCCAGATTTTGGGGATAATAATAATAGTTATTGATTTGATTTTTAATAATGAGTTTAAGTCTTCCGCATTACTTTTTATTGATATTATATTGAAATGTTAAGGTTTAGATTGGTTGGTTGGCTCACATAGGAGGGTAAATGTGGGTGCCAGTCACGGCCCGGTTTTGGATCGTGACATGGAACTTCTAATTTCTCTGGTTTGCTAGACTCTAATTTAAGAGTTGGATCACATTCCTATGTTGTCTTTTCGTAACCTAATGTTTATAGATTAAAGAAATGGTATTATAGTTGGGTGCTTTAACATTTCGTGCATAAGATCTATGAGGACGCACGATATGAAACACATAATGAAGGATTAGAAAAGACAAGTTGGATCATATCCACGCACGATAGAAATAAAAAGGAGAGTGAATTTACCCTCCCTCTAGACATATGGTGCAGTTCACACCCATGAATGAGACTTTCGCAATTCACACCCATGAATGAGACTTTACTTATTGTGGTTTTCGGACATCTAGGACTCTTAAACCTGGCTCTGATACAAAATTTATTAGTTGTTGGGTTACGACCCAAAGTACCCCCTAGGCGTAACCGCCGTCGTCATCCTCTATGAGGACTAAGACAAGCCTCTTAGCATTCGTCATAGCAAATCATAAATCAGAATTGCAGAAAAATTACAAATTTTTGCTTATATAGCATGGAGGTTTACATAGACCTCTACATAGGAAGCATACACAAATTTCTCGCAGTAGATCATAAGAACGCATAGGAATTTAGTCTAATATTTGTCTCACATTGAACCATCTACAAAGTGAATCATAATAGTTTGGGCATAGTCCTTAGTGTATTACAATATGCGTATAAGCTACAATGGAAGTCTAAACATGAGAGTGGAATAATTTTGTAAAACCATGGACAAATTAATAAGGCTTGATAAGTGGGTTTATCCTCAGAACCAATTAAAACTCACAAATTGAATTAGGAATGAGACAAATCTTCTTCTTCAATGACCACTGTAACATTTCAAGAAATTGTACATGTCCCTGAAGAGCCAAGTAAGTTTCTAAGAATGTGTATTGGAGTATATAGGAATCCCAATGCACAATATTGAGAAATATTGGGCATATTATAGCATATTCGCTTAAGGGTGTTAGCCAATTTTTATGTATACACAAGTATTTAAAATATAATCCAAGCATCTTTAAGAATCGTACCTACAATGAAGACCCTAAGATAAAATTATTGATTATCATCTTAACACATTATGTACTAGGCATCCAAGTGTCAAGCCTAGGTACCATAGCACATGATCATTTAAAATGATCAAGTAGAGTAAGTAGTGCCAAGGGATATAGTTAGAATCCTTGGGATAACAGAAATGAGCAGAAACACATGTGCAATCCATGTGCAAGCAGATGTCCAAGAATTTTGTTAGGGTTGTTAGGGAGGTAAAGGGCAGGCGCACATGTGGGGCTGAACTTCCTAACAAACTCGATGATATAAATAACTTACACAACTATCTAACTAACCTAAACAAACTAACTAGTGTACCCGACAGCCTAAGACCTAAGCGGGTGACACTAACCTAGTAACTAACAAAAGAAACATCTTAGTACCTAACCTAGGATGGTCCAAAAGGTTTAGTTATGGTGCTAGTGACTTAGGGGTACTTTATTAATTATTCTAGGTAACTTAATTAATTAAATTAAAAACTTATTTAATTAATTTAAATGGTCAAACTGAAATCCTTACACTAGATAAGTAACTAACTAAGAAACATCCTAGTACGTAACCTAGGATGGTCCAAAGGGTTGGTTATGGTCCTCAGAAATTAGGGGTACTTTAGTAATTACCCTAGGTTACATAATTAAATAAATTATCAACTTAATTAATTAATTTATCTTGTCAAAACCTAAACCACTATGATATTTCTAGGTTTCGGATAAGCCCACTGTTCTTCTAATTCTAGTCAATTTAGGAGGGGCATTTTAGTAAATTAGTGGATTGATTTATTAATTAAGTTAATTACTCAAAGTTAAATTACTAAATATTCAGTTCCTAGACATAGAATCATGATCATTCACTAATAAGCGCACGACTTGAAAGCAGTACAGAAGCGCAAGAAAAATAAAAGTTCTCCTTAGGCGATTTCAAGAAGTTCTTCACAGTTTTCGTGAAAAAGTGCAAGGTGAGCTTCATGGATTCAATTCTACAGTAAGGTATGTGTTTTCTATCCTGGAATTCTTTATTCAAGACGCTTTTCAAACATTTTTAAATCAAGGATATCGAAACAAGGGTTGTTCCCAATGAATCACATGTTCAATTCCCTAGTTCTCCCAATTTCCGATTCTTGCAATTTGTATGATGTAAATTTTTAGCATGTTGTTTGTATGTGGTGTTATCTTTTTCTTATGTGTATGTTCCTTTGATTTTAATCTCGAATGAAACCTACATAGTTGAACCGCATACTTAGGGTGGTATCTACCTGAATGTTAAATGTTATAATGCCTACTTGTGTTCGAGAAAATAAAATTGTTATAAATTGTTCAGTGAATGGTTTCATAGGCTGATAAAAAGGTTAAAAGTTAGATTATTTAGCATGATAGATTATGATAATGTATCTATGAAAAAAATTGCATCGCTAGTGATAATGTTATGACAAGTATGTAGTGAAATTATGAGTTATGCCAACAAATTGGCTAGCAAAACTATGTCCAAGCATATTATTTCTAAATCATGTATAAGTCATACCAATCTCTACATCAATGAACTCATAACATAGGGTATGCCAATCAAAGGGACAATTCCCCACATACTCTACCTACACGAACTTCTAAATGTAATAGCATTGCATTAGTAGTTATATCTTTAATAAACAATTGAACAAAACTAGCAGTAAACGTTAAACAAGTTAAGGTGAGTAATGAAATAACTAAATGATTAAGTTATGAAATTTACCTAATATAGAGTGTTAAAAGAAGTGAGACGAGTCTAAATTACACTTAATCGATTCTATCAAAAATACTCACATAATAGGGTTGTAGAGTCTGTAAGACAAGTTTCACTCGCACCATGATGATAATGTAAGACTTAAGTTCATATTCATCAAGTAAAGAAAGGGATGACCAGTTATCCATAGAGTTAAGTAAACCTCATAACTAGAAGCAAGCTTCCATAATGTTTAATTCAAACTTTAAGAGATAATAAAGTAAAATAGATTTGATCTTAGCGCGGATATACTAGCAATGAGCTTGTGCTAGAACATGTAAGCCTCATGAGACGAGATCACCACCCAAGATGACTAGGGTCCCCGTGTGTCTTCTTGTCTTCGAACTATATTTTCTAGCATAGTTATACTATTAGGTGGAAGCCTCCACCCAAGAATGCTAGCAGTTCGGTTTCACTTTGGCCGGTGATTCCACCTATTTTTGGTGTTTGGGAGACATCGCATTTCATGTTTAGCTCACATGATCTATTGCGGTTACAGCTCAGGAAAGTATCAGGTTCACTTCTGCCGTGAATCCCACTTTTCTGTGTGCGGAAGACACTGACTTGGTTTCACTTTAGCTGATGCACCCCCCTTTTCGGTGTGCGGTTGACACTGAACTTGGTTTTCCTTAACCGGTGAGCCACCCCTTTTGGGTTTGGGGAGACACTTGATTTCATGTTAGCTTGCATGATCTACTTCTTTTTATGCCAAAGATTCTTTAAGGTAGTAAGAAAGAATTAAAGTAGCATGTTCAAAGTGAAAAACATGGAAAAGAAGTAGAAATGTAATTTCATAATGAACTAAGTAAAGCAAGAGCTTAAGAATGTCAATCATTAATGTTGATAAGAATGAAGTTTTAACAACTTCGTGGTTTATGCCTATATAGGAGTATAAATATATTCCTCAAAGATTATATATAAGATAAACAACTTTTTAATAGTCATAGGAAATAATGATTGTCTTATAAATACATTCATACCCGATTTAAGAATGAAATATTTAACTTATAAGTAAGGTAGCCAAATCGTTTCCTTACTCTTGTGAATTAGTTACTCGATTCATTGTAGGTATGGGACTATAATGAATCATTGTAATTATAAGTAAAACATAGGATCAAAAGAGATCATTGAACTACACAATAGAAAGAAGAAAAGACTGAAAAATAAACTAAGGCTGGGAATAGGAGCTCTCGTCCTAAGGGAGAAAAATTATATACTTTAATTTAAGTTGTTCTAAAATTATGCTCGTGATTCCAAGGTCTTATGTTCTTATACAAAATGAGTTTTGTGCCTTGATTGCATGGGAACATGTCATATTCATTGCATGAATCACAAATAATGAATTAAGAAAGTAAAGTTACTTTACTTTCTATAAACGACATGTTGCTTTAGGAAGAGCTTTTCTTCATCATGCATAGTCCTTACGTGTTTATGTGCATGCACCCATACATAGTACAAGTGTGTACTAACCCCATATATTATTATTATTATTATTGGTGCAGGTTACATAGAAGATTGAAGACTTGACGAAGCAGTTTGGATTAGCGATCTCCAGACTTTGGTAGGTCTTCTTGAGTTCGAGGATGCTACTTTTTATTATTCTAGATTAGTACATTAGATATGGCTAGTGGCTTCTGTCTGTAGTGTTTCATTTCAAACATTTGTTCAAGCGTTTGTAATAAGGCCTATTGGCAAAGTATTATTATTATTAAGAAGATCATTTATTTCAACAGTTTAATCTATTGAGAGATTGTTGCTTAGTTTGAGCTCATTATAATATCACTCTTACGAAGTATAATACAAAGTCCACGTACACTTAAATAAGTATTAAATTTTTTTATTTTTTTTGCAAATTAAACTGTATGATTGTGATGAAACATAAGAAGAGGCTTGTCTGCGACCTGTGAGAGATTAACGATGCCTGTTGCATTAAGATTATAGAATCTGGGGTGTGAAAACCACGAATCTCTTTAATAGCCCAATCCTAAAATGTTTGGGAAAAGTGAAGAAATATGAGTTAGTACAAACCACATAGTATGTATGGTTCCTATGAATGAAAATTGTTAATGCATGAGAAAAGGCACAATTTAGTCAAAACTATGCACAATGACCACCAATTCAATATAAACATAAAAGGAACATCATAATCATATAAACATAGAAGTAACTCAAGAATAAATCACCATAACCCTATCCAAATGTATGTATCACATTAAGCAACCCATTTCATACTTGCAACATATTCTAATATATAACGTGCTTCATATACCAATACTTTTCATAGCTTATGAACATAATCATAGACATAATCCCTACCTTCCCTCATACAATGTAGTAACCATTAAGACAACTCTAATAGAAGTTCAAATAGATAACTTGTTCATACCTTTACTTTACGGAAATAAGTACCATAACCAACATGATACCATGGGATCTACATGGAGTCCGATGTTCTACCCCCACACCGAAAAGAGAGGGTTAACACTGGACTAAGGATCAACTATTCATACATAGCTATTCTTGGTGGATCCACTAATCTAGAGTCCTTTGTGGGCACATCATTAAGGAAGAAAGAGAATGTTTCTAGAAACCTTAGCTACTAATCGTAAAGGTTTCCATCTCATGATACAACACATATCTTGGGAATCCACACTACTAGTCGCAATGAAACCCATGTGGGAGGTCTAACTTACTAACGTGAGACCTCCAACTCATTAACATTCCCTTTCGGTACCAAGAAATTATTCCCTTTAGTAATAATCATATAATATCGTACAAGTCAATATTACTCTCTTTTAGACCTTTAAGTAAACATCTAATCATAATAGCTCATAGGTGATCACAAATGAGAACAATACTTTCACTTTAGACATAACATTATAATCATGAGAAACTACATTCAATCATATAATGATCATATCATAACATAATTACATACTTCATAGCTAATTCATAGATCTAGGGTTAGTATGACAGATCCTCGTTACCAACATAACAACAACACAATTAGCTATCGCATCATTATCACATAAGTAGATTTCACCTTGCATAATTGAGATCAAAGGAGAATCAAGGTCTTACTCACTGCCCTTCATGGGACTTCATACTTCAATAACAAAGAAATCACAACTAACATATGAAATATGAAAATTCAAGAAGTATTAACATAACTAAATTCAATGTAAACAAATGACATGTTAAGCACCCTCAAACATTACCCTTAATCAATCAAAGAAATTAGGGATTTAGGGGAAAGACATGGGTCAAGGTAAAACTCATAGGAATTCATCAATTAATAATTAACTCATACCTAAACAACATTAATTCATCATAATTCATCACAATTAACTTACAATTTCATTTTAGAAAAAACACCCATGTGAGGAGAAAAATCCTTGTTTTTGGGGATTTAGAAATCATCATTTGGAAGACCTCTTTGGAAAGGAATCCCAAGGGTGAAAGAAAACAAACCTTATAGATGATAAAGACACAAAATTGGGTTGGAAATCTTGAAGTATTGAACTTTTTCTTGGAGCTCTAATGGCCTTCAATGGAGTTTTTGAGGAGGAGAGCATTCGGAAGAGAGAGAGAGAGAGAGTAATTTTTGATTTCAACTTGTGGAAGTTTATTTTTGTGTTAGAATGGAACTACAACTGACCCTAATGAATTATATATTCACCCATTAAAATAACCAAAATACCCATAACTTAAATGGGCTTATTTGTGAAGTCAAAACACCCAAATATGACCATTTATGAATCTGAGAAGTCGCTCCGCATCGCGGGGCCTACACACATTTTATTTCCCAAAATATTTTGAGGTAGTGAGGTTCGTGTTGGATGCGCTTCTCACATAATCCCTCCGATTCTTGACTTCTGCAGACTGCTTTGGCAACCTACTCACACATGTTGGGTTCCTTCCCATAGACCCTTCTGGTAATCCTTGGAGTGTCTTTATCAGATGTTTAGACTCTCTATACTACATTATACCTATTCAAAGCTTTTTAAAAGTTTTTTTTACTTCATTTGACCCTTAGAAACTCTTCTCAAACATAGGGACATCAATATAGTTGAATTCTCTAGTTTCTGGACGTTAAAGCTTTTCTTTAATAATAAGGCTCAAGAACTTCTCAAACAATTTATTTACACTGATGTAGGTCTTAAACCATCATTATTAAACATATAAAGATCTAGTATAGGTCATAGAAATTTCCGGGTGTGTCAATACTCTCCCCCTTAGGAATATTCGTCCCCGAATAACACACTAAACCTTTCTATAGAAGGAAAGACTCAATACTAGCAGCTAACCACACAACAACGTAGTAATGAGTCACAGCTCATAGGAGGGAATATAAACTCCTTTAAACATATAAACATAGAATTAACAAAAATGAAATTAATCCACACATACCTTTAATAAAACTCAACTTTTCATATCACATAAGGAGCTACTACCTTCTCAATTTCAATATTAGCTTAAAATGAAAATTAAGAGTTGACATGTTTATTTCTTATAAAAAAAATAATCAAAGATGCTCATTATAGTCTTCCATGAACACTTATATCAAACAACTCATTAAAGTGAAAGCCACATAATAAACATATTTAATGGAATGACAAGAAGTCAACTTAGCCATGAATTTCTACGATAATATGAATTGATTTCACAAAACATGATAAGTTCAACATTATTCATAATAGTCAGATAAGTAATGACTAACCTTGATCTTTTCTAGGTTTAAGGGGGAAAAGATGAGGATAGCGGGTCTTCATGTCGGCCTTGGCCTCCCATGTTTCTCCCTCAACAAGGTTGTTCCTCTATAGAACCTTTACGGAGACAACCTCCTTATTCCTCAATTTATTAACTTGGCGGTCCAAGATCTCAACCGCTACCTCTTAATAAGAAAAATTCTCTTTTACCCCGAAACATTGTAGAGGAAGAATGGACAATGGATTGCCTATACACTTCCTAAGCATAAATACATGTAATACCGGATGAATAATGGCCAACTAATTTGTTAGCTTCAATTCATAGGATACACTCCCAACTCACTTTAAAATTCATAAGAGCACACATAACGAGGACTAATCGTCCCTTTCTTTTCGAACCTCATCACCCCTTTCATGGGTGAAACTTTCAAAAAGATCCAATCTCCTACTTCGAATTCAAGGTCCCTCTTTGTAATGTTGGCATAAGAGTTTTGTCCACTCTGAGATGCTTTTGGTCTATCTGTTATACCTCGAACCTTCTCAAGGGCTTCATATACCAAGTCGGGATCAAGTATGTCAAACTCACCTACCTCATACCACCCAACTGGGGATGAACACCTCCTTCTATAAAGTGCCTCAAAGTGTTCCATGGAGATTGTATAGTGGTAGCTGTTGTTGTAGGAGAATTCGATAAAGGGTAGGTCGTCATCCCAATTACCCTTGGAGTCAATGATGCAAGCCCTCAACATGTTTTAAAGTATTTGAATAGTGCGTTGCACTTGACCATCTTACTTGGGATGAAAAGCGGTACTAAGTTTCACCTTCGTACTTATCCTACTTTTGAAAGCTTTTAAAAAATGGGAGGTAAATTGAGTAGCTCTATCTAAAATAATAGATAAAGGGGCTCCATGCAACCTCACTATTTATTTGAGATACAATTGGGCAAAATGTTCTGCCGAATACGTGGCTTTGACAGGAAGAAAGTGTGCGGAGTTGGTCAACCTATCCACAATGACTCATATCCATACATGTTGCCTTCGGATACGAGTAAGCCCAACTATGAAATCCATATTAATATCCTCCCATATCCATTTCGGATTGTCTATATTTTGAGTCAAGCCACCCGACCTTTGGTGCTCTATTTTTAATTGTTGGCAATTCGGAAACTCAGCAACAAAATCCTCTATGTCCCTTTTCATACCATTCAACCAATATGTTTCTCATAAGTCATTGTATATCTTTGTTCCACCCGGGTTAATGGAGTATCGGGATGTATAAGCCTCTTCTATGATTAATTCCCTCAACCCATCCATATCAGATACACACAATCTTCCTTGGTGCCTAAGCACACCATCTTCTCCTTTAGGGAGTACTCATTAGATATGCTAAGGACCATTTTCTTTATGTTCATCAATAGAGGGTCAAGGTGTTGCTTGGACTTCACCCCAACCAGTAGAGACGGTTGGATGGTGAACCATGACACCACCCTTTAGAGAATCTTCTAGTCAGACACACAAACGGTCCAACATATCAACCTCTTTTACTAGCTATGTGTTGTCCTCTTCAACATGTGTCACACTACCCATGGATACACAACTCAAAGCATTCGCCACCACATTAGCTTTCATAGGATGTTAAACGACACTCATATCTTAATATTTTAAAAGCTATAACCTAATTCTTTTGCATAAATTAAAGTCTTTTTAATGACTACATATTCTAGACTCTCATGATCAATGAACACGTCAATATCATATAAATAGTGTCTCCAAATATTTAAGGCAAATACCACGGCTGCAAGTTCAAGTTCATGAGTTGGATAATTATTTTCATGTGATTTGAGTTGTGTAGAGGAATACGCTACGACATTCCCAAGTTGCATTAGCACACATCCTAGACCCACTCGGGAAGCATCACAATAAATCACAAATCCTTCTGTAGCCTCTGGTTAGGTAAAATACTATAGGGGAGGGGAATCTATCTTTCAGTAATTGGAAACTATATTCATATGATTCCGACCATTCGAAATTGGACTTCTTTGGGTTAAAGCCGTTAATGGAGATGTGATAGATGAAAATCTCTCAGCAAACCTCCGTTAGTAGTCGACCAACCCTAGAAAACTATGAATGTCACTAGGACTCAAAGGTCTAGGCCAACTTTTGAACACATCCGTCATTCTCAGATAAGTCTCAACCCTTTCACTAGGGACAATATGACCAACAAAAGAAACCGATCTCAACCAAAACTCACACTTGTTAAACTTAGCAAAAAGTTGGTTATCCTTGAGAACTCTCAAAACTATTCTCAAGTGATCCATGTGATCATTCTCACTCCTTGAGTATATCAAAATATAGTCTAAAAATAAAATCACGAACAAATCAAGAAACATTCTAAAAACTCGATTAATGAGGTCCATGAAAGCCGATGGGCATAGGTTAGGCCAAATGACATAATAAGGAACTCAAAATTACCATATCTTGTTCTAAATGCTGTTTTTGGAATATCAATCTCCCTCACCCTAAGTTGGTGATAATCCGATCATAATTCAATATTTGAAAAGTAGCTACATCCTTTGAGTAGATAAAACAAGTTATCACTCCTAGGAAGCGGATAATGATTATTTATTGTGACTTTGTTTAATTTACGATAATCGATACACATTTTCAACAAACCATCTTTTTTCTTTAAGATTAATATCTGGGCACCCTATGGAGATATTCTTGGTTGAATAAAACCCTGTCCTAGAAAATCTTTGTGTTGAGCCTTTAATACTTTCAACTCGGTTGGGGCCATCCAATAAGGAAAAATTGAAATAGGTTGGGTATCCGGCAATAAGTTATGCCAAATTCGATCTCCCATTTGGGAGTAATTCTAGGAAGATTATCGCGAAAGACTTCCACAAATTTCCTCACGACTAGTATTTACTCTATTGAGGGGACCTTGGATTCAAAATCCCTAACTCTTTCTATGTGATAGAGACAATCCTTTGCAATTTATTTGCAAGCTTTTTTATGCGAAATGATCTTACCCCTAGGATTTGAGTTTCCTCCCTTCCACTCCAAAACGGGTTTTCTTTTGAAATTTAAATTTGAACAACATTGACCTACAATCAGTAGAGGCAAAGCAAGCATTCAACCAATCCATTCCTAATATAATATCAAAATCTAGCATATCAAGTACTATCAAGTCAACAAACATAAGTCTATTGGACAAGGAAATAGGAAAAACTTTATAGACTCTATCAACAAACATGGAAACACCCACCAAGGTAGAAACCGAAAAAGGACCATCGAATATGTCGGGTAGTATTTCAAATTTCATGGATACAAGAAGGGTCGCTAATGACAGCGTAGCTCCCGGAACGAACAAAGTATATATATAAAAGGAAAATAATGCGCTCAGTTGATCATTTCGGGGTCGGAGATCATAGAAACAATTCCTTCTATGAGCATTTGGGTTTGGAGCACTTGCTTGAGCTTGAATATTTTCCCCTCCTTGAGTCTTCATCATAGGGAAATGTTTTTTCATTAACAAAAAATATAGCAATTACCTATGCCCAAAAGACACTTGCCATCATGTCTTCTAGAACATTTAGAACAAAGCAACCTATCAACATAAGAACGACCACCTTTTTTCTCTTGGGGATCGGAAGTATGAACCTTACTCTTATTGGACCTCGGAGCAATAGAAGATACTTGATTAGAAAACCTCTTTTTGAACCTTGTCATTTCTTGAACCTCATACCTATTCTTAGAAGAATAACCCTATTCGGTTCTGACCTTCTTCAACTCCCTACAAACTTGTTTAACATTTTGCTCATCGATTGGTTCGGCATGAACCATGAGATGAGAGATGTCCATTCTAGGAATCAACATCCCCGACCTACAATCAATTACCACAAGATCGGATATCCCCATGAAAAATTTGTTAATCTTGGCCCTAGAATCAGCAACCATAGTAGTAGCATTCTTTGATAATTGAGTGAATTTGAGTATATACTCCTTTACTCTCAAACCCCCTTCACAAGGTTAATGAATTCTTGATTTTTCCTCTCCCTTAGTTCCATGTGGAAGAACCTATAGAGGAAAATCTTTTTTAAATCTCCCCATGTAATACGACCTTCTATAACCGGCCTCTCAACCTTGCATTTCTCATACAACACTTGTGCCACATCTTTGAGTTGGTAGGCGGCTAGTTCCTCCTTTTGTTGAGAAGAAACACAAATAGCATGAGAACCTTGAACACTCCATCAATGAACCCTTGTGGATCCTCCTATACCATAGAACCATAGCAAGTAGGGGGATTCATCCTTGTGAAAGACCTAATCCTTGAAATGATGATGTTAGTATTGGGGTTCACTTATACCATTGCATCCGTAGAAACCTGCGAAGCTAGCACTTGAGTCAACATATGAATGACCGACTTTATCTCAACATTAGACATAGGCCCTTCTTCAATAGGAACTTTAGGGTTTTGAGGAGCCTTAAGGGGAACCGCCTCATTCAAGTTCCTCTCTCTGACCCTTCGAGCATTTTTCGTACTTGTATTCTTTGCCTATAAGCATATATAAAGGATTCTAGGAAAGGAATAGCTAAAGTTAAGACTCTTTGGCACGACTAAGGAATAACAAGAGAGTTAAAGTTCTAAGCGTCTTATAGTCTCTTATTTATATGTGTGGCACACTTCATAATTATTGATAGGACCTTACATAGACGTGGTTAAATGAGACATCAATAACAAGAAGAGTTAACGTCATTCTCTAATACAAAGTTAGTTACTATCCAAAGTACCCCTAAGGAGTAACCGGTTCGTCAAAGCAAATCATAAGTCAAAATCGGGAAGAAATTAAAACATTTGCCTATGTAACATGGAGGAATACACAGACCGCTATATAGGAAGCTTACGTAGGCTTCTCGCAATAGATCATAAGAAATATATGAATTTAGTCTAATACTTTGTCTCACCTTAAACCATCTACAAAGTGAATCACAATGGTTTGGGCATAGACCTTAGTCTATTAAAATATGTCATTAGGCTAAAATGAAAGTCTCAACATGAGAATGGAATACTTGTCGCAAAACATAGACAAAATTAAAAAAGCTTGATGAGTGGATTTGTCCTCGGAACCAATGAGAACTCACCAATTGATTTAGGAAAGAACCAAGTCTTCTTCTTCAATGACCAGAAATCTCCTGAATATCCCAATCATAAAATGCTTGGGAAAAAGGAAAGAAATATTTTACAAACCACATTTATTAAGTATGGTTCCTATGCATAAAAACGGTTAATTCATGACAATAGGAATTTTTTTTATAAATTATGTGCAATGACCAATTATTCAATATGTACATATAAGGACCATCATAATCATATCAACATATAAGTAACTCAAGCAATAGTTGAGCAGTGCAAAGAATAAAGCCCCATAACCCCATCCAAAGTTAAGTATCACATTAAGCAATCCATTACATACTTACAACATATTCAAATATATAATACGCTTCATATACCAATACTAGTCATAGCTTATCAATATAATCATACACATAATCAAAAACATAATCAAAATCATAATGGAACACTACTAGCATCATCCTATAGTATCCCTCATATGCAATGTGTAAGAGAAGTCTCATATGCTCCCTCACACTATGTACTAACCTGTATGACAACCCTTATAGAATTACACATACTTAACTTGTTCATAACTCTACTTTGGGGAAATAAGTACCATAACCTATATGAGACCATGGGAGCTATATGATATGCGATAATCTACCCCCACAACGAAAAGAGAGGATTAACACTTGCCAAAGGTGCAACAATCCGTACATAGCTATCCTATGTGGGCACATAGTTAAGGGACAAGGAGATTGTTTTTCAGAAACCTTTACTACTAATCGGGAAGGTTTCAATCACATGAGACAACACATATCTTGGGAATCCATACTACTAGTCGTGAAGAAACCCATGTGGGAGGCCAGACTTACTAACGTGAGACCTCCATCTCATTTACATGGCCTTTTGGTTCTAAGACAATGATTCCTTTTAGTGGTAATAAAATAACTTTTACAAGTTCTTATTAGTCTCTTTTAGACCTTTAAGTAAATATCTTATCATAATAGCTCATAGGCGATCACAAGTCAGGACTATCATTTCACTTTAGACTTAACATTATAATCATGAGAAACTACATTGAATCATATAATGATCAAATCATACCATAATTACCTACTTCATAGTCTTTTTATATATCTAGGGTTGCGGATTAAGGATCCTTCTCACCAACATAACAACAACACAATTAGCTATAGAATAATGATCATATAAGTAGATTTGACCTTGCATAATTGAGATCAAAAGAGAGTTACGATCATATCTCATTGCCCTTCATGGGACTTCATACTTCAATACCAAATAACGGACAACCAACAAATGAAATATGGAGATTCATGAAGTATTAACATAACTAGAATCAAAGTAAACAAATGACATGTTCAGCACCCTCAACAATTTACCCTAATCAATCAGAACATTTAGGGATTTAGGGGAAAAACATGGTTCAAGAAAAAAATCATAGGAATTCATCTATTAATCATTAATCATACTTAAACAACATTAATTCATCATAACTTATCACCTTAACTCACTAATTCATTTTAGAAAGAAAACCCATATGCGGAGAAAAATCATTGTTCTGGGTGATTAAAAAATCACCTTTTGAAGGACCTTTTGGGGAAAGGAATCCCAAGAGTGAAATAAACCATACATTATTTATGAGAAAGCCATGAAATTATGTTGGAAATCTTGAAGGCTTGATCTTCTTCTTTGAACTCTAATGGCCTTCCATGGAGTTTTGATCTTCTTCTTAGAAACAATACTTGTGGGAGTTTATTTTTTATTATAATTGACCTAAAATTGACCCTAATAGATTATACAGTCACCCATTAAATTGCCTAAAAGACCCCTCACTGAAATGGGTTTATTTCCGAAGAAAAAACACTAATTATATAACTTTTTACAAATACGGGAAGTGGCTCCGCTTAGCAGGGATAACATGCATTTTATTTCCCAAAAATAATTTGAGTTAGTGAGGTCCGTAATGGATGCGAATCGTATAGTAGCTCTCCTATTCTTAACTTTTGCAGAATGTTTTGGCAGCCTGCCCACCCATGTAAGGGTCCTTCCCAAGGACCCTTCTAGTTGTCCTTGGGGTGCCTTTATCGGGCGTTATAGACTATTTATACTACATTATACCTATACAAAGTATTTTTAAAAGTTGTACACTTCATTTGGCCCTCCGAAACCTTCCCCAAAGAGAGGGACGTCAACATAGTTAAATTTTTCTAGTTTTCTAGACGTTAAGTCTTTTCTTTATTAACATGGGCCCGAAACACCTCAAACAAGTTATTTACACAAATATAGGTCTAAAACCATCATTATTCAACATATTATTCTCTAGTATAAGTCATCAAATTTTTCGGGTGTGTCACCTAGAGGCTGCCCCCTTGACATAATAATGACCTAGAATAAGTAGTGACCCTAAGGTAAACAATAGATAAATGAATGTGGAGGTTACCCAAGTAATTTGAATGTATAAAAAAAACTAAGAGTGAAAATCAGTCAAAACTGAAGTTTAATCTACTACTATGTCTGAAATAACCTCTAAGTTAGAATGTATGGGACATGCCCCTCTGCCAGCTCTAATAAAATAAAAAACTCAATAAAATACAACAGATGAAAAACATGTCTATTTTCCTCGAAGATGGAGGACTAATTACTAGAGTTGCTGCATTCTCAATCCAAGGTAACTAATACACACCGATAAGTTGTCCTAAGCATAATTAAATTCTGAGTAATTGAACCCGCATCAAGAAAGGATATAATGCAGAGAATTCATCACTAATATACTATGCTGACAATATGTAGATAATTGTTGCACAAAATATATAAGGTAAGTAAAGTATAATTTTGAAATTATACAATCAGAATAGAATAATAGATAGTGAAATATAACTTAAAAGGGTAAACTTTATGCAATGACCAAATACTAATAATGAAGATAACATGTTGAACTATATATTGATGTAAATGTTGAAAACCTAATCAATTTAACTACGAGTATGATTATCGGAGATATTATTAATGAACATAATACTACGGGAGTTAAAAGCATAATCCAATGTATATTTTCCAATCAAGAAGACCTAATATCACTTGCCAAGGCTATAAATATAGCGACCCTCATAATGAAATAGGTCAAACTAGAGCTTCACTAGTGATTCATGATTTAATAATGTGTTAAAATAGTGAATTTTAATGTTTGAGGTATGTATTGTAAGATAGGAAGTCAAAAGTCAAGGGACGATCAACATGTTGTATGACTCGATGTTTATGTACTTGCACGTGTTTTGGTTTGCCTTTATATGTTTTGATAGTTGTTTGGGGTTCAAATTTATAGGGGAGAGACGTAATACCTATATGAACATGTTTAAGGGCTTAACGTCTGTGTACGACTCCACTTAAGACCCATGAGGAGCCCTAGAAGAGGATCCCAAGTCTAAGGCAGAAATTGCCAAGAACTACCGAAATGACGCCCCTTGTTAACATGCAGTACATTGGACAAAACCTTTTCATTTGGGGCGTAGCTCCACACTTCGTAGTGGGATATTAACCCCCATTAAACTTGTCACTTATCCAAACGACACCCTAGCAGGATGGGCCATCGATCAAATGATGCCCCTTAGCTAGGGTCCGTCTTTTGGTACTCGCAAAAGCAACATCGATTCATCCAAGCTTGGGGCTTTTTTGTTAATTCACCTCAAGTCTATTATGAATCATGGAAGTTTATTTAAGGGTAGTGAGGGTTCATTATGTTTGTTTATACTTCGAGAACCTAAGTTAGACTTCATTTTTTAAATAAAAAACCCCTCCTTGCAAAAATACTCTCTCAAACACCATTTAATCTAGAATTCATGGAAGGGTAACGAGTGAAGTTTTTTGACATTTTATTCACCAAATTTTCATGGATTTCTTCACATCGAGGTATGGTAGTTAATCCTTGAACTTTTTTTAATTCAAGCAGCCGCTCCAACACTTTGCCAATTATGTTTCAAACTCCAAATTCATTGATGTTTTACTCTAACCATGGGTATTTGCATAAAAATATTTTAATGTATGAAATATATCATTTTCAATGTTGGTTGATGATTTATTAACATAAACCAAATGAACCCATGCTTATGTTATTATCAATTTTTGGATTTCAAAGTGGGTTTAATGTACATGTTTAGAAAATGTTAGGGTTGTATTTCTCTATGTTGTAATATAAATAGCTATTGCATTATCATGATTATTTCTGATAATTTTGTGAAGTTTTGAGAAAGGATGGCTATGTCTTGGATGAAAGGAAAGTTTGTTTATGTTGTTTAGTTCTTACCGAAGTAATCTTGAGTGGTATGGTCCACATTCGGCGGCGGTGTTTATTTGATGTTTATGAATATGTGTATAGTGATTATGGCTTTGAAGTCATAGTATGTGAAGTAAGTGATGATCGTTATGTATATGCATCTACTGCCATATGAAGTGATTAATGTACTTCATGAAGATATCATGACTAAATAAAGTATGTGTATATCTGAAGAATAATAGTGTGTGTATTAAGATGAATGAAGGTGTAAGCATGTTTAGAAGTTGATGTTATTAATTTGGTGATTATATAAAAGGTGTGCTCACATGTACTAACCCACATACTATAAATGAAAGATTACAGTTTTGAATGTAAATGGGGTATTGTAGGGTAGACGCTGTTCGGAGGTAGAGATAATGTGTCTAGACCATTCCCTTCTATTCTTGAAAAACACAAGATATGAAAAGGGGGATTTTGGGATGGATATTCTACGCGAGTTGAGATTAATTGGTTAGTAACAACCTCAATATTCCCAAGAGCCTTCTAAGATAGGTTGGAGGTCTGATACTCTTCATGAGTTGGGATGTTGTATTCAAAAGTAACCTTTAGGGATAAGTAATATTCAATAGTTGAGATATGGTATTAATAGTTATCCCTTACATTTTATTCAATGAATATGGAAGACTCCGTGGGGGAGTTTAACCTAGAGGATTTTAATAAATGGTGGATACTCTTCATGAGTAGAGATGTTTTATATAATGTAATTCTTGAGATGTGTGTTATTCCTCAGTTGAGAATGAGTTACTTAGAAGAAATCTCCTTATCCCTTAACTATTCTACCGCGTAGATGTAGTTGTTGGAGTATCCATGTAAAGGCTAAGAGAATGACCCTACCTTACCTAACAAGCAATCCTTGTTCCTCAAAGGGTTAATACCTGGATTCCATCTCAAGCTCACATGGTCTATACCGATTAAAGCTAGACCCCACATATGAATGTACTGAACTAAATCTTTTAAATGATGTACTACATAAGGTAGGTGGTGGAAGGAGACACTATCTTTCTGTTGCACAAGTAGGCACTTGGAGGTAGTCTTGCTGTGTCTGTATATGAAAATGAATGAATGGGTCATTATGTAATGTAAGTGATGTAATGTTTCTTTATGTCTAATGTTAAGAAAGCATGTTGATGTTCCGGTAGGGGTTAATATTGGGATTCCATGTTTACCTCTAACGGTCTTTGTCTTTTAAAGCTAGCCTCCACAAATGAATCTAATGAACTAAGTTTTCTAATGAGTGTACTACATAGGGTAGGTGGAGCAATGTGATGGTATATTTCCATTGTACAAGTACGCACTTGGAGGGAGTCTTGTTGTGTCTCTATATGAAAATGAAGGAATGGGTCATTATGTGATGTAAGTAATGTAATGTGACTTTATGTATAATGTTAAGAAAGGATGTTGATGTTGTCTGGCATCATGAAAGCAATGTATATGATGTCTATGATGTACTTAGTCTTAGGGAATCCTCAAGGAGCACAAAGGTTAAAGTAGTAGTATGGGATGCTACTTTCACATTGTACTAAGCATAACTTGGGGGATGTCTTAGAGGATGTTTCTTAGGTGAAGTTCCTAAATGTGTTTATGTTTTTCTAGTATCTTTGTAATTAATGTTGACTTGTGAAATGAGATCAAATATGCTTATCATTGTTAGTCTTAAGGATCACTTTGGTGTGTATTAAAGAGATTGTATCGATGGTTTATCATCTCTCACAATATTCAACGTTCGGAGAACATAGGATAGGGAAAGTCTATATTATATGAATTAAGTGTCCAGTATGACCTTATGTTTTATGTATGGAAGTTTTACTTTAAATGTTAAATGATGATTTATATGAAGTTACGTGACTTTATTCATGAAGGTTTTTGCTAAGATAGTATGAATGATTTATGTCAACTAAAATGTCATCTTCTACATGTGTTTTTGCATAAATCCATACTCAATACAATGTTTGTAATAACCCCATACTCTTCAATATTCCAAAGTATATGTTGAAGGAAATAGAAGGTTCTTAGCAGGCAGAGCTAAGGAAGTGAATCTCTCAAGATTCGTATGTCATTATATATTCAAGGACATAGTATACATTTCTTTAGTTTCTTTCTTAAGATTTGTACAAGGCCTATTATGTACTATGTCAAAATGAAACTTGTTCCTTAGTCTTTTGTAAAAGATTTTCTTATTATAATTTTGTGAAAAGTTAATTCTACACTAATTTTCATACTTGTATAATGAATGATAACTAAGAGACTGGTGTAAGACCTCCATCAGGTCAAGTGCGCCGCATGAAGACTTCAGAATGCTCTCTTGATCTAGGGTGTACTTGCATGTCTTTATAAGCTTGATATTAGAGCATAATTTTTTGGGAAATTTTTTAACGTCCAAAGTCTCACAAGAAAATTCTAGTAGAGTCTTGCTCATCGGTCTAAATCGCGATACATCCATTAGTAGGAGGCCATAAGGACCTAAAAGTTTCATTTTCTTCATTACTCTTGTGTCGTGGCGTAATGCTTAACTCAATAGGATCTCTCTCTTATTTTCGTTGTCCGGTGGTCTTCTAGATGAGATTTCTTGGAAAGGGTGATGTTGAAAGGATAGAGGGACAAAAAGCTAAGTTTTGATGATTAATATTTTTTGTGACTAGATGAGTATATGAGAAAGTGGATTTGGAAGATTGTGATGTGATGCCATTTATTGATATGTATGATCTATGAGATTGGAGGTATTATGATGAGAATATGTATAGTGGTATAGTTCTATCATGATAAGAATTATAATGGTTGAATGAAGTTCTTTTAGGGACAATGAGTTATCTTATGGTTATGTGCAATGATAGTACAAAAATAAGGTATATGTTTATGGAGGTGTTGAAGAAAGGTGGTAAATTTTAAGAGTTGAGTGATGCCCTCTTGTGTAGGTAATGTTTCATAATTGTCCTCGTGTCGGATTGAAGTTATTGTGTAAGTTTACTCCTAAGGACGGAAAATAGTATGCTTACCTAGAAAGGTTATTGTAGGAAATGGTGGAACCCATATATCCAGATGATTGGTTACCAAATGAATATACCTTATTGGGTGGAAAGTTAAAGAGAAAGTTTTAATTCCATGAGTTTTATTTACGTACTTCTTAAGAGTTGAATGAGGTGATATTAAGGGAGTTTGTCTAAGCTTAAATGTTAGAGTTTGTTATGCTTGACTAGTAAGATTAATTGTTATTTTTGATGTTCATGAGTTATATATGTATGAGTTCCCACCTCATCAGAGGCATAGTGGATTAAAAAGTACGAAACCTTGAAGATAATTGGAAAGGGTCCTAATAAGTTTTTGATGAGAACGTGTATGGAGCTAATATGGGATAAAGGCCTCGGTAAGTCATACTTCTTATGGTTGCTTTAATTTGTTTTAGATGGTTTCACCCAAAGTGGGATAGAATTACTTGAGTAATAAGGTAATTTCTATCCCTATATTTTCCTTCTCTTCTTACTCAAGCTTGAGAAAAAAATACTTAATAGTTTGGTTATGTTTTGTGGTCTTGCATTTGTGTATGAGTTGAATGTCTCCTTATGTTATGAGTTTGATTGTTATTATGAAGTGTTGCATGCTCTTGATGTCATCATTGTTCAATAAATAGATTTGTAGTTAATCTATATTTCCCATGTCAAGGTGTAGCTAATGGTATATGCTTAATTTCTTCAAGTTGTTATGTCGATGTGCTAGTGTGTGATTTCAAGGTTATTACACGTTGAGCTTTGAAAAAGCATGATGATCATGTCTAATGTTAGAGAAAGTAGTTCCTCAATACATGAAATGAATGTGATGAAGTAAGTGTGTGCTTTGAATTGTGGAATTAGTTCCAAATGGTTTGTGTTTCTAAAATGCTTAATAATGTGTAGTTGGTGTTCCTTTTTAGTTTTGTGGATTGACTATGAATGTTATGAACATGATTTTATGTGTTATATGCTAATAGTTGATTCCTTGTGGTCCTTGAAAGTGTTTAGTGTCATTCGAGGATGAAAGCTTTCAAAGTGGGGCATAATGCTCCTAATAAGTTTTTGATGAGAACGTGTATGGAGCTAATATGGGATAAAGGCCCCGGTAAGTCATACTTCTTATGGTTGCTTTAATTTGTTTTAGATGGTTTCACCCAAAGTGGGATAGAATTACTTGAGTAATAAGGTAATTTCTATCCCTATATCTTCCTTCTCTTCTTACTCAAGCTTCAGAAAAAAATACTTAATAGTTTGGTTATGTTTTGTGGTCTTGCATTTGTGTATGAGTTGAATGTCTCCTTATGTTATGAGTTTGATTGTTATTATGAAGTGTTGCATGCTCTTGATGTCATCATTGTTCAATAAATAGATTTGTAGTTAATCTATATTTCCCATGTCAAGGTGTAGCTAATGGTATATGCTTAATTTCTTCAAGTTGTTATGTCGATGTGCTAGTGTGTGATTTCAAGGTTATTACACGTTGAGCTTTGAAAAAGCATGATGATCATGTCTAATGTTAGAGAAAGTAGTTCCTCAATACATGAAATGAATGTGATGAAGTAAGTGTGTGCTTTGAATTGTGGAATTAGTTCCAAATGGTTTGTGTTTCTAAAATGCTTAATAATGTGTAGTTGGTGTTCCTTTTTAGTTTGGTGGATTGACTATGAATGTTATGAACATGATTTTATGTGTTATGTGCTAATAGTTGATTCGTTGTGGTCCTTGAAAGTGTTTAGTGTCATTCGAGGATGAAAGCTTTCAAAGTGGGGCATAATGCAGTGACCCTCATAATGAAATCGGTTTAACTAGAACTTCACAAGTGTTTCATGGGTTAATAATGTGTTAAAATAGTGAATTTTATTGTTTGATGTCAGTTTGGTAAGTTTGAAAGTCAAACGTTAATGGACAACCATGATGTTCGACAACTAGAGGTTCATATGCTTGAATGTGTTTTGGTTTCCTTTATATGTTTTGGGAGTTGTTTGGGGTTCCAATTTATAGTGGAGGGACCTAAGAACTTGATGACCATTTTTAGGGCGTTAACATCCGTGTACGACTCCACCTCAGACCCACGAGCGGTCCATAGAAGAGGAACCCAAATCTAAGGCAGAAACTTCCAACCATTGCTCGAACGATGACCCTTGTTAATGAGCAGTAGATAGGACGATGCCCCGTCGATTAGGGTCATAGCTCCACACATAGTGGTGGGAGCTTAGCCCTAATAAAACTTGTCTCTAATCCAAAAGATTCCCTAGAAGAATAGGTCGTCGATCAAACGACGCCCTTTAGCTAGGTTCAGTCGTTTGGCACCTGCAAAAGCTGAGAGATTCAGCCAATCTTGGGGTGTTTTTGTAAATCCAGCCCATGTCTTTTATGAAGCCTCGACATTTTTTAAGGCTCTGTAGGGTGTTTTTAATTTTTTTTATACTCCTATATCCTAGGTTAGACTTCATTTTTCAAATAAAAACCCCTCCCTCTAGAAAGTTTCTCTCAAACACCATCGAAAATAGAAGTCAAGGATGAGATAGGAGTAATGGTTTTTGACATTTTTGTCACAAATATTTTTGCAGGTTTCTTCCAAATGATGTATGCTAGTTGATTCTTCAATCTTCTTTTATTCAAGGAGCCATTACAAATACTTTTCAAAATGGGTATAAAACTCCAAATTCTTCTATCTTTAATTCTAAGCATTTGTCCTTGCATGAAAATATTTTAATGGATTAAATATGTTATTTTCAATGTTAGTTGATGTTTATGAATTTGGTGATTATTTGAAAGGTGTGCTCACGTGTACACACACACACTCTCTGAATGAAATACTGAAGTTATGAATATAAAAGAGGGATTGTAAGGTATGCATTGTTCATGAGCAGATATGAAATGTCTAGATCATTCACTACTATTCCTATAGAACTATACAAATGAAGGTGGATTTTGGAGTCGGCACACTTCATGGGTT
This sequence comes from Solanum chilense, assembly GCA_032847665.1. Taxonomy (NCBI): domain Eukaryota; kingdom Viridiplantae; phylum Streptophyta; class Magnoliopsida; order Solanales; family Solanaceae; genus Solanum; species Solanum chilense. The sequence continues at coordinate 35,620,120 of CM064972.1, read as the reverse complement.
GAGATGAAGTGTTTAGTAGCAACCTCACTATTTCAATGAGCTTTCTAACAATGGTTGGAGGTTGGATACTTTTGATGAGTTCAGATGTGGTATTTGAAAGTATCCTCTAGGGATAAGTACTCTTTGATAATTGAGATGTTATACTGAATAATTATCCTTTAAACTATAGTTAAGGAATGTTTAAGACTCCATGGGGGAGTTATACTTAGAACCAAGATTAATTGAAGAAGGGATGTATACTCTTTGTAAGTAGAGATGTTGTATCCAATGTACCTTTTGAGATGAGTGTTCTTCATGAGTTGAGAATGAGTTGGTTAAAAGTAATCTCCTTATTCCTAAACTATGCGCCTGCATAGGTGTAGCTATTGGAGAATCCATGTAAAATCTAAGAGAATGACCCTACCTTAGGCAAATAGGAATCACTAATCTTGTTGAGGTATGTCGCATAGGTGTACCTCTCATGGCCAATAACGGTTAAAGATAGCCCCCACAAATGAATCTAATGAACCAAGTCTTCTAAAGGGTGTACTAATTGGGGTGGGTGGTGGAAGATGACGCTATCTATCCATTACACAAGTAGGCACTTGGAGGGAGTCTTGGTGTGTGTCTATATGAAAATTAATGAATGGGTCATTAGGTCATGTAAGAAAAGTAATGTGACTTTATTTCCAATGATAAAAAAGAATATTGATGTTATGTCTTGTATGATGAAAGCATTGTATATGATGAATGTGATGTGTCTAGTCTAAGGGAATACTGAAGGAGCACTACGGTAATAGTAGTAGTAGTAGTATTATGGAATGCTACTTTCGCATTGCACTAAGTGTAACTTCTGGGTTTTCTTGCAGGTTGGTTATTATGTGAAGTTCCTTAATTCATGTACGTTCTTCTAGTATCATAGAAACGAATGTGGACTTATGAAATGAGATGAAGAATGCTTATCTGTGGTAGTCTTAAGGATCCGTTAGGTGTGTATTGAATAAATTGTATGTGCGGTTTCTTCAAGTCTCACCTTAGTGATCATAAGTATAACATAGCATAGGGAAAATCTATATGATATGTGTTTCAATAAAGTATGACCTTATGTTTTAAGTATTGAAGTTGTACTTTATGTGCTAATGATGATTTATATGATGTTTCCTGAATTAATTTATGAAGGTTTTACTAAAATAGCGTGAAAGATTTATTTATAATAAAATGTCCTCTGTTACATTTATGTTTGCATAATGCCATACTTACTACAATGTTTGTTTTAACCCCATACTCTTCTATATTCCAAAGTATAGGTTGAAGGTAACTGCTGGTCCTTAGAAGGCAAAGTTGGGAAGTGAATCTCTCAAGATTGGTATGTCCTCATATATTCGAGGACATAGTATATGTTTCTTTAGTTTCTTATTCAAGATTTGTATAAGACTTTTTAGGTAATTCTTTCAATGTAAAGGGCCATGACCTTAAGATATTTAATATGTGTCTTTAAGTTGGCTTGTGACAATAAGACTTGTTCCTTAGTCTTTTACAAAACAATTTCTATTTATAATATTGTAAAAAGTTTTAATTCTGCACTAATTTTCTTACTTTTGTTATAAATGAAATCTAAGAGGCTTGTGCAAGACCTCAGTGAGGTCAAGTACGCAGCGTAACGACTCAAGAGTGCCCTGTTCTTCTAGGGTGTACTTGTGAGTCGTTACAATAAAGGCATGAATGGAGTGATCACTATATCTAATAACCAACAGAGAGGACTTATAAACCTAAAGAGACACGTACTTTAAGGATTACAAGGGTACAACAAACCCTTGTCAAACTCGATATTAGATCTACTCACAACTGAACTTGTACATGACAGTAGAAAAATTTCTGTGCAAAATTAATGATTTCGAATAAAAAGAATGAACAAAAATTGGTGAGATGTTCATAATTTTAAGCAAACATCTAAACATGGCTAGACTAACACAATAAAAAACAAATATGCTAAAATGTTATTCAAAACACCACTAAACTTACTTGAGCGGAAGAAGATTGAAAATGATGCAAGTTAACCCTGAAACACGATTGAAGAAGATCAAATTGAACTTGGGAATTTTTTTAAAAAAGATTCAGCTAAACTTAGGGAAGAAGATTGATGAAACAGAGACACACTTCACTTTTTTTTGGATTTATTGATACGCTCAAATTACACCTTCCATAAGTTCATAATTTGGTAATCCTAATAATAGTAATCCTTTTCTAGTGTATCACATAAAAATTGGTAGGTTATATATCCGTAAGTGCTTTGTCTGTCAAATAGACAATTTCATCCCACACCATGGTTCGGCTACGTGTGTATACTAACTAACATTTACCTTTACCTCTTATTAGATATAACCAAAGTATGACTTCGTTTAACATCGCACCATTTGACATTAGACTATTAGACAGTATAACGCTACATCAATGTTGATAATTATTTTGTTATTAACTTCATCCTTTGCGCAGCAAGTAGAAACAAGACAAGTTCTAACATTGTCTACCGTCTTAAACATTTCTAAGTGAAATAATTATCAGTGCATCCAATAACACTATTCTAGAATTAGTCAGTTGCTTTTCATTGTTCGCATAATCCTAGTTGTGGATTTTGTTATCCATGCTAGTAAGAACACAATTCATATTTTTATTATAATAATTTACGAAGCTATGTAATAAATAGAAGAAATCAAATGGGAAATCAATTTCGTAGTGTTTGCAAGTTAATGCCATAAACACACAAAAACATAAGTTACACCCAAAAACGAGGGTTACATACCTTTTTTATAGAATAAGCTTATCTTAAACAAAAAGGAACAAAATAAGGAAATCAATTGTTGGACGCGACTTCCATTGATTAGAATTTCCTACGTAAAGTAGATCGACTGATGGTCCGTATGTTCATTCTGTAGCTTAGAATTTTGAATATTTCCACAGAGGTTGGAAATTTTAAGTTTTAGATGCAAATGACATTTTTGCAGCATGGAAGTAGATTAACCTACGGTCCGTGGGTATCCTTTCATGGCTTAGAGTTTGAACTATTCATAAGGTACTAAAACTCAAAATCTGTAATACAAATGATAGATGTGTAGGACGAACAGTTGGTCGACCTATGCTTCCTCTATGGCTTCCGTAATTACACACTTGGTGAATACCATCCCGATGCTCCACCTACACCAACCACCTACAGAGTGTGACAGACCTTTTGTTGGTAGATCACCTCTGTAGGTTGGTCTTTTTGCAGAATTCGAGATGTTGTCTCTCTCAACCTTTCTCAATCTTATTTACTATTATTATAATACAAATAAATAAATCTAAAACAAAATTTACCTATACACACACAAATCTAAAGAGAAATTTATTAAAAATATTGTAAATTCACAGTATATGAACACCGTGAACTTAAATTCATTTGTAGGTCCTCAATCGAGGCACTAAACTCTGGATGACAATTATGTAGATGCAGATCTATAAAATCAAAAAACCACATGGCTATTTAAATGCATCTCACATTCCCAGTGAAAGTATTTTCTCTTAGACCCAACAAGCTAACTTGTACAGATCAAGATATGACAAAGATCGACAAAAATTCACCACAACATATACTTTTCACAATTTATTATGGTACAAACCTTCCACCTATGTCACTAGTGACCTCATTTCAAATGAAATATTTTTCACACAAAAGATATGAATTTGAGAATTTTGATCATTCAACACATACACTCATAAGTTACTTCAACTACAATTAGTGCTCAATACAATAGGCTTTATTTTCAATGTTTAGTCTGTTAAAATTAATAACTATATCTCTATATGAATTTTTTAGCCTGTAACGTACGTTCAGTGAAAGGTACAAGACATTTTGATACTTTTTAGATACTTTCTTCCCTCCTTGACATTACATTTACTATTTACCTCTTCCTTGATCAATTTCTTCCATCTTTTAAGTTCACTTTTTCCTTTAACTCTATGTTACATTGATGTGAATATTGACTTTCTCACCCTTATTTTTAACTATATTCTTTTTCTTTAACTTCATTTTTTATTTTTTTCAACAATTTTATTTTTCTTTGTTTTGCAAAAAAGTCACATCCTATTTATTTTTTTGTATGTTCATCCCACGATTCTTTGCACTCCTTGTTTCATTTGGTTTCCTCTTTCATAGACACCCTCAACTTATGCATCTTTAATTAGTTTAGGTTCTCAATGTTCGATGCCAGACCGGGGCTAAGATTAAGGTCACTTCTTTTTAACACATCCTTAACTAAGCATTTTGGTCTAATTTATGGTACACATTTCAAAGGAGCGACAAAGTCCAAAACGATATTTTAAGGGATGGTGAGTGAGGTGACTCAAAAGAAATGTTTAATTTTAGGCTTAAATATTTGGATAAGAAGGGAATAATTCTACAATTTGGTTAAATCATTTTAGGCTTAAGTGGAATAACTTGAAAAATGGTCTTTGTTGATTTCCCAATTCTAGCATAGACTTTTTTATCAGTAGGTTCTTGGTTGGCAGAAAACTTTCTGAATATTCAACTATCCCCAAACACTTTTGGCACCTTGTTTCATTACCAGTTGATAAGATTACCTTGTTCAAGTGTTTATCTTATGTTATGAGTTTTACTGGGTTCTTATCAGGTAAAATTCAGATCCAACACATTAAACTCAACATGACTATAGATTAAGCACAATTCAACAACATTTTTGGACATGGATAATATTTATTGTGTTTTATTTCATTCTTTTCCTTTTAACTACCCCTACATATGCATATATACACGTGTTCGTTGAATAGAAATTAATATGTTTGTTGGTGGGGAAAGAAAATAGGCAAGAAAACCCCAAGAGAGGATTATGATTTGGGTTACTAAGACTTAACCCTATTACCGATAATCCGGTTACCCCAGACCCAACAAAATAGAGGGCAATTCATGTCCCCAATGATTAGTAAAGTACGGAAAAAAGGATCATGTGAAGTGAAGTTGTGGCGCATAGCGTTGAAGGAATATAACCAATCATGTGGGTTTGGTTTCTCGAAGCCAGCTGGATCAAAAATAGGGTCACCCTTAGTAGTTCCCGCTTCAATAGTCTCAACATCCTTAGTATTTATAACAGATACTTTCTCAGCACCATTAGTGGTGCTCACACTTCTACATGCTCAAACTCCTACCTTACTAACCCACTACTAGTGTGTCAGCTTATCAACTATAAATTCCATCCAAGGCTTCTCAAATTTTTTACTCTCCATTTTTACAGCTCTATTAGCCTTATTTTCCTCAGAAGTTTTACTAGAAAAGGGGTCCTTCCAAGAATGTAGGGAAAAATCAGGTTGTTGTATGCCATTCCCAAATAAGGCGCTCACCACAGTCTCATCGACCAATGCCATGGGGGTAGTATCAGGCTAAGTATATGGTTGCACAAGCAATCAAATAACATAGGCACAGAGGCTCTCTATCTTCTTTTCTAGAGCAGTCAAATAAATAGTCTTGGTCGACCTCTCTAGGTCTGTTGCTTCAAAGGAATGAAAGTGCTTATGAACTACCTTGACCTTTTGTACCATCATGTGCTCCACTCGCAGGTTGATCTTAACTTTGGCTTTCTCTATCTATTGTTGAATCCAAGATCACACAAACTGAAATATGGTAGTCATCTTGGCCTCTAGTTTCTTGGTGTGATAAAGAGGTAATGCAATATTCCTTTATAGGGGGGTCGGTCTGAATAAGCTAGGGGCCTGAGTGACGGCCACAAAAAAGGAAGCCAGGTTATTTTCAGTGTTGGTTTGAGGGGAAGGATCATGACCTAGCAGTTGTCGCATATCTGCAGTTATAGCCACACTAAATGGATGCACCTCACCCTACAAATATTTCCACGGTGTTTCCACATTGGCCATATCTAGAGTCTTTTTCTCCTATATGAATATATTGTAATGCAAGACTAGCATTCTTGAATCCCTGCAAATCTAAAAAATGATGCATAGGAAGGGGTAAGTCGTGGAGGCCTTGAACGTCTTGTCATATATCTGTACAATGATTATGAAGGAAAAATTCATCTAAATCCAAGTAATTAAGGTTGCCACCATGATTCTACGGGCCCATGCAGAAAATTGCCCACCTATGTATGAAAACCCCTATTCCGACCCATTAGCCAGAAGAATTTGGCCACAAAAGTCAAAGTGACTTTCTTGATGCCTCCATTAGAGTTTGTAACAAACTCAATGTGCTCGCCGTCTACATTAAGGTGATGAACTATCAATAGAATTAGAGTTTTCCTCTCCTCCTCATTCCTCTTGAATGACTCACGCATGACGATGTCACAATGAGAATCAAACTCGGCCATGTTGATTTCTGGAGTGTTGACCCTGTCCAATAAGAACATGAAGATATTGGTCTTAGAAATATATACCTCAAACCCACATAGTAGTATAGATGTTAGTTGAGAATGGGTGGGGGTCTTTGATCGTCTATCCATACAACTTTGGAGGGTGGATGCTTAGGAAACGTATGTCTCCCTAAGGATCTAGTAACTGTAAAACCTTGGGCTATAAGCATTCCAATCATAGTGGTACCTCTAGAACAGCGTATGGATGTAAATAATATTATGAAGGCTGCGTATGAGAGCCCAACACACTCCTATGTAATCAATCGGGCCATCCTTTATTTCTCATTCACCATTCAGGCATCCCTGTAAATTCTCCCTTGATCACATACACACCACCGATTATGCTCCTCAAATTTTTTTGCAAGATTTGTGTTCAGAGGCACGAGAGTGGAATCTACATTATTAGTCTCAAGGGATGAGTGTAACACCCCGGAAATTCCATGACCTAGACTAGAGCGTCATGTAGTGAAAATAACAATTATAGACTAAATTTAATGTATTTAACTTAATTCGGAAGTATTAATTCCTAAAGTAAAGTGACGAGCACGACGTCTTTAGATTTGTGAAAATGACTTAATGTGCCTTAGGTGTTTCAAGGGGTTTAAAGAGTTGGATAAAAGTCAAACTTGGTAAAAAGGATAAGGATATATAGTAGAGTGTATTTAGGTTTGGAATGTATGGGTAATACTCCCCAAGAACAACTCTATGGTCCCTCAAGAGAAACCTAATTATTAAACCCTAAAAGCTATCAAAAGACAGTGTGCATCCATGAAGTAAATGATGATCCATCGTTTGAACGACACTCAATAGTTGGTTTCCATTGGGCAAGATTTAGATTTTTCTCCATGGATTCCTAAAATGTAGTCTATGTCCCAAACAAGTGTTTACCAGTATTATCCGTGATTTGAATGACGGTGCATGGATAGGGTCTCGTCGATGGACCCCTCTTACACTGCCTATACACTACTTAAGGGAGTATTTTTTTTAATTTGTTAATTAATTAATTTAACATTAAGGGGAGGTTATAATTAGTTACTCTAGGATTATAAAAGGTTCCTAAGTCATATAACTAACATAGCACTTCATAAATCCCAAAACCCAAATTACTCTCACTACTGTCTAGTTTCTCACACTACCCAAAGACCCCCATTCAAGAACATGGTAAAGCTTTTCTATGGCTTCAAGATAAAGGATTTTTTCAACATTTCTCTAAGAATCAAAAATATTTGTAATATATTTACTCTTGGCACTCCTTTCTACAAAAGGTTCTGCGAAATTTGATTTCAATGTTCTTCAAAACTATGTTTTTCATCACATTTTGTGGGTTATCTTTCAAATTTGCTTAGTGTTGTATTGATTTTATCAATATAGATGGAATATGATTTTTTATGGGATTATTGATGTATTACTTCAGACTTTGACCTTTATTTTTCTTAAAGATACACGAATGTCCGTTTTCTCCCAACCCTAACTTGTGAATTAGATTGATAGATGACTAGAGATGATGAAATTGATTGTGTTCTAGTATAATTTACTTTTATAATATGATTGTGATTGGATATTTGGGTGAATATAGTTGCATTGTAAGTGAAGTCTTGAAGGAGACTCTTGGAAGGAATTGGTGAGTTTTTAAAAAAGGTTACTACGGGCATAATTATTGTGGCTTCTCATCATTACCACGTCCATTTTCTCAATCAACATAGACTTCAAATATGTTTGGATGAGTTTGTATAGAAAATGGTGCATACACTTACTATTTATCTTATATCCTATTATTGTTGAGCAGGTTCAAGCAAAAGTTACTTATCTTATGGAAACCAAACGCTTGTGACACACAGAATGCCTCATAGTACTAATGTGGATGAGGTTGATCCCTCAATTTCAAGTGATGATCGTATCTTTTAGTCTCACACACATATAGTTTTTGATATTATCATGTTTTTTTGGAAACTACGAATTGTGTCATAACATTTTGATGAATGTAGGTTTATTCAAGAGTACTTGATAGTTTTCTTTGGATATTCTATCAAAAAATACGTACCAATAAATTTAGAGACTATTTAATTGTTCCTATGTAAAAAATGTTTCAACTAATTAGTGATGAATCATTGAAGGACTAATATCTTGTGATAAAATATAATGAAAAATATGTTCGTCGCTAAGAAGTGGCAATGGAAATATTTCGTTAGTATGACATCGCTAAACTAGTGAGGAATCTCATATTGTTGTCACTAAGAACATACTAATGAGCGTAATAGGAACAATCAATAATATATCTAATCCATCAATAATCATTTTTAGTGACGAATTTTCATTGGATAGTGATTGATTTTGTCCATCGGTAAACACAAGTTTTTATGTTAGTGCAAGGATATGAACACTTTATTGATTTAGTGTTGGTCAATTGTTGATATTGTTGTTCAATTGAGGTGTGAATGCTGTTGTTATGTATGTATGAGTATGCTATGAACACGTTGGATATGAGATGATGATAGATGTATAGTTATGAGGGATTGAAGTTGATTTCTCTAGTGCAGTCTTTTACTATAATTATTACATGATGTTCCCACATGATGATGACTGTTTAGTGTTGAAAGAAATTTCTTATCCTAAGCGTTATGAACTATTGACCTTATTATACAAGGTTTAGTCTCCTACGACCTATATTATAAGTTAATGTTATGAAAAACTTAATGGCATTTCAAAAAGGGAATTTAGCTTAGCACCGAGTGAACTAGTCAATGAGAGGTATCCCTTTAGAATAGGAAAGGTAGGTTTACCAATGTTCTCATGACATGGATACTACAATGTGATTTGGAATAAACACGTTTCCAATACTAATTTCTTAGTTCCATAAGTATGTGCCCCCATAGGAAGAGTAGCTAGTGGATCTACCTAGATGCTACGATTATGTATGGTTCTCCCATGGCAAGTGGAGCAATCTCTTTCAATGTAGGGTTTCATGACACAAGATTCCATGTTTATCTCACATTGGGTATTGTCGGTAATGGAAAGTAACTTACAGTAAAATGAATGAAAGTAATAATATTGACACTAACTAGGGTGACTTAAGGCGTACTTCTTAGTTTAGGTAAATGTGTGGTACATTACCTATGCATTGCACAAGTGGGCCTTGACGGGAGTCCTAGGAGGAGTTCTTATGTACTTATGTTATAAATGAAATTCTTTATGTTGTGACACACCCTAGAAATTCTATTACCTATTTATGAACCTTACTTATGGAATTAATATTCAGTGTTAATAACTTGGTTTAGAAGTGTTAAAACCAAAACGATAAGGAACGTCCATGACATATGGAGACTAGGGAAAAAGGTTCTAGTATGACTTCGCATTTTTCATGGGGTTTAAGTGGTTGTAATTTGATGAAATTTTTTATGAAGGTGTTAAACGTGTATGAAAATGTGTATAGGGTCAGAACGTTTGAGTATGAATCTTCAAGGACCACCCTAAGAGTGCTTGAGGTAAAAAAAATTTCATGTCTAAACCTTGTAAGACGATTTCTAAGGGATGTTTCTTTCATATTGTGAGGGTGAAGGACTTAGGGTCCAAAGTAACTCTTTGAGAGTTGGTACCTGTAGTGAAGGACATTTTAGAAGTCTTTCCCTTTTATTTACCTACAGTTCCTCCAAAAAGGGAAAAATATTTCGCCATAGATTTGTTGCCGGATATGAAACCCATATCAATTCCTCCTATTCAGATCTCTCTGGCCGAGTTGAAACAAATAAAGGCTCAACTTAAGGTTATCTAGGCAAGGGTTTTATACAACCAATCATATCTCCACGGGGCTCTCCAGTATTACTTGTCAAAATGAAAGTGGGGTCTCTTAGAATGTATTTGACTACAAACAATTGAACAAGGTCTGTATTAAGATTATGTATTCTATTCCTAGGATAAATGATTTGTTATTTCAACTCCAAGGTGAAATTTAATTTTCAACAATTGATTTGAGGTCGGGCTTTCACCAACATAGGGTGAGAGGTGTTGACATTCCTAAGACGGCTTTCCGAACTAGGCATGGTCATTATGAGTTCCTTGTCCTATCTTTTGGTCAAACTTATGCTTGGTGGCTTTCATTGACCTTATGAATAGGGTTTTCCAATATTACCTTGACTTATTTATAATTTATTTATTGATGATATCTTGGTATATTCAAAATGTTAATGATGAACACATGGGTATTTTGAGCATAGTATTTCATGTCTTCAAGAAACATCAACTCTTTGTATAATATTGGAAGTGTGAATTTCGGTTGAGATCCGTTACTTTTCTTCAAATTGTTTCAAGTGATTTTATACAGGCCAATTCGAATAAAATGGAGACGGTGAAGAATTGTCCTAGACCTTTTACTACAAATGATATTCGAAGTTTCTTGTGCTTAGCTTGGTATTATAGAATATATTTTGATGGTTTTGCATCTTTTGCATCCCCTTTGAAATCCATTACTAAAAGGAATGTTGTTTTTGATTAGTCGTAAGCTTATGAAAGCGGCTTCAAAGAATTGAAAGATAAGCTTATATCCTCCCCTGTTTTGACCTTACCGGAGGATATCAAATGCTTTGTAGTGTATTTTAACGCTTCACGAGTAGCTTTGGGTTTTGTACTCATGAAAATAGTAAGGTTATAGCATATGCCACTAGAAAACTCAAGGTGCATGAGAAGAATTATCCAACTCATGATCTTTAAAAGAAGTCGTACTGTTTTCCTTAAAAATATGGAGACATTACATTTATGGTTTACACAGGGACGTATTCACCGACCATAAGATCTTACAATATATGTTCTCTCGAAATGAGTTGAATCTCCACTTACGGAGGTGGTTAGAGTTTTTGAAGGATTATCACATGAGTGTTCTCTACCAACCCTTCAAGGATAATATTGTTGCAGATGCTCTAAGTTGAATGTCAATGGATAGTGTAGCCCATGTTCCCGATGGTAAGAATGAATTCATGAAAAAGGTGCGTATATTGGCCCTATTGGGTGTTTAATTTCATCGTAGTTTTGAATCATCTTTAGTGCTTGATGTCAAGTCTAAGCAACAACTTGACCGTCAATTGATTGATTTGAATGGATTGATACTTAGTAAGTTCAATGAACCATTCTCCAAGGGGGATCGGTCACTTAGGTACCAAGGTAGGTTGTGTGTACCGGATGCCGATGGTCTAATATGACAATATTTTGAAGAAGCTCATGTTTCCTGATATTCCATTCATCCATGTACTACACAAATGTATCATGATATACACAAGTTTTATTGGTGGGATGGTTTTAAATAGGATATAGCGGAGTTTGTGGCTAAATATCCAAAGTTCCAACAAGTCAAGGCCAAACATCAAAGATCAAGAGGCTTCACACAAGAAATAGCTACCCCCATTGGAAGTGCAAATATATCAACATGGATTTTGTAGTGTGTTTTCCTCGTACATGAAGGCAAAATGAATCCATATGGGTTACTATTGATAGGTTTACAAAATTTACCCACTTTATTCCCATCAAAACCACTTATTCGGTTGAAGAATATGCTAGGGTGTTCCTTAATTAGATTGTGAGTTTTCATGGGATCACTTTGTCCATCTTCATGGATAGAGGTTTTGAATTCACTTCTTGCTTTTGGACGTCTTTCCAAAAGTCGCAAGGTAATAAAGTGAAACATAGTACCACTTTTTACCCTAATAAAAACCCTTGAAGATATGTTAAGAGAGTGTGGAATTGAATTTAAGGGTAATTTGGATGACCATCTTCCTTAGATAGAAAATGGTGTATTTGAACTTATTCGTCGCGAAATAGTCTGTGAGGCCATGGAAAAAGTTTGAATGATAAGGGATATTTGCAAACACCCTATATTCATCAAAAATATTATGCCGGAAATAGAAGGAGAGACTTTTAATTTGAGACAATAGATTGGGTCTACTTGAAGATCTCACCTATTAAAGGGGTGATGAGGTTCCGTAAAAAAGGGAAACTTAGTCCCCGCTATGTAGGACTTTATGAGATATTGAAAAGGATCGGAAATGTTGCTTCTGATTTAAAATACCAAGTGAACTAGCACTAGTTTATGTGATATTTCATGTCTCTTTTCTTAAGAAATTTATAGTTGACCCAATGTCTATTCGCCAACAGTTTAGGAGTTAATGAGAACCTTTCCTATGAAGAGGTTTTGGTGAAGATCTGAAATAGTCATGTCAAGAAATTGAGGAATAAAAAGGTTAACTTTGTAAAATGTAAAAGTCCTATGGACAAACCATTTATTTGAGGGTGCAACATGGACGGCCTAGACCGATATGAACTCCCACTACACTCATCTTTTTCCACTTACTTCTAGCCAAGGATGAGGTTAATAGTTCCTATTCAATGAAAATTATGAATAATGTTGAACTTAACTTATTCTTCTAGTATGTGCATATCTTTACGAAGGTTTATGCTTAAAATGAAATTTTCATGAAATTATTTTCTTATTATTAACTTCCACTAATATGAAATGAGTTATGTTGTCTTCATGAGATTTGTAGCGAGCATGTTCGGTGTTGTGTTGAGAAGAAATTCATGTAACTCTTTAATGTCAATTTTTGAACTCATATTGAAATTGAGAAGGTAGTTCCTCGTAATGTGGTGTGAAAAAGGCGGGCTCTTAGATGTGGTAAAATATGAATTCAGTTTCTATGTGTAATTCTATGCTTATGTGCAGAAAGTATTCGAGAATTCTGCCAAATATCTTCGGCTAATTATTATTATTTTGTTGTTGTTGGGCCTATAGCATTTGACTCAACTTTTTCTATAAAAAGGTTAAGGTGTCATTTGGGGACGAATATTACCAAAGTGGGACAATGTAACACATCGAAAGTTCTATGACCTAGATGAGATCCTCATGTAGAGAAACATTAAAAATCTATACTTAAACTAATATATTTTCTTAATTAGGATATATTGAGGCCTAAACGTGAACGGACGACCGCGACATATGGAGATTTGTGAAAATATGTTGGATAAAAATTAAACTTGGTGAAAAGTCTTAGGATATCCATTAGTGTGTTTTAGGGTAAAAATCCGGTTACGAATCCCCAAGGACCATCTTTAGGGAGCTCAGGAGTACCAAACATTGGATTCTAAAAATTATTAAAAGAGAGTGTGTATCAACGAAGTTAATGAAGAGTAATCATTTGAACAACGCTGTGTTGTTTGTGGCCATTTGTCTACACATATACATTTTCCCATGTTCTAGAAAAATGTTGTCTCTGTCCCAAACCACGCTTGACCAGTAGGGTGTGTGTTTTGGTTTATAGGACGTGGACATGGTCTCGTTGATGGACCCCTGCCACACTACCTAGACATGGATTAAGGGAGGGGGTTATTTAATTAGTTAATTTATTAGTTAGTTATTAAGGGGCATTTATATTTATTTATTTTAGTATTATAAAAGGTTCCTTAGTAGAAAACTAACCTAACACATCATAAATTCATAAAACCGAATAACTGACTCTTCTTTGTAGTTTCTCACACTACCCAAAAGACCCCATTGAAGAACAAGGTCAAGATTCTAAAGGGATTCAAGATCAAGGATTTCTTCTACAATTCTCTATGAATTAACAAGATATTAAATCAATTCGCTTTTGGGACTCCTTTCCCACGAGGATTTTCAAAATTTAATTTCAATATTCTTCAAAACAATGGTTTTCATCAAATTTCGTGGGCTATCTTTCAAATTGTCCTTTTTGATATTTATTTCATTAATATTGATGTATTAGGACTGTTTATTAGTGGATTGAAGTATAACTTTATATTTTGACCTAATTTCAGCAAAAAGGTCCGTGAATGTAATTTTTCTCCTAACCCTAACCCAATGTTCTAATGAGATGGTGACTACACTGCCATTTAGCATAAAGAGGGTTTCCAATATTTATATCCTAGTTCATTAACTATGTTCACGTATAGAAAGATTGGCAGTGAATCCACCATGATCCTACGATTGTGTATGGTTCTACTTTGGAATGCAGAGAACCTTTTACTAGTGTAGGGTTTTGTGAAACTAGAATCTATTTTTAGCTCACATGGTTTATTTTTGGTTATGGAGAATATTCCCAATAGTAAAATGAATGAAAGTAAAAAGATGAACACTAATTGTCACGACTAGAGAGAACATGCGTAGAAGTAACTTGATGTACGTGACCTTTAGAAGGTCTTATACAACTCCATAGTTATCATTCATTGAATTGTCATAGGAAATTTAGCGGAAATTTAAAATTTTTAATTGAACATCATACGCTAGAAACATCACTTCCATTAAAATAAATTCAATAAGTACATAGTTAGAGTTTAAGTGTCGTTGCCATTTTAGACTCAGCATAATTAGAGTAGATTTGGGGACACTACCCTTACAACATAAAATAATAACTAAGCTATTACATAACTATGAATTAACAAGACATATGTTATCCTTGAATCCTAAAGACCCCCTTTCTTTGAATAAAGGAAAGCTATCAAAGCCTTTTAAGAGCCATCCTCTAGCCATCCCCCCCTAGACTCCGTGCAAAAAGTTGAAGAAGAATTTTATTAGTAATAGAATGCACTAAGTATGACAACAATGGAATAACAAGCGTTTAGAAAGGACACTTTAGTTTGAAATCATGCAACATGCCTTTTGAAAGAATCTTCATAAAAATTGGCACAATTACATAAATATTTCACATACATCATATAGGCATAGAAACTATCCATGAAAACACACAAAGTCACGTGTATTGCATTCAAAGCACACTAATAATGTTCATAACATTCTCTTGTTTACCCTTAATTAAATAACTCCTATGTAAAATTTGTGCAATGTATGAACAATGTCCTTTTCCACCATCCACCGTCAACCATTACTTTAAGCCAACCAAGGTAAACATTCATATAATCTTCCATAGCTTGAACATACATATCCACATAACATGTCATATTATAAGACTCATAATTCACATATTACCCAACATACTTCATGAATCACTTCGAAGACTCATTCCAAGAAAACATACAAGTCAACACTACAAATGACTTTATAAGTGGCAATGGTAAACCAATCGCATACTTGGGCCTCACTTTATAAAGACATCATAGGACTCTACTCATAATAATAATCTAAGCCTATTAGCACATAACCTCACTCATATTAAGTAACCCTACAAATAGACTACAAGCCTTAAGTTTACTTCATTCATTAAAGTGGAA
Source organism: Solanum chilense (assembly GCA_032847665.1). NCBI lineage: Eukaryota > Viridiplantae > Streptophyta > Magnoliopsida > Solanales > Solanaceae > Solanum > Solanum chilense. The sequence continues at coordinate 35,604,515 of CM064972.1, read as the reverse complement.
AGTATACAAAAGTTAATACATACCAAGTAATACCTTTATCATATAGTCAGTAAGACAAACTTCCTCCATATAATGTAAGACCTCATCATATAGACTCAATAGGTTCAATACTATGAATATTATCATAACAAGCTAACAACATTGCAATGTCATGCATTACAGCATATACATAAACATATGGAACCCCATTTGAGAACTCGCTTCCGAGATCTCCCTTCAAGAAACTACTTGTGCAATGCATAGGTAAGTTGATTACTTTCACCTATCCTAATAAACTTCCTTTAGGATATCATAGTTAGGGTTCTTTACTTTACTTCTATGGTTCATTTTAAATTAGTTAAACTATAACCTTATACGACATTAAGACCATGTGTGCTAAAAATGCAATATATTGTCATCCTCTAAAACTAAAAAGGGTATATTACTTGCCAGTTTAAGACATGAATATCATGCAAGCATATTACGTGGATCCACTTGCTAGGTAATATGGGGAAACATAGTTTATGGAACTTGGAGGTATATATGGAAATGCTCTTTATGCCAATTTAGCGTTGTAGTTATCCACCTCGTGAGGATAATGGTTAACAAATCTTCCCTATGGGAAGGGGAACCCCTCATAATAAAGTTCACTCAGTGCTAAGCTAACTTACCCTTATTGAAAAACGTTTATTAACATCACTTTAGAAAAAAAGGCTTTAGGAGATTAAATCCTCATACACATAGTACTAGGTCATAGATGAGAATGTCATTTCATCAACCTAGATTAAGTGAGAAAACCTTCCATATTTACATAGCACATATAAATCATCATCTAGTTTAGACTACAATTGAGAAAACCGTTCAAGAGACCCTACATTACTACATATCACAACATGCTTCATTCATAAATTTCATGTATGTGTGCACATAGATGTGATAATACCTTTCACATCGATACCCTTTGACGATAGACGTTCATATTTCACTTCATTCATGCACAAGTGTATATGTGTACATATATGAGAAACCCTTTCATATAAACACATTTAGACACTACACAACATTCATACTTCATCATATCATGTACTTGGCATCATAGCATATAATTCATATTCATAGCTTAATCATGCATTTATATTCATGTACATAGGAAATCATTCTTGGAACTATCCTATAAACACAAGCATGTGCAATGCGTAGACAAGGTCCCATACCCTTGTTTATACTAGTGCACCTATCAATTCATCCTTGCTAAGATACATTATAGTACCTTCATGAAAATATACCTCACATGCATAATAGTAGGCAAAAGTACATATGAGAATTATCCTTTCATTAGCTACCTTGAGTTTATCCAACTGAGAATCATGCATGAGGGGTGTGTGTGTACATTGGAACACATGATAACATTATTGCTATCAAAATAACATTGAGTCAGACACCATCTTTAGACCACAATATACATTCATGCATAGATCACACAAACATTATTGAATAAGAGAGAAGCCCTCTTCAACATTGCATCTAACACTTCTAACATTGGTCAAGATTACACGATCCTATTAGCGTACATAGGTAGGGGTGATTCATCAATAACACTCATAATATATAATCATATAGACCAATACCTAACCATAACAACTTCATTCAAACGTAGAAGACACCATCAACATGTAGCACATGATACTAGATTGAAATAGAATGCATATACTTAACATTGTGTGATCATTATAACCATACTTCATAATTTATAAACATTCCTTCAAGACGTTGATCAGAAAACATATAGATTGACAAGAAAGTAAACATCTCCACCGTAAGATGACCATACAACACAATGTCATTCAAGGCCAATGTACTATAAATCTAAATAAAGTAGAATGAATAAGGTAAATTTACAAAATATCCAAAATTTGATCATCATTTATCAATTCCCATATACATTAATAATTCATATATAAAAGAGTACATAAGAGAAATTGTCATAAACGAAAACCAGAGTTGAAACATCATATGACTATGTTGGGATTTTTCGTAGGAACATGTGTTTATAATTAAATTGGATATTAAAAATAGTAGATACTTATAAATTTTTCATAAGAATGCTTTTGAAATCAATTGAGAAAGAACCAATGGATACATTGAAAGATATAGAGTTTGATCATGAAATAGCTTTGAAAACTTTTGAAAGAACTCCTTAGATGAATTTATGAATAAGGATGAGGAATTACAATACCTCATTGCATAAGAAGAGAAACAAAACCTGAAGAAGAAAGCTTGAGAATCCATCAGCATTGTTGTCCTCAAGCATGATCTCCAACGCATGTTTCTAGAGAGAGTTTCTTTTGAAATTGAGATGTCTAATTTGAAGAATGAAGTGTACTTGGTATTTTGATCCATTTAAATAACTTAAATACCTAAAATAACCCATAATTACCGTCAATACTATTTTAGGAACGTGGGGTGAATTTCCTGTTAACCTCTTATTAGGCAACATGCATGAAGTGAAGTTGCAGGCCACCCATCGAAGAGTGCATCGACATACTGTCGATGGTGACAGAGACTCCATTTTTTGGATTAAGATCACACAACTAAGTGTTGAGATACGCCACCCATCGACGGGGCGTAGCTGAGTTGTTTTCGTTTGGACACTGCCCAGGCAGTGTCTAGGTAGCGTTTGGGTCCTTTTCGAGGATGTTTTTGGTGGTCCTTGGGGAGTCGTGCCTTGACGTTTTGGTCCTAAATACGCTCGTGTACATGTTAGTAACCTTCCTTATATAATTCAGCATCAAACAACACATAAAACATACCATGGTACACTATAACACACAAGCACATCCAAAGTCTATCTTTCGAACATCACGAATGTTCTAGGAAGTTTGACCTCAAAAATACTTCAAATGAAGTAAACGCATTGTAAAACACATGATTAACATATTATTAAACTTTTCAGGCACATGTGAGGCTCAAGGTATCTTCATTTATTTTGGAGGACCTTACGAAATCCCCTACTTGGGAACATTCGTCCTCAAATAACACTTGGAAAATTTTAAACACTTCAAGGCCTCAATAACCCATAGATAAGGTCACAACATTAACCAAGTCATGACATATAATTTAATGAAAAATACCTACAAGGAACACCAACCTTTATACCATTTGAACTCGAAGCAACACAAGCCAACAAAACATTTATTCGTTCAGCCGTAATGTTTCAAAAACAAACGCACCCCTCATATTCATAAGAGGAGCATCCTCTCCTATTCGTGAAATGGTCTTTGCATTTTATTTCACTAAGCGGACAACATGTAGTCACTTAAATAACACATAGGCAGATTCAACATCGTCTCTCAAGAATAAAATAAGAAACTCATACTTAATGCACCGATACTAAAGACAAGAAGATCAACAATGACACTTATCATTTAGACATTATATCATAAAGTCCATAATTAAAATTACCATTGATATGCTCAAATACACCTCCCTAAAGAAGTATAAGCGCTGATATAAAGTAAAGAACACAACTAGAAGGTTGGGGTTGTTCCCACAAGGAATATGGCTTAGACTTCACATCAATATACGATTATATCTTTTTAGACGAGCTCTTTCCAAAAACAAATTATAAAAGGGGGAGGGAGTTTGTGAAACAAGTTTTATTAATACTTATAAGTAAACATTTAAGCAAAAGTAATGATTTAGTTTTTATCAAGTGGCTAGATAAACTAGGGTGTATGGGTTCCCCATAGGTTCGTAACATTGTATTCCTAGCAATAACAATTCTTCCCTAGTCTTTTGCATGCAAATTGATAAGTTAGGTATCTATAAATCCTTGGTTTAAAATTTAGAGAGTTTGACTCCGTACCTTGGTCTTGTTACGTGTTTTTAAACTATTAACCCTTACCTTTACTTCGTATTAAGAATCATAATCGATGTATGGCTCGATTATTAAATTGCACTAATCCACACTATCCTATTAGATAGTAACCTTCTAAATTTATGTTGATAATTCTTTTCTTATTAACAACCTCCTTTGTTAGGGAAGTAGAAACAATGCCAGTTCTAACGTTGGTCACCGTTAAAAAGACTTCTAAGTGAAAGAATTATCAATACATGCAAGAACCTATTTGATAATTGTGTTTTAGCTAGGCCTAATTTGTTAATTGCCCAAGGTTCAAACAACTCTAATTGTGGATTTAGTAACTCATGAAAGAAAAATCACAATTGATAGTTTTTAAGGAATAAATCATGAACTAACCTTAACAATTCAAACAAAACCTAGAAAATCATTTCGAATTTGCGAGATAATACTTGAAACCAAAATCTGGAAATTTAATTATTGCAAAAGGTTGCAAAAACCAATCTCCAAACAAAACTAGAAAAATAGTAATAATCTCTAAGCACAAAAATGAGGTTTCAATCCCCTATTCATAGAAACCATTGTCCTAAATTAAAAGGAAATGAAATAAGGAAAGTTTCTCCAAACCGGGGCATTGATCGACGACCCCTACTGACGGACCATCGATGAAATGACGGTCTATCGATGAAATGATGGTTCGTCGACTGCCTCCATCAGCCATGAGTTAGAATATTTTTCTTTTTTTCAAATGGCACCCTCTCTGAATCAATTGATGGAACAACAACACAGTCCGTCACTACCCTCTGTCTCTCCATCCTTATGATTTTTTCAACTTTGGGTACTGGAACTATTTATGATTTAAACGACGATCTACCAAGACGGTCCGTTGATCAATCAACAAACCGTTGATCCCTTTTGTAGTTCCACATTTGGTCAGATTTTCCCAAGTTTTTCTATCAGTTTGAACTTCAATCAACAATTATCACCTATGGAACGTCGATTGAATGACGGGCCGTTGATGGCCTTCGTAGGTCATTTTTTTGCACTCTATTCCTGCAGCCTTATGCATTTTAATTATGGACATCTTTACTGCAAAAAAAACATTAAATCATGTTAAAATTAATCCAAAAAGCCTCTAGACGCACACAAATCTTAAGCAAAATTAATTTAAAGCACAGTTGTACATAGACAACCTCAACTTAAATTCATTGTTTGTACTCAAGATACACACTATAAATAAACATAACATTTTTACAAAAGAATACTCTTTTAAGCTTTAACAATCACTTGGCTGTCAATCCCAACATTTCTTTGATTTAGTGTAGAGTTACACTCTTAGGTTAGACAATCTAACCTAATTGGATCATATTATAATACAAACTCACCATGTACAAACACCTGCACAGTTTTGCCTCTCACCAAGGTACCAACTTTTTGATACCGCAACTACTGCCCTCGCATCAAATGAAATCCTCATTTTTGGAACAGTGATTTTGAGGTTGGGTACAAGGATCATTGTTTAACACTTCACGCTCAAAAACCAGTTCAAACATAGTTAGTACTCGTTGCCATAGGCTTGACCTTATTTTCACTACTTAAATTCAGCAGATTAGACTCTATATCTCGGTAGGACTTTCTTGGCTTTTAACATACGCTTAAGGTCAGGTATGGTACATATGGGTACATTTTAGTGACCTTTTTCCTCCTTGACATTGTCGCTAAGCTTCCTACCTCATACCATTTTCTTTTACGCCATACTACTTTTCTCTTTTTATCTCTATCTTGCTCCCTTTTGTTGGATTTGACCTACTTCTTTTTGTTCAACTTTTTTTAGAAAACTCTTTTGTTTTAATTTTCTTTTCTCTTTCATTCACATTGATAATTTCATCGAGTCACATCTTGCACTCACTTTCTCTTTTCTTTTCAACATTCACCTTTTTTCATATCCATTTTCGGGTTCTCATTCATAATAGCTACCCTAAACTCATGGCTTTTCTATGAGTTGAGGTACACAATACCAGAGGTCGGGTCGAGGCCACGATGAGGTCATTTTGTGCATTAGCCACACTTAACATAGATTTTTGGCTTAAGTAAAGGAGCACATGTTCAAGGACGGATCGACATAAACACATTAAAACACCGTAAAATGAGTTTGTCAAAAAAAAAATAGGTCTACTATAGGATCTGTAGATTTAGATCAAAAGGGATAAAGCGTCCGTTTGTTAATTTCATTTTAGGCTAGATGTTTATTAATTCAAACAAGGTCCTACAATTCTTTCCTACTCTTCTATCATAGATTCCCTTTACAGGATTAACCGAGAAAGATATAGTTAAGTACGAGATGTTGAACACTCTAAACTCTTCACTCTCTTGAACCCTCACTACACTATCAAATTGTTAGATTTCCTAGTTTTGGTGTTAGTTGAGGGTCATGCAGCGTGTCCCTATCTATGTAATGCTTAGAGCCAACAATTTCAATGGATTTTCACTTACTCATGTAAGAACTTTATAGTATGGGATATCATTTAGTTTCAGTCATCATGCTTCATGTTTCATATTAAAATACTTTGTACAAATAATGACATGCTGGTTCACCAGAAAATTAATCAGTCTCTAGGGGCAAAAGAACACAGGCAAGAAAACCTCAAGAGCGGACTGTGAGTTAGGATACTCAAACTTCACCTTAACACTCACTTTCCATTTACCCTACCCCCAAAAAATGTAAATGTCATTGTCCCCAATGCATAAAAATATAATTACAAAGTGGTAGGTGAAGCGAACCATCATTGGTGCTAATTTCAGTGGTCACCGGTATCGAAGTAGATTCCCCTACAGCCATATCTCGTGCCCTAAATTGGCAAGCCTCCTCTTCCATCAAAGAAGCCCTCCTCGTAGACTCTATGTCATACTCTCTTTCTTCCTCGCACCTGCATTATCTCCTGCCACAGCAGTGTAGCTAGAACGTTACCTCTTCTCATGACCACGTGACTTAGACTTCGGCTGAGCGGGGACTTTGAACATAGCATCAAGCACCGTGCTCTCCACTAGCTCAGTGGGTGCAATGTTGGGATCAACCTTCCTCATCTCCAGGATAGAATCCACATAAGCCCTCAAACTAGCAATTGTCGCCTAAAGATTAGTTAGGTCAATGGTGGGGGCAGGTCGAGCTAGTATCCGAAGCTGAAAGGCATCAAGGCACTGGTGAACTGCCTGAATCTTCTGCTCAATCTAACTGGCCACCCTCTTCTCTATTCTTTCCTCATCCTTGGTGATAGATATTTTCAGACAAGGTTGTCTATGATGTAGGAGGGTGGCCATTTTGGACTAGTGTTGCAAATAGGGTGTGGAATGGGATAAGCAGGGTTTCGACTACTTCCATGGGTGCAATCACTCGGGGTGGTGTAAACAGACTCTGAAGTGGCAGGGTCAGTCGCTACATTGGCTTCATCCTTGATAAAACCTATATCAATACTCCCCACCGGATAATGAAGTGTGTCACAGTGCTAAATGGGCAATCCGACATCCGTGCACAAGTGGGAAATGAGATAAGCAAAGGGGTAAGTAGAAGAGGTCTTAAAAGCCCTCTCATGGATCACCATAATAAGAATATTACAAAGTTAATCTCCAACCCTGCTACCAAGGCTAAAAGAAACACCACTCTATCCCAGGTAACAATATTATCAGCATGTGTCAGTGATAGATGTTGTCAAACCAACAACTCCAATAAGCTTCATTTTTTACAATCTCCCACCTATAGTAAAATTAGGAAGTGATGGGTGCCCATTGTGTTCCAATGGTGGAGATGTACATGAATCGTTGAATGTTATCCTTATAGATGTCAACCCGGCAAACCCAGACTAGTACAGAGGTAAATAGGTCCTATGTGGAAGGTCTCGCCCACCTGTTTATAGAGCTCCTGATAGTAGCCACATATGAAGCGTAGAATTCCCTGATAGTATCCTCTCTATAGGACTTCAAACTTTATGTCATCCACTCAAACATGTGTCGGTTGAATAATCTATGCACCTCTGAAGTGTATGTAAACTCACCGTAAGAACCTTACACTCAACAGTTACTAACTGGGTCATAATTCCATTTTCATTTAACATTTAGGTATCTCTGTAGACCTGATACTAAACATCAACTACAAGCTGGTAGCTACATTAGACGAGGCTTGGTGATTGTGGTCCATGAGAGACGGAAACAGAGGCATTGCCCTGATTAGACCATAAAGAGTGGGCTGATCTTGATATTGAGGTAGATTTGGAGCCATATGATCCTTTAGAACTTGAGGCATCTCCAGACAGTGAGCCGATTAGTGTGCACTCCACATAAGACTCGGAGGCAGTGACTATACCGAGAACCACCTTCTGGGGGTACCCTGAGTGACTCGTGAAACATATCGAACCTAAGGGAATGTACTCTGGGTCTTGTTCATTGTCATATTCGTCAATCAAATAACGCGAAGGGGACATTGACTTAGACTTTCCCCTTTTGCAGACAATGTCCTTCTTGGGAGCCATTATTACTTGTAGAGTAGTTATTAGTCTCAATTCAGCCTCACAACACATTCAAAAAACACAGAACGAGAGAAAATATAAACGTAATTAACATAATTTAGTTCTCCTTTTCAGGTCGACTGGCACTACTGACGGTTTGTCAATCAAATGACGCGTCCGTCAATTGGGTTCGTCGGTAGACAGTTAGAATTACTTAACTTAAAAAATTAAGCAGACTTCTCATATCGAAATGATTGACGTGCATAATGTCCCATCGATCAATCGAAGAGCCCTAGTCCACTTCCGTTGTCTAATACATAGACAGTATTTTTTGAAGTCAAGGAAACGAGGTTTTACAAGAAAATTAAAGATATACAGAATGGTCCGTTGATTAATAGATGGACCATAGTTAATTTCCGTCGTTTAAGATTAGTAAATTTAAAGAATTCATCTATTGATGAACCCCATCAAGGGCCCGTGGACCCATCGACGGGGTCTTGTATTGTTGGCCTAAGACAGACTTCAGGCTATGTCTTGCAAGATCCATTTTTTGGACAATTTTAGACCCACTCAAGTTTAGACATGACACTTTACACGCAAAAGACCATTTCATCATTATTAGAGTTGTCATTTCAAGTACTTAGCTTTCTAGTTAAGTCATAGTATGAAACCCTAAATTGGAATTTGCAAAAATTACAACCATACCAACATTTTAGACAGGTAATAAGGCAACACAACCATATTCTTTTATTCTAAGTAATATAATATATGAGTATTAGCATGCGATTTCAGTTAACTTATTCCCTCAAGAGAGACCCACATCATATTTCAGTTTTACAACTTTGAACAAGAAATCAAAGTGTGCAAGAAATCAAAATACCTGACTTTAGAGTAGGGTGGTTGTTAGAAGGATTTTCAAATAATGGCCTACGTGCCGAGCTTGATCACAAGCTGAAGAACAAAAGAAAGACAAGAGAATATTGGGAAGAGAGAGTTTGGGGAGTTTGGGGGATTCTGATTTGGGGATGATATTGAATATGGGAGTATAATGGTGTGTTAGAAATGAGAGAAATAAAGATATAAAAACGGTTGTGGAAGGAATTTTAGAAGAATTTGAAGGTATTAATTAATGTGAACCATTATATCATTTAATAATATCGGGTCGCTGACAGTTTGCACCTAAAAAACCTCGTTGATAGTCCATGGTTTAGTTGAAGGTCCGTCGACTGGACCACCGATTGCATCGAAATTTAGAAAATTTAAGGGACATACCTGGGGTCTGCGGACACCATCCTTGGTCCTTCGATGAAATGAAGGCCCATAGATTTGTCCATAGACCTCTACACAAAACCATATTTACGCAGATTTTTTTTTATGACCCTTCACATGTAACACCCATTAGGCCTTTTTGTGTTTTTCTACATACTTTTGAGACAAGGATCCTATAATATTTTCTAGCCAACACTAGAACACACAAAAGAATGAACTAAAATTTAATTCAAAGTGACATAAGAAATAGGACTAAAACCTATTGTTGGCTAGAGATAACACCTTGGGTTGCCGCCCAAGAAGCGCATGATTTAACATCGCTTCACGACGCATGCTCCTTGACTACTCAGACTTCATCAAGGTTAAAGGCCTCAACCACTTTTTGGACACCTCTGCATGCCCCAGGTAGATCTTAATTTGTTGCTTGTTGAACATGAACTTTGCACCCTCGTTATTCTCTAATTGAACCACTCTATGTGAGAACACTTTAGTGATATGTAATTGCCATGACTACTTGGACTTGAGTTTGCCCTGACACAAGCGTAGCCTATAGTTAAATATAAGCACCAATTTCCTCTCTGCAAATTCTCGCTTTTCTATCCATTGGTCATGGTACTTCTTCATATTCTCTTTGTAGATAGCTCAACTTTCATAGGCTTTGAGGCAAACCTCATCATGCTCATTCACCCTATTTAATTTTTGTTCTACTGCTTCATTCCAATCCATCTTCAGTTTCTTTATTGCCCACATTGCTTTGTGTTCTAACTCAACCGTCAAATGACAAGAATTCCCATATAAAAGTTTGTATGGAGACATACCTATGGGAGTATTGTATGCAGTCCGATAGGCCAAGAGAGCATCATCAACCCTCATTGACCCATCTGTTCTATTAGCATTCACCTTTTTTGCCAGAATTTTCTTGATCATATCAATGTGACACCTCAACTTGCTAGAATGTCTGTGGATGATACGGAGTAGCAGCATTATGGCGAACCCCATATTTATGCATAAGGCCTTTGTACAACTTATTAAAAAAGTGAGAGTCACTGTCACTAATAATGACCCTAGATGTGCCAAATCTTGAGAAGATTATCTTTTTCAAGAACGCGATGACACTTTCCTTCATTGTTAGAAAGCTCTATTGCTTCCAACCACTTTGACACATAATCAACCGCCGCAAGTATATTCTTCATCCTATAAGAACTCACATACGAGCCCATAAAATAGTTCCTCATACATCAAATAACTCAATCACCAGAATAGGATTTAAAGCTAGGTCTTGCCTTTTCAAATTCCTCTATCTAGTTAGCAGAAACCACATGATTTTGCAAACTCCTGAGCATCTTGGTGAATGACTGGCCAATATTACCCATAGTGCAAGATCTTATCCGCAATCCGGATACCACTATGGTGCCCACCCACATGTTAGCAATGGCATGCATCCAAAACACTCAACATTTCAACTTCCGGTACACAACAAACAAAAAATCCCATCGGCACAACTCCTGAATAAGTAGGGATCATTCAAAAGAACTTTTTCACATTATACATGAACTTCTATCGTTGATGGTTAGAAAATTACGATGGAAATATGTCACATGCAGGATAATTTACAAAATCTGCTAAGCATGGAATCAAATCTTGAGAAGCGTCCAGTACATGTTTATCAGGGAATGCATCATCAATTTTGACATTTTCACAAAATTAACACATAGATCAATTTTCTAACTTAGACAAGTGATCGAGAACTTTATTCTCTGTCCCTTTTCTAACCTTACCTCAAAATCAAACACTTGCTGTAATACTATCAATCTAATCAACCTTGGCTTCATATCCTTCTTCGACATCAAGTACCTCAAAGCGGAATTATATATGTGCAATAACCCTCATGCCCAAAAAATAGTAGCGAAATTTTCTGAAAGTAAAAACAATCACAAGAAGCTGTTGTTCGGTTACCGTGTAGTTCTTTTAAGCTTAACTTAGGGCCTTTCTTACAAAGTTAATAGGGTGAAGGATCTTATCCCTTCTCTCTCCTAATACCACATCAAGAGCAATCACACTAGCATTAAACATCACCTCAAATGGATAAATACAACCTTGGGAAATAAAAATGGACGCGGACATTAAGTTTCCCTTCAAATCTACAAATGCTTTCAAATAGGCTTCATCGAAATGGAACTTAAATTCCTTCTCAAGTAGGTAGGACAAATGATATAAAAATTTCGAGAAATCCTTCATAAACCTCATATAGAAGCCCGCATGGCCAAGAAAACTTCTCACACCTTTTATAGAGATGGGTGGAGGAAGCCTCTCTACAACTTCCACTTTATCTTGATGATTCCTCTATCTCTTTCTCTGAGATGTGATGGCCTAACACTATACCTTTTTTAACCATAAAGTGACATTTTCTCTGAATTTAGCACTAAATTATAATCTTCATATCTTTTGAGTACTTCCGCCAAATGACTTAACCACCGATCATAGGATTCCCCAACAACAGAAAATCATCCATCAACACGTTAATAGTCTCCTGCACCATATCAGTGAATATCGACGTCATACACCACTGGAGCATATCAAGTGCATTATATAACCCAAACGATATCCTTTTGAATGTGAATGTCCAATAAAGGCAAGTAAAAGTTTTCTTATCTTGATCCCCTTGGGAGATAGAGATTTTATTATAACCCAAGTAGCTATAAAGAAAACAATACAACCCTTTTCCTTCGAGTATGTCTATTGTATGATCCATAAAGGGAATGAAGATATGGTAATCCATAAGAAGTCTTCATCCAGTCACTAGCCACATTAGAACAAGCTCGTTCCTATCATTAGTTACCATGGTCATCACAACCTTTACTACTGTCTACAATACAATAAATGACTCTGGTATCCAAACACTTGATGATCTTCTTTTTCACTATCTCTTGCATAGGTGGATTCAACCTTCTTTGGTGCTCAATACTTGGTTTGAGATCGGGCATGAGTTGGATTTTGTGTGAACAAATACCAGGGAATCCCAATAAGGTCTTCAATAGTCCAACCAATGGCTCGTTTGAACCTCTTCCAAACCTCCACTATACAATCTACTTATGGCCCATTCAAATCGTCTACAATTATAACCGACAAAGTGTCATCTCTACCCAGGAACAAGTACCTAAAATAAGGTCGTAGAGCCTTAAGATCTCATTTTAGATCCTTCTAAATATATGGTTTTGTGGGTGGAGACTTGCGAAGTTTCATATCTAAATCCAATTTCTTTTGTTTTGACCGGTATTCATTTCGTTCAAGTACAACCACCAAAGACCTATAATATTCAATACCTTCGCTCTCTAAATTCATGATTACTGCCCCTAGTGCCTCATCACCTATTCACTCATAAATTTGTACCTCGTATATACTATCAACCCTGCAGGATATAAAAGATACCATTTGAAGCTGACGACTCTGCTTCATGGACCTACATATGTTGAAAGTTGTTTCTTCATTGTTAAACCTTTAATACTCTTGAAGTCTAAAGCCTAATATAAAATGAGTGTATAAAGGTTGTGTCGTTGTCTCTATGTCAATTACAATGTATTTGATTCATTTAGGAAGTTTTTGGATTAAAACTTCAAAGAACGTCTATGACATACAAAAACTAGGACAACGAGGTTCTAATGTGTCTTATATATTTTGACTAAGTTATGAGAGTCGGAAAATGATCAAATTTTGTGAAAAAGTGTCTAACACGTATGAGAGTTAGTTTATAGACTAAATATTTGGGTATGAGTCCCCAAGGGACAACCAAGCTCCCTTGAGGAGGACACATGCAATACGACAAAAAGTTGCCAAAATGAGGTGTCCACAAATTAGTGCAAATGAAGCATCGTGGCCCAATCGACGGGGCGTCTATGGAACCCGTTGGTGGTCACTTAGACAAACCCCTTTGCCGTCGTTTGACAAACAAGGCTTTAGTCATGCTTTCGTCTATGAGAACATTGTTTTGCAACACGTATTCAAGTTGACTAAATTAATTAATTAGATGGTTAGTTAATTTTTTATGGGTTTATGGAAGTCAAATCAATTACTCCTAATTAAATAAACCTAAGCCCTTCCAATTCCCAAAACCAAATTACTCCTCCTTCTCTCTTCTTACTCTCCCCCAAGTAGAAGAATATCATTAATGTCAATGTAAAGGGGTTTTAAGGGTTATAAATACCAAATTTTATCAGTTGAACTTCATCAATAAAGAAGGTATGAGATTCCTTTCACTTTTCGGATATCTTTTCCCAAAGTGCTCCTTCAAATTGGTTTCAAGATATGGAATTCAAATGGGTTTACTTCCAATACGAAATTGATCTTGTTGATTTATTTGTCTTTGATTTTTTTTTTGATATTATGAGTATGTTAACGTGAATTACGATTCAATTATACTACTATATATATTTGTGTAAATTGTAGAAGATGACCTTTCCCCTTAACCCTAGGTTGCGATCGTGAAATTAATGGAATAGTAATGATATAATTGGGTTTGTCATTGTGTAAATTTCTATGTATGTTATCATTTAAATTTATGATTAGATTGTGATATATTGTAATGCACTTCTTCAAGTTATTGAGTAATTGACCTAATTCTCTAATTCTAGGCTATGAACTAGTGATGAATTGTTATGTAGTGATTCAATTGACTTCATTATTATGTGGATTACTATTTTGTTATAATATTGCATCCATTGTTGGGTTGAGTTGGAGTGTTGATAGTAAGATATTTATGATGACATTGTGAAGGAGATTTGGGTGAGTGTTGTGATCTCAATTCTTTACTTCAATTTTTGTTAATTGTGGTTAATTGATGATGTTGTACTGGAGTATACCTTGCATTAAGATCTATAGGGTTGGTATGATGTTGAATTGAAATGTCTTGAATATTGTGTGTGAGGTGTTGGCTAAGATATAAATGTTATGAGGATGGTGATAACTTACTAATTTGGCTGATTATGAATGACTATGAATATGTGCTAACCTCACATGTATGGAATGTAATGAAAGGAAAATACTCATGCAATTCTTAATGAGCTAGGATAATGATGATTATATAAGGGACAGACTCTATGATTTAAATGAAGTTTGATAATAACGTACAACTTAATCACATTTCAAAATGGAGGTTAGCTTAGCAAAGAGAGAACTTGAAAATTGAAGGTGTTGATTTCCCTTAGACGAAGATTCACCCTGTAGTTCCACATGAGGTACTGACTCCCCTATAAAGGATAGTCACCCTATGGATGCAGATGAAATGAGGCTCCAAGTGCAAAATGGGCATGTAGAGAGTTTATACCTCTCTCCTAGTTCCTTAACTATGCTTCCCCCATAGGAACACTAGGTAGTAGATCCACATTGAAAGCTATATTTATGTTTGGGTTTACTTTAGCTGGTTGACCACCTTCATCCGTGTAAGGTTTTATATCACCGAATTCCACATTTAGCTCTTCTGGTCTATGTCTAATAAGGCAAGTGTTCCCAAAACTAAAATTAAGTAATGAAGTACAAACAAACTAGGGTGACTAAAGAGGTTTGACTTATGTTTGGTAGGGGTATGAGACACGACATATGCCTTGCAGTAGTTTTCCTTAAGGGAAGCCTTAGAAGGTTTTTCTATGTATGAATATGCTTATAAGTGTTATGATATGCACATGATGATCTTGCATGTTGATTTTACCATATGATGTTGAATTCACTTGTAAATATATGTTTGGTCTGTATTACTAAAGTGTGATGTAATGTACTTTTAATGTTATGATATATGATGTTGGAATTTGGTTATGGTTCTTGTTGAGTTTACTTGAATGACCTAGGTTATGGGATTTTCTTAGTCATTGCACTAGTGTTCATAATTATTTTTATTACTA
This sequence comes from Solanum chilense, assembly GCA_032847665.1. NCBI lineage: Eukaryota > Viridiplantae > Streptophyta > Magnoliopsida > Solanales > Solanaceae > Solanum > Solanum chilense. Next base: position 35,589,018 of record CM064972.1, on the reverse strand, counting down.
TGATTATGTTGTAATTACCTCTTATTAATGCTTGTTGAGGTTATAACTTGATGATAGAGTTCTCTTGATTATATGTTTAAGTATGTTGATATGCTTATTGACTTGACTAGACTTAGTATTGTTGGTCTAGTGATGTACATGGTCTTGACTTAATAAATATATATTATTGACTTGTGTTTGTTGTTTAATGTGCATAAGGCTTTTCAAAGTAAATTGCATGTTTCAATTAAATATCTCTTTTTAGAATGATTTTATGTTGTGTATGCATATAGTTTCATACTTAGTAATGTATGTGCTAACCCCATTTTCTCCCTTTTTCCTCACATTTTAAGTTCTTGTGGTTGAATGTTTGTGATGACATTTGAAGGAAGACTTGAAATTCTCACTCTTCAAGATGGGTAGGTCCTTACCACTTTGAGGACAATGTATTGTTGTATAGGCTATGCTCGGTTGTTGTACTCTTATTTAGATGGATATGAGATGAGACATCCGGTTGTAAGACTACGTTATATCTTGTATACATATGTGAAATAAAATGTGAAGACTATATCATCTTCTTATACGATGTGTCTAAGTATACTCGATATGAATATAGATACTATGGTTATGCGAGAGGTCTATGTAAACCTCATGATACAAAGAAAAAAAAGTTTTTCAAATTTTTCACATGTTTAACCTATGAATGTAATGATGTAAGCTAAGAGGCTACTCTTAGTCCTCGATGATGATGACGACACCGGTTACGTCTATGGAATGCTCCCCGAATGTGAAAAACATGGTATTAAAGCATGAGGTTGAATATTTTTAGATTCGATGTCTCACTTAACCACATTTATGTAGATTCTTAATCATAATTGTGAAGAGCGCCACACTTGTTAATATCAAACTATATGATTCTTAGGAAATTCTTATTTTTCACTAAAATATAATATCATGGCTCGAAATTCTTCACTCTATGTGCGCTTAGCATCTAATCTTTTTATTGTGATCGTAGGCAATGGATACACGAAGAACCGTCACTCAAAGAATTTATGAACATATTTCTAATACGCGAGTTCTTCCCCAAGGAAATCAAGTTCTTCTTTTTTAAGAAGTTGCTAATGATGAAAAAGCTCTAGTTAGTCATCCTCCTTTGATGGATGGGGTCATAAGGGAAGCCTTTCTCCAAATGGCCCAAGCCATTACTACTCAAGCACAATCAATCACTATTGATGTTCAATCCATGACTGCGCAAGCTAACCAGGATGTTGTTCCTCGAGGTACCCAATATGTTTGCACCATGGCCTCCCGATTGAGAGATTTCACAAGGATGAATCTCCCTACTTTATATGGGTCTAATGTCAAAACCTCAAAGAACGTTGTTCATGTCTTGAAACTAGTTCAATGAGGTGCTAGAGTGCCTTATCCAATCTCACTAATGTTTAAGAGTCGAGAAATGAGGAAATTTTGTAAAAAGGTGTCTAAAATATATTAGAGTTAGTTTAGAGTCGAAACTCCAGGAACAAATCCCCAAGGACGAACCAAGGGTCCTTGAAGAGGACCATTGCAATTTTGAAAAACGCTTCAAAAAAGCAGTGTCCACAAATGAGTGCAAACGACAGTTTGTGGGCAAATCGACGGGGCATCAATAGCCACTATCGATGGTCACTTAAACAAATCACTGTCAGGCCTGTTTTTACATGTCTCTTACCAAAATGACGGACCAACTGGACGGTTGGTCCCTTGGTCGTCGTTTGATAAACGGAGCATCACTCGTGTTTTCGTCTGTGAGCATAACTTTTTTGCTGCATGAATTTAAGCTGAATAAATTTATTAATTAGGTGGTTAGTAAATTAGTTAGGCATTTGGGTCTAATTATGTTTTTTAATCACTTATATAAGACCCTAACCTAATTAAACTAACCTAAGGTCTCATAATTACCAAAACGAAATTAGTTTTCCTTCTTTCTTCTTTCTCTCTTAATACTCTCAAACTTTCCTCTCAAATAAGAAGTAAAGGGTCATATCAAGTAAACAACCCAACTAATAAGATTGGGATCATTGCCACGAGGAAAATAGTTAAGACTTAACTTCAATATATTATTACTATTATTTAGTCAATTATTTCCTTAGAAAAAAGACAATAAAAGGGTTTTTTTTTATTTCAAAATGAATGAAAATAACTAGCTAAATTAAAGTCGACAACTAACAGATTCAAATGTTGGAGTTCAATCAATTAATAAAAGTAAGTAGGGCATACGTGTTCCCCACAGGTTCCTAATTTGATAATTCTAACTATAACAATTATTTCCTAATATCTTGCATGGAAAGTGATAAGTTATGTATTTCTAAATCCTTGGTCCGGCATCTAGAAAGTTTCACTCCGCACCTTGGTCCGGCTACGTGTGTTGCTATACTAACCCTTACTTTTACCTCATATTAAACATTGTATACGATATTTGACTAAGTTATTACCTCGTTCCAATCAATACTAGCCTATTAGATAGTATACACAAAATCTTTGTTGATAATTTTTTTCGTATTATCTACCTCCTTGGTCTGACATGTAGCAATAAGGAGAGTTCTAATGTTGTCCATACGTTAAAAAGACTTCTATGCCAAAGAATTGTTAATACATGCAAAACACTATTCTAGAATTGTTATTTTAGTTAGATTTTATCTTATTATTCACCCATGGTTACAAAAACCGTAGTTATGGAGTTTAGTTACCCATAGTCATAATCACAGTATTCATATATATAATATAAGAATTCATGCACTTACTTCAATGAGAAAGAATGAAATCCAGAACTTACTTGATTAATCGACAAAATCACCAAAAATCAACTCTAGAGAAAAGTGTAACAATTCAAAGTGTAATAATCAAAATAATCTACTCACAAAGAATATAACATAAAAGTGTCTAATAACCAAGAGTTAACAACCAAAGATTTTAACCCCCAAAATGAGGTTTTTCGAAATATTTATAAAAAACAAAAAACTAATCAAAGAAGGACTCTATTTGCTGGGTTGACAGGCGTCGCGACGAGTCGTCGTGGTCACGATGGGCCGTCATGGACTCCGTCGTCCCATACTTTGCAAATTGTTCTGATTCTCTCTTCATTACCATCGACGTCAGGTATCACGGACCGTTTCAAGCACGACACTCCGTCGAGGGTCTCCGTTCCATCAAACTTACACTCTTGGAATTTGGGTATTGGGACTAATTCCCTGATCATCACGATGAACTAGCAGGACGGTCCCTCATGGCTACAACGGTCCGTCATGCACTTCGTAACCCCACATTTGGTCAGACTTCCCCATCTTCATTCAGCAGCTTCACTACGATGCCACCTATGGACCGTCACAGGCACGATGGACTGTTACAAGCTTCGTAGGTGGTAACTTTTCTGCATTTCTTGCTAAAAAACTTCTGCGTTCATATTTAGACAGATTTCCTGCAAATAAAGAGAAATACCTTACATAAAAATCAATACACAAAGTCTTTTGCACACACTAAAAATAAGTAAAAAGCATTAAAAATACCGTGAAACCACGGTATATCAACACCCTCAACTTAAATGCACTGTTTGTCCTCAAGTGACGCTCTATGACTCACTACAAAAATCATTGTATAATAGTATCCATGTTTTAGCCTTCGCAATCAGTTGTCTATCCATCCCAATCAGTCTCATCATATTTATGCATGTTATCACTATTAGGCTTGAATTATGTGAGATCAGACCATGACACAGACTCACCACGCACTGACACCTATCCTCTTCAATTTCTCACCGAGGTGATAATATTTCCGGTATTGCAACTAGTGTCCTCACTTCAGAACAACATCCTCATTTTTCACAAAATGATTTCAATTTAAGCATAAGGATTACTTTTCAACACTCACTCAGAAAAAATTCACAACTCATTCATACATATTGCCATAAGCATGCCCTTATTTTAACTTCTTTAAGTTTGCTATACACCTTTTAGGATCACGATAGGACTTTCTTAGCTTGTAATATAGGCTCAAGGTTATATACGGTACATTTAGGTATACTTCAGTGACTTTTTTCCCCCCTTGACATATCGACTAAACATACCTCTTTTCCTTATTTTATTTCACCCAATTTCTCATATTCTGTTACCTTTCTATTTTCCCCTCTTTCTCCATTTGTGTAAGTGACTCCTTTTTTTTTTCTTGTATTTACTGTACATTTTATAATTATTATTATTTCACTTTTCTTTCAACTTATTCTTGAGTCACTTTACTATTGTTGTTTTCTCTCTTTGTTCTTTCAACCCCACTTTCCATTGCATTCCTCATAATAGCCACGCTCAACTTATGGCTTTTCCATGTGCCAAAGTACACAATACCCAAAGTTGGGTCAGGGCCATAAAAATGTTTTTAGTGCATTAGCCACCCTCAACTTATGCTTTTGGCATAAGCTGAGGTGGAGATGTCCAAGGAGGGACCAAGGCCAACATATTATTCCCAGAAAAGATCAGTTGGGGTGAAAAAGAAAGGCCAAGTTTAAGCTTATATCATTTGGATCAAAGAGGGATTAATTTCATTCGGTTTTTTTATTTAGGCTAAAAATTTGCTATATTGAACAAGGGCCTATGATCCTTTCCTAATTGTCTATTACAACTTACTTTTAGTAGGACTAACCAGGCAAGTTCTAGCTCAGTACAAATAGTGGACTATTTAGATATTCCTCACACTCACTTGAAATCTCATTACTCTACCAGATTATCAGACACCTAGTTTGAATTTTAAACTTAGGGTCATGCAGTGGTGTATCTCTATGTCATGCATAGAGCCACACATTTATCAATTACTATGCCTAGTCATTCATCATTTTAATTTCATAAGGATATCATTTTAGCCATCATGCTTCAGAGTTAAACAATGCACACAATATATAGACATGCCGGTTAAACAATAAAAATAATAAGTCTCTTGGGGAAAGAGAACAAATGCAAGAAACCTCAAAAATAGGATAGTGAATTGGGCTACTCAGACTTCACCCTAGCACTCAATTTCCATTTATCCCACCCTAACAAAAAGATGTTCAATTTTCCTTAATGCATAATAAAATTGAAATATTAGAGTGGTAGGTGAAGCAAACCTAGGGCGCAAAGCGCCGACGATCAGCAAGCTTGTGGGTCCGATTCTACGGAACCCACTACCCCTGTAATCTAGACACCCTCAGTAGTGTTCTCATCAGCAATAGCACTATTAGAAATGCCTCGTGCTATGGCCACATCTCTGGAGCAAGACGCCCCAACAACTGACTCTACAACCCTCATCCGACGCATCTCCTCATCAGTAAGTGAGGCTTCCCTCACAGCCTCCATCTCACGATGCTCCTTCTTTTGTTCTCTAGATTCCTCCTCCTCTCGACCCCTACGCCTCTTGTCATGATATCGAGGGGGAGGTGGTGGAATCTCAAAAGTGGCGAATAAGGCCGCCATCATTGTGTCCTCAACAGGCTTTGCAGAAGGGGCATCATACTTAGGCACCCTAGACTCTAGGATCATATCAATGTCTGCTCAATGACTCTCGACCACAGCATGGAGGGTCAACAATCCACCTGAGGGGCTGGCCGGTCTAGCTCACGCAACCCAAAAGCGACCAAACACTGATGAACCTTAGCGATCTTCCGCTTTGTGTACTGGACCATTCTACGCTCCAAGCGCTCTTCTGCCTCAGCAATAAAGCTCTGCATCCAAGGATTGATGTGATGCATAAGTATAGCCATCTAGGCCTCTAGTTACTGGACCCTAGCAAGTGGGACCAGAGTGGGGAAAGGGTCTGAGCGAGAGAAGCTCGGGGCAGTGCTACTACCCGGGATAGACTCGATCGGGGTAGTGTTAGTGCTATTAGAAGCATGCTGCGTAGCCCTGCGAGCCTGTGCTACCGTATCAGCCAAATTGTCACCAAGTGGACGCAACTCTAAACGGGGCCCTCTGTGTGGATCCAACTCATTGGCCTCATCCTTGATGAGGCCGATATAAATAGTGCCTAGCGGAGTCTTGAGCTGATCAATGTGCCAGATGGGCACAATTGCGGACCTCAATAAAGAACATATCATGCACAGAAAATGGTATGTAGTTGTGACCATAAAAGCCCTCTCGTGCATTACCGCCTGTAGAAGCGAAGCAAAGTCCACCTCAAACAAGGCTATTATCGCCACCGTCAGAACTACACGATGCCATGTGACTATATAATCAGCAGCCGTGGCGGACGATCAACCATAAGAACTTAGCCTTCTTGATGGCTCCATTTTTCTCGATTACCCAGTCGGCACTTTCTCCATCAACAAACAAGTGAAGGGCCATCCAGTTCTTGGTGGTCTCTCTCAGCGACGGCTCATGCAAGAATTGTCCATCTTTGACAATTTTTCATTGGTAGTCAAACTCGGCGGTGAGAGGGGTCCGGTTGGCATCAAAATCCTCGCCGTATAGATACTGGTGGATGGCAGGCAGGGAGATATAAACCTGAATACCACGTACTCGGACATGCGCAAGTAGGGCCTGTTTAGTGGGGGCAGCCCGCCTATCAATCTGTGATCTGAGAGTAGCCACGTAAGAGGTGTAGTACGCTCATACCAACTCTTCACTATAACGGCCCAAAGAACGCGCTGTCCACTCCAGTCGGTGTCTGGTGAAGAGGTTGTAGATCTTTGTCATGGTAGGGAGACTTCCCGTAAGGACCAGCCTCTCCAATGTAAGGGTCCGTGTCATGAATCCATTATCATTAAGAAACTTTGAATCATAATAAACTTGATAATGCCCGTCGACACACTACTGGATGGGCTGGTCGGCAACCGGGATGAGAGCACGAGGTGGTGAGCCGGGAGTGGATTCAGAACAGTCATCCTCATCAGATAAGGCAGACTGTACAGCTGTGGTGGGTGAAGAGACTTCAGCAGATCCGAGACTTTCTCCAACCACGAAACTCCTAAGAAGCTAGATGCTCGTTCTTAATGAGTAGCTGACCCAGAAGGTGTGTTAGAGTGTGTGCTCCTTATAAAACTGGGAGGCAGTGACTACGCTGGACACCACCTTTTTGGGCGTAGCCCTGGCAGCACGTGCAACTCGGGATGGAGTGTCAGTGCCTGGGGTCACATATGCGGGGTCGCGCACATCATCAAAGCAAATGACCAAGGGGGCAGACGGGGCGACAAACTTTGATCGCCCACGTGCGTAAACTCTATCGTGTGTTGGTTCCATTAGAGATAGTACCTGTAAGGAATCAATATAAGTAATAGAAGGAGCAAACAAGACAAGAAAAAACAACACAAAATAAATGAAAGATTCAAGTTGTAATGAAATTTCTATAGTAACAGTGAAACACCACGGACAAGGTGACGACTCGTCGTGAGTATGACGAATTTTCATGAGGTCCGTCATGTTTTACTTAAAACTATGTTTAGGTTTGGATCCCTGAAGGAATGTCTCTGACAATTATGAGGGATAAGCAGGATGGACCGTCGTGATGATGGCGGTCTGTCATCGATGTACGTCGTGGGATACTAAGAACAAGTATGGGGGCCCTTAGGAGAGGGGTCTCTGACCGTCATGACGGTTTGTGCAGGACGGACCATCAATGGTATGACGGTCCATCGTAGGTGTCAGTCAGAGGACACTTGAAAAAAGTATGGAGACCCTTATGAGAGGGGTCTCTGACTGTCATGATGATTATGCAGGACTAACCGTCGCGGGTATGACGGTCCCTCGTAGATGTCCGTAAGAGGACACTTGGAAAAAGTTTGAGAACTTTAGGAACAGGGTCTTTGACAACCAGAACGGTTGTGCACCACGGACCGTCGAGAGTATGATGGTCTGTCGTATATTTACGTAAGAGGACACTTATAAAAAGTGAGAGTCCCTTAGGAATAGGGCCTCTAACAACCAGAACTGTTTTGCAGAATGGACCGTCGTGGGAACGACGTTCCGTCGCATGTGTCCGTTAGTGGACACTTTGAGAAAATTGGATAGTGTTGTGTTGGGGGTGGGTACGACAGTCCGTCATCGGGGTCTCGTTCTGTCATTCAGTGACTTAACTGAGGATGCCACATTCATCCTCTGTGACTCACATGGAATACTTAGTGTTTAACCTATATGTTTCTACCCAGATACCTAGTAAACTAGCAATGATAAAGCACCTATTTCTAGAGTTCTTCACACTTGAAGAACTCAACAAAAAATAAAAACAAACAACTAATCGAAAACGTTTGGGAAAGGAATGATGTTTTCCATCAAAAGTTTGGTGTTGAAACTTGGATTTCTACGTGACTGTTGGAGAAGGTTTAGGAAACAACTTCAAGGTTTGAACGTCATAAAAGTTATGGGTTCTCTTGTCTCTTGGTCCTTTTCCCAAGAGACCTCTTAAGGTTGAGTATATTCTGTCCGAAACTAGGGTAGTTTCCCCGTTGCATGTCCCTGCCAGCAGCATCCATTGAATCACAGGTTGGTTATGTTTGCTGTAGAAAACTACTATTAAAACGTGTTTTCGTGATGGTTATGTGTTTATATGTAATGTTCGGAATTATGTGACTTATGTTGGTGTTTTTCGAAAGGTTAACTACGTGTGTTTGGATTTATTGTCGTGGCTATTGGTTACGATTTAGGATTGGAAATTGCATGTTAGTTCTTTGTATTTCAAGTACAATTTTTTATGTAAATCGTGATGTTCATATGAGATGAAATGTGGCTTATTTGAGTTCTTGGCTAAACAAATCAAAGAAAATGCACCTAAAACGTTCTTAATGAACTATGAAATTCCCATAAGAACTAACGTGTAATGGAATGGAAAAGAAACTGAAAATGTAATTCAAATTTCCAGCACCTTGTTGATTAATTTCAGCAAATTTAAGTTCTTTAATATGTCATGAAAAGTTAAAAAAAGTGAGGTCACTGAGGGTCGGACCCGTGACCTCATCACTTTAAAAGTTGTGAAAATAAAAAAAGTGAAAAACATTATGGTAAGGGGGAATTGAACCGTGCTCAGGCTGGAAAATAAAGTATGAAAATAACAAATGAGAGGAGTGGGATTCGAACTCACAATCTCTCGGTTAAATTAAAGGAAAAATTTAGAGAAAACAAGTTTGAGGTGTGGTAATCGAACCCAGGACCTCTATACGGAAAAAGAGAATTAAAAGAGAAAAATAAAATGAGGCTGCGGATGTTCGATCCCACAACCTCATGGTAAACTCGAAAAATTCTTGGAAAAAGAAATTAAAATAAAAGGGGTTTTGGGGGTTCGATCCCACAACCCCTCTCCAAGAAAGACAACATTTAAAGAAAAGAAATTAAAATAAAATGAAGACGTTGGGGCTTGATCTTGGGTCCCTAAGACGTGCGGACAAAAATAAAATAAATGAAAATGTAAGTGTTGTCCAAGGGATTCGAAGTTGGGTTCCTTTGCTCGAATTCCGTATTGATACATAAGTCGTACGTGAATTAAATGTTCAAGAATAATGCTGCATACGTAGATCGGAATCGAGATCTTGGCATACATACGAGATGTACAAGTCTTGTACCACATAATCTTAGGAAGATATGAATCACTTAAATGAATTTTAAATGAAGCCTCATAGCTTGTATATATAGACCCATATGTCTAGCATACGTTAGAAGTAAATGAACTTTAGATGTATGTAATGAAATGATGAAAAAAAAATGAAATGATGAAACCCTAGAAGGTTTAAGTAAGAGTGTGAGAAATACTAAATTTCCAAGTGCATTGGCATATGATGAAATGAACATTCGCATAAAAAGGATGACTAATTATGAAGATCAAATGTGCTAATACTAATGATTGTGGTGACAAGTTGATATGAGGCTAATGTAAAAGATAAGAGCAATCTCAAATGAGCCTATGTAAATGTTATGAAAACGTACTGACTTGTGAGAGTGTAAAGTTAATGAAGAGAACAGTCTCTATGAACTCTCTAATGAAACTATTGAGATTTACACATATAATATTAATGATGAGATGAGACATCATCTATTGAGCTATGATGTCCTCACACTAGAAGCCAGATTCCGTGGCGTATGAGTTTAATGGAATATAACTTTATATTGAGCATCGATAGACTAGCTATGAGTGGTAATTCCTTCTTTCGCGAAGGGTGGAGGTTCAAGTAACTCTAATGACAAAAGAATAACAGTCATGCCGGGTATGGATCTTCTTATATCTCCTAGTCTTCGAACCTATAATTCCAATAGGGATCTGGCTGGGTTCAATTCCCATGTACGCTAGCATGTTTGGGTCACTTTGGCTAGTGATTCCACCTCTTTTCGGTGTGGGGGAGATACTGGATTTCATGATGCTCCCATTATCTATGTCGGCTAAAGATAAAGTTCCCAATGGATTAATGAGGCTAGCCTGAAATGATGCAAATAAAGAAATGAATGATAGCAAATGAGATATGATAGGATAATCAAGAGGTCAACTAGACTTAAAAAATTACACTACGTCATTATTATTCATTGCAAAGTGAACCCGATAAAAGGCTTAAACTACATCTTAGGTATAGTTGGGTTCTAATCTAGCTTATGAAGGTATGAAGTGAAGTACGTACATACGAACGAATTGAACTCTGTGTTTGCTAAAGAAGAAGCCCTAGTTTAGGTCCCATATGTTGAGCCCTCATTTTTGGGAAGTTTAAATGTCAAGTCCATGATCCCAAAGTCTCATATCATATGAATGAATGATATGAAAGATGTTATATGTTATACGCAATATGTTATGTGCTATATGCAATATGTTTTTCTCTATGTGTAAGACACTATGTGTTGTGTGAAATATGATACGTATGATGATGCATGTTACTCTCATGGTATGACTTTCCTAATAAAATTTTTTGCAAGACCATTGACTTTACTAATTCAAATTTCGCAAGTCTAGTGACTTGACATTCCATAAATAATGTTGTTAGGAAAGCTCTATTCTTACTCATGTATGTGCTTGGTGTGTGCTTGCATATACCCATACTTAGTAAGAGTGTGTACTAATCCCATACAACTCAATATTTTAGGTGCAAGTACAGGTTGACGCTAGGGCTTATAGGTTGACGTTGCAGCTATCCAAACGTGGAGCTTTAATCTAGACTTTGTAGGCCCTCAAGCGTTCGAGGATCTCTATCGTTAATCTAGATTAGATATAGGCTTTATCTAGTGGATCTTGTTCCACTATTGTTTCTTACAACTTTCATTTCAGACTTTGTATTGGTCGTTTTTGCAAGAATAAGTTTAATGCAATTATGAATTGTTTCTTTCATTTGATTATCTCTACATTAGATCGTTGATTTGTGAACGCATATGCTATTAAGTTTAAAATGTTTAGCATGAAATAAGAAAACCAAAAGCTTAAACTTTCTGCTAAAATTAACCTAGATGAAGTAAGAATGATGTATGTAGGCTTTTCTGCAACCTTTGAGAGGTCAATGACGACAGTCTCGTCTTGGGTCTAAATTTCAGTCGTGAAAAAATATGTATAAGAGCACTAGGTTAAATTTCGACAATAATTAGTTTACATCAACCACATTGAGTAGTTTATATGTCATGGTAGTGATGTGAACCCCTATCCATAATTAGAGACTGCATGATGCGTAGGAAAATTTCCCTTCTTCTGATTTTATCGTGCCTTTCCTAATGTATGATTTTCTTGGTGTTATGATCGTGTCTAACATCAATCATTTTTTTCCAGAAAATGAAAATAGTAGGAGAACAATTGGTCAAAGAACAGGAGGAGCAGCTGCTGGGGGAATTCAGGTTCCACCCCAGGCTCCAGTTGAAGGAGTTTATATGCCGGTTAACACTTTTGGGTTTAGTGATGCTGAGGTAACGACATTTCTTTCCCATAAGGCATAGTCCTTCACTATTCCGGCCCAGGCCATGACTAACTATGTCAACCAATATGATATTCAGAGGGAGAACCCACTAGTTCGCAGTATGGCTAACATGCTGAGAGACTTTACGAGGATGAATCCTCCTATTTTCACAGGGTCTAAGACTTTGATGTATCCCCAGGAGTTTGTGGAGGAGGTGCATAAGATAGTGGTGGCTATGGGGGCCACATATACTATGAAAGAAGAGTTGTCTTCCCATAAACTCAAGGATGTTACGCAGACTTGGTGCTAGATATGGCAAGAAAGCAGAGTTTTTGGTGGAGTTACGGTCCCTTGGAAGTTATTTAAGACAACCTTCCTGGAGATATTATTTCCCTCGTAGATGAGGGAGGCCAAGATTAAGGAGTTCATCAGCCTTAAATAGGGATCCATGATTGTCAGGGAGTATTCCCTGATGTTTGTTAAGCTTTCCAGGTATGCTACTTAACTTGTACTTAAAATCAAGGATGAGATGAGCAGGTTCCTCACAGGAATCAATAGACATTATGAGGAGGTGTGTCGGTATGCGATGTTCCACAATAACATGGACTTCTCCAGGTTGATGGTACATGTCCAGTAGGTAGAGGAAAGCTGGAAAAATAGGGACATCCGTTATTCTAGGAGGTCTAAGCCTCAAGATCAGAGCAGGTCCTAGTAATCAAGGCAAACAAAATAACTTTGGTGCCCGTGAGCATCCCAAATTCAAAAAAGGGCAACAGAGTTCAGGGAATTTAAACTCTAAGAGGAGTACAACACCTAGAGGATACAGACTCCAGCGCAGGGTGGGTATGGAGGTGAGATGCAGCATCCCAGAGAGGAAATTGCTAAGTCTGTCCATGCTCATAGTGGAGAGTGCAAACAGGGCACTAATGCCTGCTTTGGTTGAGGTAAGAGCGAGCACATGGTTAAGGATTGCCCATAGGAAAGAGGTCAGGCTTAAGGTAATGCTTATCCTAGGCTTATTTCAAAAGATGCGGCAGCAGCCAAGCCTCCTAAGAGGAACAGGTTCTACGCCGCGAAAGGGCAGACAGGAACAAGAGAAGTCCACTGATGTGGTCACACTTATGCTGCATGTATTCTGAACTTATGTTTGTGCTTTACTTTATCCAGGGTCTACGCTTTCCTTTGTAACTACTTTGCTTTCTCTCACTTTTGAGATATTGCCTGAAGTTCTGCATGATCCTATAGTGGTTAGTACACCTTTAGGAGAAAATGTATGATCTGATAGAGTAGACAAGGATTTACCAATTGTGTTATGTGGTAAGACTATATGCGCGAACTTGGTTTAGTTACCAATGCATGATTTTGATGTTATTTTTGGCATGGACAGGATTCATAATTGTTATGCTTGCATGGATTGGCGTAATACGATTTTGATATTTCGTTTCCCTAATGAAGAAGAGCTAGTAAGGAAGGGGTACAACTGGAGTCGTCCTAATCCCTTGATTTCGAACGGTTAAGCCAATAAAATTATGTCCAAGGGATTATTTTGTCATCTTGTCAGTGAGTGTTAATGATTTAGATCATGACATTCCTTCCATAGACTGAGTGCCTCTAGTGAATGGGTTCCACGATGTATTTCTTGTCTATTTGCGTAGAGTTCCTCCCCCTTGAGAGATTGACTTTTGTATCGACTTGAAACCCGATAATAAACCAATTTGAATTCCTCCTTACGAAATTGCTCCACCTGAACTCAAAGTGTTGAAGCTGCAGTTAAAAGAAACATGAAACCCTTAGAATATGTATCGATTCTCAGCAGCTCAACAAAGTCACTATCAAGAATAGGTATCCACTTCACAGGATACATTTCTTGTACGACCAACTCCAATGGTCTAGTTTTTTCTCGAAGATTGATATTCGTTTAGGGTGCCATCAGCTTACGGTTAGGGATGAAGATGTTCTAAAGACAGTCTTTCGTACCTATTATGGTCACTATGAGTTCTAGTTATGTCATTTGGTCTCACGAATGTACCTGCTGCATTTATGGATCTTATGGACATGGTCATTCGTGAATACCTGGACTCTTTCATCACAGTATTCATTGATTACATTCTCATTTACTCTAATAACAAGGAAAAGCATGAACAACATTTGATACTAACCTTGTATGTACTTAGATAACATCAGTTGTATGCCAAATTCAGCAAATATGAATTCTTGCTAAGATCAATGACCTTCCTGGGTCATTTGTGTCTGACAAAGGTGTGGAGGTAGATCCTAGGAAGACTGAAGTTGTTAAGAACAGGTCAAAACTTCTTACTCCCATAAATAATCGTAGCTTCTTGGGATTTGCTGGTTTTCATCGTAGGTCGTGGAGGGTGTTTCTTTCATTGCTGCCTCACTGACATCTTTGAATAAGAAAAAGTGCTGGTTTGAATGGACGGAGGCTTGTGAGAAGAGTTTCCAAGAGCTCAAGGATAGACTAAGTTTAGCCCTGGGGCTTACATTGCCTAAGTCTTGATAGAATTACACTGTGTAGTCTGATGCATCTATGGTTGGTTTAGGTTGTGTTCTTTTGCAGGGTTGTAAGGTTATAGCCTATGTGTCCAGATAACTCAAGGTTCATGGAAAAAATTATACCACTCATGACCTGGAGTTGGCAGTTGTGGTGTTTGCATTAAAATTATGGAGGTACTACTTGTATGAAGTGCATGTTGATGTTTTCACAGACAACAAGAGTCTCCAATACGTGTTCACATAGACATATTCGAATCTACTTCAACGGAGATGGTTAGACATGTTGAAGGACTATGACATGAATGTTCACTACCATCAAGGTAAAGCTAATGTAGTAGATAATGCTTTGAGTAGGATGATCATGGGAAGTACAACCCATGTTGAGGATGAGAAGAAGGAATTGGTGAAAGATATACATAGACTAGCCAGACTGGTGTGCGGTTAGTTCAGTTTACTAATGGGGGTATTTCAGTTCATCCTATTTTTGAATCATCCTTAGTAGTTGAAGTCAATAAGGGCCAGTATCCTGATCATGTGTTGATGGAGCTAAAGAACTCAGTGTTGCTTAAAGATGAATGAGTCTTTTTCTTTGGGAGATGATGGCATACATAGGTAGTAGGACAGGTTGTGTGTACCAAATGTGGATTATTTACGGACCAGGATCATTGCAGAGACCCATGGTTCCAGATAGTCCATACATCTAGGTTACATCAAGATGTATCATGATCTTAAACAGATGTATTACTGGGATGGCATGAAGAAGGATATTGTCGATTATATGGCCAAGTGTCCTAATTGTCAACAAGTTAAGGAAGAGCATCAGTCTTACTCATATAAATGAGGTTCTGACTTTGAAATGGGAGGCCATTAATATGGACTTCGTGCTTGGTCTTCTGAAGACTACGAGACAGTATGACTCCATATGGGTTATTGTGGACAGGATGACTAAGTATTCCCACTTTATCCCTGTCAGGTCTACATACAAAGCCAATGATTATTCCAAACTCTAGATTGATGATATTGTGAGATTGAATGGATTCCTTTGTCTATCATTTCAGATAGAGTGGCTTAGTTCACTTCACATTTCTGGAGATCCTTCCAGAAAAGCCTAGGCAAGCAGGGGAAGCTTAGTACTGCCTTTCATCCTCAGACTGATGGGCAGGCATATAATACAATTAAAACATTAGAGCACATGCTGAGGGCGTGTGTGATTGACTTCAAGAGAAGTTGGGACGACCATTTGCCTTTGATATATTTCTCGTATAATAATAGCTAACACTCCAGCATTGGGATGGAACCATTTGAGGCACTGTATGATAGGAGGTGTAGGTATCAAGTTGGGTGGTTCGAGTTTGGAGAGTCATCCCTTTTGGGTCAAGAGATCATTCACGGGGCCTTAGACAAGGTCACGGTGATTAAAGACCAGTTGGCTACTGCTTACACTCGGTAGCAGTATTATGCAGACAACAGAAAAGGAACCTTAGAGTTTGATGTTGGTAACCAGGTCTATTTCAAGATATCACCTATGAAGGGGGTGATGCCATTTGGCAGGATGGGGAAATTGAGTTCGAGGTATGTTGAGCCATATGAGATCCTACAATCTGTGGGAGAGGTGGCCTATGAGTTGGCATTTCCTGCGGAACTAGCTTCTGTTCATCCGGTCTTTCATGTCTCTATGTTACAAAAGTGTCTAGGTGATCCATCCTCGATTCTACCTGTTAAACTTTTGGGGGTTGATGAAAATTTGTCCTATGAGGAGGTACTTGTTGAGATTTTATACACATAGGTCAAGCGGCTGAGGAACGAGAGATTGACACAATGAAGGTCATGTTGAGGGTGATATGTGGGAGGCCGTGTCCGATATGAGATCCTGCTACCCCCATCTTTTCAGTTCTTGAGGTTAGAATTCCTACTCTTAAGTCTAAGTTTTCTTATCTCTCCATTCTTTGTTGTTATTCCTTTATAGTGTATAGTAACTATGTTATGATTTTACTGGCATTACACGAAATAATTAGTAGTGTCAATAAGGGACGATTGTTCCTAAGGGTGGATTTATGTAACAACCCTAAAAATGGCAAAGCTAAATAAGTCTTAATGTGTCTAAAATGCCTACGATAAGACCGGATTCACATGAATTGATTTGCGTAGAAGCAGACCTATGAACCCTTACGACAGACAAGCCTACTAATTTGGGAAGTTAGTTGAGCTAGGAATGGTTGGTCCAGCCATGTAGGGCTATCGAATATGAGGATTTACTCGGATGAGTCTTTATCGGACTTAAAAAGGGGAAATTCTAAGTTTGGAGGGTCTAGGGGTAAAATGATCATTTACCAGGACAAGGGTAGTACCATAATTACTCTAAATCTATAATTAACTATTTAACTAATAAGGTTGATGGGGATTTTAGGGAGACAGGGCTAAAAATTAGCTCTTAGAGTGAAGTCTTACCCCACCCGGGTTAGAACTTACGTAGAAGCGATTATTCAAATTTTGTTTTTATTAAGTTGGTATATTAATGTAAATTATTAATATTTATTATTTATTGTCTGATTTTAAATAAAATATAAATCAGATTTTTTTAATATTTAAATAAAACCTATTTGATTAAGTCCTAAACTAGACTCCTAAGCCTAAGATAACTCTCTCCTCTCACATCTATCTCTATCTTTCACGATCAAACAAACTCTCATTCACATTCTCTCTTACAAATAACGTACAAGAACAAAAGATAAACCAAAGTTCTTCACACTTGAAGAACTCACAACGAACATTTTAAGCAAACAACTAATCAAAAACGTTAGGCAAAGGAAGGAGGTTTTCCATCAAAAGCTTGGTATTAAAACATGGATTTGGACGTGAGTGTTGGAGCAGGTTTGTGCAGCAACTTCAAGGTTTGAATGTCATAAAACGTATGGGTTATTTTATCTCTTGGTCCCTTTCCCTAGAGACCGCTTAAGGTTCATAATATTCCGTCTGAAAACTAGGGTTGTTTTCCAATTGCATGTCCACTTCAGTAGCTCCGATTGAAGAATAGGTTGGTTATGTTTTTTGGTACAAAACTAGTGATAAAACGTGTTTCCTTGATGCTTATGCGTTTATTTGTATGTTCAGAATTATGTGACTTATGTTGGTGTTTCCTGAAAGTGTAATTACGTTCGTTTGAGTGTGTTGTCGTGGTTATTTGTCACGGCTTAGGATTTGAAATGACATGTTAGTTCTTTGTATTTCATGTACAAATGTTTATGTAAATCATGATGTTCATATGATATGAAGTAAGAATGATTTGTGTGATAATTTCTTTGCTAAACAAATCCATGAAAATGAACCTAAAACGTTCTAAATGCAATATGAAATTCCCCTAAGAACTAATGTGTAATGAAATAGAAAAGAAGCTAAAAATTTAAGTTTTTTAAAATGTCATGAAAAGAAAATAAAAACAAGTGAGGTAACTGAGGGTTGGACCCGTGACCTCACCACATTGAGAGTTGTGAAAATAAAGAAGTGAAAAACAATGTGGTAAGGGGGAATCCAACAATGCTCATGGATGGAAAATAAAGTATGAAAATAAGAAATGAGAGGAGTGGAATTCGAACCCACAACCTCTAGGCGGAAAAGGAGTATTAAAACAAAAAAAATAAAGTGAGGTAATGGGATTCAATCCCACAAAGTCATAATCAACTCGAAAAAGTCATGGAAAAGAAATTAAAATAAAAGGGGCTATGGGGGTTCGATCCCAAACTTCTCGGCCAAGAAAGAGAAAATTTAATGAAAAGAAATTAAAAGAAAATGAAGGTGTTGGGGCTTGATCTTGGGTCCCTATGTTGTGTGGATTAAAATAAAATAAATAAAAAATGTTAGTGTTGTCCAAGGTATTTAAAAACGGGTTCCCTTGCCTAAATTCCGTGTTGATACACAACTCATACTCGAACTAAATGTTCAATAATAATCCTGCCTACATAGATCGGAATCAAGATCTTGGCATACATACAAGATGCATAAGTCTTGTACCACATAATCTTAGGAAGATATGAATCACTTAAACGAATTTTGATTGAAGCCTCATCGCTTGTATGCATGGATGCATAAGTCTAACATACGTTAGAAGTAAGTGAACCTACGAGATATGTAATAAAATGATGATATAAAGAATGAAATGATTCAACCCTTGAAAGGTTAAGTAATAGTGTAAAACACACGAAATGTCCAAGTGCATTGGCATATGATTAATTGATCATTCACGTATAATGGGTGAGTAATTATGAAGAGCAAATGTGTTAATACTAATGATTGTGGTTAAAACATGATATGAGGATAATGCAAATGATAAAAGCATTATCAAATGAGCCTAAGTAAATGTTACCAAAACGTACTCACCTATGAGAGTGTAAAGTTAATGAATAGACCAGTCTCGATGAACATTCTAATGAAAGTATTGATATTAACACACTTAATACTAATGATGAGATGATAAATCATCTATTGAGCTATGATGTCATCATAGAAGAAGCTAGCTTCCATGGTGTATCAGTTTAATGTAATGGAAGTTCATATTGAGCACTGATAGACTAGCTATGAGCAGTGATGCCTTCTTTCAGGAAGGGCGGAGGTTCACGTAACTCTAATGAGATGAGACTATTCGGCATACCGGGTATGGGTCTTCTAATATCTCCTAGTTCTCCAACCTATACTACCATTAAACAGATATGGCTGAGTGTAATTCCCATGTACGCTTGCATGTTTTGGGTTACTTTGGCCTTTTATTCCACCTCTTTAATGTGTGGGGGAGACACTAGATTTCATGATTCTCACATCACCAATGTCGGTTAAAGTTAAAGTTCCCAAAGAATGAATGAGGCCAACTTTAAATTATGCACATAAAAAATGAATGATATCAAAGGTGTTAGTTTAATCAAGAGATGTGCTAGACTTAAGTAATTACATTAGGTCATTCTTGATAATTGCACAACGAACTTGATGAATGTCTTAAACTACATCTTAGGTATAGTTTGTGTCTAGCTTATGAATGTTTGAAGTCAAGTACGCATGAATGAATGAAGAAGACTCTGTGTTTTCTAAATAAGGCTCCCTAGTTGAGGTCCCATATATTGAACACTCATTTTTGGGAAGTTTTGATGTCAAGTCCATGATCCCAAAGTCTCATGGCGTATAAATGAATGATATGAAAGATGTTTTGTATTATACGCAATATGTTATGTGCTATAGGCAGTCTGTTATGTGCTCTGTGTAAGACATTATGTGTTGTGTGCAATATGATATGTATGATGATGCATGTTACTCTCATGCCATGACTTTTCTAATCCGAATTTGGCAAGTCCACTGACTTTCCTTATCCAAATTTGGCAAGTCTACTGACTTGACTTTCCATAAATCATGTTGTTAGGAAGGATATATTCTTTCTCATGCTTGTTGTTGGTGTGTGCTTGCATATACCCATACTTAATACAAGTGTGTACTAATCCTATACAAGTCAATATTATTAGGTGTCGGCACAGGTGGATGCTAGAGCTTACAGGTTGACGTTGTAGATATCAAAACGTGAAGCTTTAATCTAGACATGGTAGTCCCTCATGAGTTTGAGAATGTCTACCATTATTATATATATTAGATGTAGTCTTTAGATAGTGGAGCATTTTCCACTAGTGTTTCTTTCCACTTTCATTTTAGACTTTATATTGGTGCCGTTTTGGCAAGAATACGTTCAATGAAATTATGAACTGTTTCTTTCAGTTCATTATCTCTATATTAGATGGTTGATTTGTTAACGCCTATGATGTTAAGCTTAAAATGTTTAACATGAAGTAAGAAACAAAAAGGTTCAAATTTTCTGCTAAAATTAACCTAGATGAAGTAAAAATGATGTATGTAGGCTTGTCTGCAACCTCTTAGAGGTAAACGACTCCAGTCTCGTGCTGGCGTCTAGATTTCAGTCGTGACACTTGGTTTAAGAATCTAGAACACCAGTTTCCATGTTTAGCTCACATGGTCTTATTGTCAGTTAATAGTATAGTTTCCCTAATGTAAAATGGACAATGGAAGTAAAGTAAGGACCATATCTAGGACAACCTAAAGGAAGTTTCATAGTGTAGGTGGGGGTACGGGACTTCACCTTTGCATTGCACAAGTAGCTATTGAAGGGTGTTCTACAAAGGTGTTTTAATGTATGTGATTAGGTTTATGTTTCTTTTGCATTGCATTGTAGTGTCTTCTACTTGTTGTGATGAAATGCATGGTATGAGTCTGTATGATGAGGTCCCTTCTTATGTGCATAATGATAGTCTTTTTGACTATATGATGGAGGTATAATTTAATGTGGATGAAGTATTGATACTAGCCTTTTTGTTGTATGAAATGAATTTTTTACGGCTTGAGGTCTCATGATAGGTTTTCTATTTTTTAGTATATGGGATTCACATGTACATTGCACTAGTAGAATTAGTTTGGGGTTATGAGTAAAATCTTATAAGACTCTATGAAAAGTGAAGTTAGCACATGTGCAAATTGACTATGGCTAAGTGTAATGGTTTTGGTAGTCTTAAATTGAATGTGTTTATGATGTGCTATACTTCTATAGACGTATGTGTTGAGTTAAGAAGGTTATATGTATGAGTAGTTTATGGCGTTAAGGTGATGAATTGCACAAAGTATCAGTAGAGGGTTACTTGGGAGGTTAAGAAGTTAAATGGAAATAAAGCGACTGTAAAATGACTTTTAATATTAATTGAAGTAAGCTTAATGTAAAATGGTGACTAAAATTCCCTGAATGCAAAGTACGATTTTATGTGATGTTGTGATCATTTAATATGCCTATATAAAGTATGTGAATTGCATGATGCTGATTGTATCATATATTTATGAAGATTTCACCAGAGGGCATGATGCATGGTTTTATAGCAAATGTCCCTAATTATGAATGTTTTTTCATGGTTTCCATACTTAGTGCATTCTTGTACTTAAACAATTCTTCTCTATCTTTTGACAAAGAGTGTAGGTTATGGATCCTTGATGTATCTATGGTGAAGATCTTGATATGTGTTTCCCACGATTAAGTTAAGGAATCCTTAATATTCAAGGATGTCCTATATAATTATTATATAAACTTTTGTAATGGAGTAGATGATGTTTTATATTGAAAGAGATATGTCCCTATTATTCTCTAATGAGGTTGAGTCTAGGGTACCAAAAAGAGTCTAGATTCTTTAACTATTTAATATGATATGTTATATCTATAATGGAAGTGATATTCTAGCATATGATGTGCTAAGAAAGTTTTGATTTTTTTTATAAATTTTCCTATTATATAGCGATGAATGGTAACTATAAGATTGTATAAAACTTTTGGACATCAAGTATGCCATGTTACATCTAGGGGGGTGCTCCTCTATTGTGGCAAACGTGGTATCATAGCATGAGTTGTATGAAAGTCTTTTAACTGTCAAAAGTCTCATATTGACACGTCGTGGAGAGTCTCGATCATCAGTTGTGAGTCACGACATATCTATGATCGAGAGGCTATAGAATGATAAATTTTTCCTTCCTCACTATTCTCATGTCGTTCCATAGAACATAACATTATAACATTTGTCTCTTATGATTTTCTTTTTCGCTGATCTTTTAGATGTGATTGCTTGGATGAGATGGGATCGCTACACATGAGGGACAAAAGGTGAGATTTGATGTTTATCTTAATTTTATAGTTTGATGAGTATGTGTGGTGGATTTGTTAGAAATGACATGATATATGAAGATTTATGTTATGAGTTTGTTATAGCTTGTTAAATTAGTTGTTATAGTTGAATTAAGCTCCCTTTTTGGATTGATATGTGGATATACAGTTTGTCATGATGGAAATCTAATGATATGATCTGAGGTTGAAATGTTTAGCTACTACGTATGGAAACATGCTTACCAAAGTATATGTTTACATAGTTCATTGTTGCTCTATATATAAGTGTAGTGGTTCATGTGTTGCCTTTTATGTGTGAACATTCATGGTTGACTTGATTTTGTTGAAGTCTTTTGTTTATGCTTGATGATACAAGTAAAGGTAGTATGCGTACCTTGTAAGGTGATGATGCGGGTTGGAATGACCTAGAAGTTACCTTATGGCTAAGTCTCCTCTTTTATTTCCCCTAATGTAATATGACCCTTGGTATTTATTGTATAGTTGACATTTCATGTTGTTTTGTACTATAACCTAACTTGATTGTTTTGGATTTCTTTTGGGTGTTAGGCCTAGAGAGATGATGATGGTTGAGTTAGTAGACTTCTTAATGTGAGATAATGAGTGAGAACCATCAATGATGTTAATCCTTATTGCGTGAAGAGTATGTAGGTCGTTTTTTACTTTCCTTGACCTTGTTTCTTATGGATATGATGTGATTGGGCTTACCCAAAGTGGAGGATAATGTTTCTAGAATGTAAGATTTAGTTTACCCTTGATGTTCCTATGTTGAGTTCATTTGATCTTCTTAATGTTAGAAATAACTTTTGGTGATATTGATGGAGGGTGTTCTTAAGCATAGATCCCAAGAGTAGGGTAAGGTGCTTAGTTAGTAAAGTTGGTGAGCTAAAGTTCTCTAAAGGTTGCGTTAAGTTAGTGTTAAATGAGTTTAGCCTAAGTAGGGGATGATGATGTTAGTAGTAAGGTTGTAGATATTTCTATCCTGTCCTTCTATTCTTACTTGAGTTTGAGACCAAAAAGTTGCTAGTAGGTTGTTCATGATAGGAGTCTTGCATAAAGGTATGACTTGCATGTTCTCCATATGTTATATATGTCTTAATTGACACTATGTTAAGCATGTGTTCAAGATCCAAATTTCATGAAAAAAAGTTTTTTAATGAAATTCATGATTTCTCATATTTATTGTGCATCTTGATATGCTAAATGTGCATTAAAACTTCATGATATAATGTAAGGAAAATGTCAGATGTCAATTTTAATATATGGTATTTTAAACCATTAATCGGAAATTGAGTATCCTTTAAATGAAAAATGATGAGGCTCTTAAATTATGCGACTTTTATGGTTTGGAAAGAATGATTGTCGGGTCACTCTTGAAAAGTGAAGGCGTTTTAGCTTATGTAATTTTGTGTGCCTATAAATTGTAAAAATTTCCGAAATTGATGCATTTTTATGATGACTATTGTTATGCTAGAAATTAAAATTTATGTGAATTGAGTTCTATTTTTGTAATGTGTCTAATATTAATTAACATTTTGACTTCATTCAGAAGAGAGTATGAGCATGTTTTTGTTATAGTTGAAATGTTCTCATTAAAATGAGTATACCCTTTATGTATTGCTTGTATATAATCTCTATGAAAACATGAGTATTCTAAGGATAAGGACATTTCTCCATAAACAGCACTAACAATGAAGATGATAAATATAACCTTAAAGGTTTCATGACCAAAGTATAATGATTCTTTGTTGATCTGCTGGACTCAAGTCTATATGCATTGAAGTATGAGTTACTCAAATGTTTCTTGAGTGAAGTTGAACTTTCATATGTGTGACTTAAATTTGTTGAAAAATAATATGATAATGAAATGAAGTGTAAAGACATTGTTATGATTAGGAGAAGGGTGTTCCTTTCATGAACATGACAAGAGCCTAGGTGTTTATACATTAAAGAGTGAGTGAATAATGGATTTGTTGCTTGTGCGCATTTAGTGTTAATTGATATGAAAGTTAGTGTTCCATGTATGTGTAGTTCATTGACTTCTACGTGTTTATGTGTTGAATGTGTTTAGCTTCTCTATTATTCATTGAGTCCTTGAACTTATTTTAAAATGTCCCAAGTGTCATTCGAGGACGAACGTTCCCAAGAGGGGATATTGTAAGGTCTCCCAAAGTGAAGTTAAGTTACTAGAGACTCACATTTGCTAAATAATGTCTAAAACATGTTCATTATGTGTTTTGTAGTATGAATACTTGATTTGAAGTCATTTGGACTTCAAACGTCAAAGATTGTCCGAGACGTCCGAAAATTAGACCTTGAAACCTGCTTGTTTGTCTTAGTCTATTTTGTTATGTTTTATGTGTTGTTTGGAGTTCAAATTGGTGTCACAGGTTCCTAATATGTATACGAGAGTATTTGAGGTAGAAACATCCAGGAAAAACTCCCCAAGGACCAACCAAAGTGTCCTTGAGAAGGACCTAACCATGGGCCAACAAGCTGCCAAACGCAGCAGCGTTTGTTCTTTTGTGAAATAGGTACGCGTTGAGGACATGGTCGGACTTGGTAATCCATAGGTCAAAAAGTTGGTCTTTTTTTCAGAAACAATGCAGACTCAACTACCTCTGGAATTATTTTACATAAAATCATGCGGGAACAGCGCTGCGTCACGGACTTTCTCTCTGATGAAGATTTCAGAAATGAAATTTAGGTTTTACATGTATAGAAGTACAAATATGTGTTGGAAATATTCTTGTAATATTTGTAGACGGTAATAAACAGTTTTTAATACTATTTAACCCCTTTTACATGTCACAAATCCAACACCTAATAAGAAAATCAAAATCCTTAAAGCTCTCTTCTCTCCAATATTCTCTCAAACCTCCAATTGAGGGAAAGATTCAATTCAAGCTAGGGGCTCGGTTTTCATGGTTTCTTCTATAAATTCTCAGGGTTCTTAAAGTAATGAGGTATGGTGATCCTTCATCATTATTTATACATTCATCTAAGGAGCTCAATCTAGGATTTGAAAAAGTAATTCAAAGACCAAAAACTTTCAATTTTCAATATAGACATGGGATCTTTCTCAAATTGATAATATAAGTATGTTTATGATAAATAGGGATTATATACAGTTTGAAAGACGAATTTTAATCCAATTTAACGATGACCCCATGATCCTCCTAATTTCTTAAATTGGATTATAATTTTTGTTTTGTAATCTTTACTCTATGTTGAATGAATTATATTTAAATTATGTTAAATTTCCTATTAATTATTATTTGTGTGAATTGAATATGAATTGTTGAGGAGTAATAAATGATGATAAAGGTTTAGGGATTGGGTAAATTGATCTATTTTCCTCTACTTTCTATAAACTTGACGAATTAGGCTACCTAATGTGATCTTGAAACCATGATGTTTGAGGTAATACTTCGTGTAAGTTATCATAAAATTAGCTACTTTGTTATACATGCATTGATGTTGACCTATGGAGATTCATCAATGATTATCAAAGGTTGGAGTAATTGTAAGTTTTCCCTATTCTATTTACGTTTCTATATAATTTCTAGATGCTTGGCCTTGTATTACATTGTGTCGTTTGGTCCTTTTATGGTGGCGGTGTTTACTTCTTGTCAATATATATATGTGTTGATCGTGGCTTTCAAGGAAAATTGGTGTAACATGAATGTGTGGAGATGATTATCACTATATGATGTAGCATGCCTAGTCTTCTATGCTAGTTTATGATCTAGGTTGTATTGCTATTAAACATGTGAATGACTATGTAGGGTAGGAAGAGGTGCTGCCTTTAATGAAGTAACGATAAGGAATAAACCCTATCTATGTACCCCTATATGAATGTGATATTAGCCAATAATTGGAGTAATGAATTCAAATGCTATAATGTCTTGTCTAATATGCTATAATTTGGTGTGTGTTCTCTTCTAGAATGTGTACTGTGTTCTAAGAGGGTGGCTTCCACAATCTGAAGTTGATAGACATTATATGATCATGTTGACCAATGTACACACACTTAAACCTCATTCATGCTTACAAGTAGTGTACATTCTTTGTTTCTAATGGAGGGTATTCTCAGATGCACTGATGACTACTACTATGCATATAAAGTATATGTCTATTAAGCATGAAATGTATATTAACTAGTATTACATGATACATTTAATAGTGTAGGAAATAGTATGGGAGTTTTCCTATATATTACACATGTCTACCTTGATAGAATAACTCCTAGGGTCATTACTCCACGTATATGAATATGAATGCATGATTAAGCTATGAATATGAAAGTATATGATATTATGAGGTATGCATATGTGTAGTTTCTAAATGTTGTATGCGAAGGGTTTCCTCATATATAAACATGTACACACATTAATGCATTTAGTAAAGCATGTATAGTAATCTAGAAAAATAGGGTCTCTTGAAAGGTATCTTCAATTGTACACTAGACTAGATATTGCTTGAATATGCTATGTCCATGTGAATGGTCTTCTCACATTGATTTATATTGATGAAAAAACAACTCTAATCTACAATCGATGAGATAATTATATCAGGGGTTAACCTCCTAAACCATTGTTTTATGAAGTAATGATAATAATGGTTATTAAATAAAGGGACTTACCTAGGAACCGAGTGCTTGACAATATGAAATTATGGCTTCCCTTGGAGGAAGATTCACCATTCGCTTCTCATAAGGCCTTGACTTCTATTGGAGAAGAATTAACCTATCGTTCCGCATGAGGTGTTGATTTCCATTTGAGGAAGACTCACTCATGGTTTTTTCATTAGATGAGGACTCCAATGCTCATACGCATAGAATTGGTTCAAAATATTATATCTCTTCGTTTCATAAACTATGTTTGCCCCCATAGGACCTAGAAAGTGATATCATCTAAAATCTAGAATAATTTTAATGTGTTGCATTGGCAAGGTAGAGAACCTAGACAATGTGTAGAGCTCTACAACACCGGATTCATTGTTTTGTTTACATGGTCTTATTGTCGCTTAAGGCTATTGCTTCTCTAACATAAAATTGAAAATTGAAGTAAAATAAGGACCATAATGAGGATAACCTAATTAAAGTTATTTAGTGTAGGTGGGGGTCTGGGACATCACCTATGCATTGAACAAGGTACATTTGAAGGGAGTTCTAGGAAAGTGTTCTAATGCATGTTACTAGGTTTTGCTTATGAATGAAATTTTAGTGTCTTCTACTAGTTCTGATGAAATGCATGGTTTGAGTCGATATGATGAGGTCTCTTCTTATGTCCATAATGTTAGTCTTGGTGACTATATGATGAAGGTAATACATGATGTGAATTAAGTGTTGATATTTATCATGTTGTTGTCTGAATTGAATTTGTTACGTCTTTGTGGTCTATTGATAGGTTTACTGAGTATATGTGAGGTTATGGGGTTTCACATGTACATTGCACTAGTAGACTTAGATTGGGGTTATGAGTAAGGTCTTATAAGACTCTATGTAAAGTGAAGTTATCATATGTGCAAATTGAATATATCTTACTCTAATGGTTTTGGTAGTCTTGACTTCAATGTGTTTATGATGTCCTTGAATTTTATGAATGTATGTATGTGTTGAGTTAAGAAGGTTATATGTATGAGTACCTTGTGACCTTAACGTGATGCATTGCACAAAGTATCACTAGAGGGTTACTTGGAAGGTTTAAAGTTAAATAATAATAAAGCTACTGTAAAATGATTATGCTAACTGTAACTGAAATAAGGTTATTGTAAAGTGGTGACTAAAATTCCTCAAATGCAATGTATGATTTTATGTTATGTTGTGACCATTGAATATGCGTATATGAAGCATGTAAATTGTATGGTGCTTATTGCGTCAAAATTTTATGAAGTTTTCCCCTAAAGGCATGATGCGTGGTTTCAAAGTAAATATCCCTTTTAAATGCATGTTTTTGCCTTGTTTCCATACTTAGTCCATTATTGTACTAAGACCACTTATCTTTACGTTTTTACAAAAGTGTATGTTATGGATCCTTAAAGGATATATCTATGGTGAAGAGCTTTATATTTGTTTCCAAAGCTTAAGGAAAGAAATCCTTATGATTCAAGGATATCCTATGTCAAGTTTTATATAAAGTTTTGTACCAGTTTAGTTAATGTTTTATCTTGAAAGGGTTGTGTCCCTATTATACTCTAATTATATTGAGTATAGGATGCGAAAAAGAGATTAAAATTTTCAACTATTTAATATGATATTATATATATAATGGAAATGATGTTTTAGCATATGAAGTACTAAGAAAATTTTAAATTTTCCGCTAAATTACCTATGATGATACAATGCATGTTAACTATGGGCTTGTATAAGACCTTCGAGAGTTAAAATACGCCATGTTACTTCTAAGTGGTGCTCCCCGGTCGTAAAACATTAACTTCTCAAGAGTGAGGGGACATTCATGCTTCCCAAACCATATAAATCACATATTTTCAAAGGGACTCATCTTAACTTATTTAGAATAGTATCAATATCTCATTGTGAGGCTAAAGCACCACACATTAAAAGTGACATCAAGTATACTCATTAAGACATCTCATGAAGTCTGATGAACCTTTTGCATATCAAGATGCAAAACGACATGAGAAACATGCAATTTAGCACAAATTCCTTTTTCATGCAATTAAAAACTTTCCAAAACATGCATTACATATGGAGAACATGCAACTTGAGCTTATATGCAAAACTCCCATCATGAACAAGCTACTAGGAACTCTTTGGTTTCAATCGTGAGTAAAAATAAAAGGAAAATATAGGTATATAAAAACTTTACTACTCACATAATCCCACTCTTGGGATCTAAACTTAAGCATACCCTTCATCATCATCACCTTAATGTGATTTTCAACATAGAGAAGTTCAAAGAAACTCAACATAGGGATATCAAAGGAACTTAAAATCTTATCATCTAGGTATATTATCCCCCAGTTGAGGTAAGCCTAATCACATTATGCCCTTAAGCACCAAGGTCAAGGAATGTCAAGACCAACCTATATACTCCTCACATAAGAAGTTTTTGCATCATTGAGGATTTTTCACTCCTAATCTCACATCAAAGATCCTATTAACTAAATCATTATCCTTCCTCTAAGCATAACACTCAAAGGAAACTCATAACAACCAAGTTGGTCATATTACCCAACAACGTGAGGCCTTCACTAAACCATTAATACAAAAGGTAACTCACTCACTTCATCTTAAGAAAGGGAACATATTAGAACTCTTAAGGTCCACTACCATCTTTTATTAGAAATTTAGGGTAATCATCCTCTCTTGGTAATACCTTAGGAAAAAAAATAGAGGATTCTTGGCAATAAAGGCCTCTTTCGTTTCATTGCACACTAGGGCAAGGTAACTTGTAAGTGATTTCAACCCACATTCACGTCTTCGGGTTAAACCTTCTAACAAACCATTCCCAAATACAATCTAAAATCCCTTTTTAAATTAATTCACCATCAATGCGCTCCCTATCCATGTGGACTAAGGGATACATACCCTCTTCTAAGTAAACCTTAGGACAAGACATACTACCATTTTATGAATAAAAACCTTTCTTCCCTATACCCCACTCTTAGAATAGGTTTAAATAAGGAATCGTTAACTTGTATTAAGGGTTCTTCCATTAACTAGTACACTTCACAATCACCTAACAAAGTAAACACACTACGTCACCTTTTTAGGAGCAAGTCTTTACAAAGTACTCCAATCCACACAAGGAAACTATAAAGCTTTTATCACATAAAAGGGCAACATAAACTTTCACCATATACCACATTTTCTACAAAACCATTCAAACCTTAACCATAGAAATATACATAACAATAAGGCAACTCATTATTCCAAATGGAACTCCATTCAACTGTAAAAATCGTTTAAAAATCATATATTTAGCCATAATTGGTGTCACATAAACACATGCCAAATAACCTTCACAAATACTCATCAACCCATAAAATCATAGTAAGCATGGAAATTCACCTTTTCTCCCGTAAGTATTGGGATCTCAGGCCATCCAGACAATCACATCTAAAAGACCACCGAACAGGGAAACATAGGAGTGAGATCATATAGATCTAAGTTTCATGGCACGATATGAGAATAGTGAAGAAGGGAAGGTCTATTCTACTAGAGTCTCTCACTCATGGATCTGTCATGAATAACCACCGATGAACGAGACTCCATTACAGATGGCTAAATAAAACTTTGGACCCTAAAGCCACTTTTATAACCACATGCTCTAGTACAACATTTGTCACGACCTGTAAAAACCTCCTAAAAGTAACATGGCGTACTTGACCTCTCGAAGTTCTTATACAACTCCATAGTTATAATTCATCGCACTGCCATTTTAAATTTAGCGAAAAATTTAAAATTCTTCATAGCACATCATATGCTAGAAACATCACTTCCATTTACATAAAAATAAAATAAGTACATAGTTAGACTGTAAATCTCTTTGACAACTTACACTCAACATCATCAGAGTAGATTTAGGGAACAACCCTTACAACCTAATGTAATAACTAATGTATTACATAATTATGAACAATCATGACATAGGTAATCCTTGTATCAAAAGGACCCCATTTCTTTGAACTTGGGTAAGCTATCCAATCTCTTGACTTTAAGATACATCCTTTAGCCATCACGACATACACTTTTTTGTAAAATGATAAAGAAGAATGGTATTAGTAGAAGAATGCACTAAGTATGGAAACCATGATAAAACATGCATTTAAGAAGGAGACTTTACTTTGACATTATGCAACATGCATTTTGAAATAATTTATATAAACATTGACACAATTACATAATGCAGTTCACATACATCATATAGGCATAGACACTATCCATGAAAAACATCAAGTCACATGTATTGCATTTAAATTACAATAATCATGTTCATAACATTCTCCTTTCTATCTTAGTTTCTTAAACACTAAAAACCCATTTGTAACGTTTGGTGCAATGTATGAATAGTGTACCATTCAACCATCGACACTCAAGCTTTACTCTAAGGCTACAAAGGTAAAGATATAGATAACCTTTCTTAGTTTAAATATATATATTCACATAAAATGTCATATCATCAGACTCATACTTCACATATTACAAAACATACTTCATGAATCACTTAGAAGACTTATTTCAAGACAACATACAAGTCAACACTACCAATGACATCATAAGAGGAAATAGTTAACCAATAGCATACTTAGACTTCACTTCATAAATAAATTATAGGACTCTACTCATAATCAAAATCTAAGCCTATAAGTCGAATGTACATGTGAATCCCCAAGACCTTACACATATTAAGTAAACCTATAAGGGGACTACAATCCATAACATTTACTTCATACATAAACATGTCAATTTTAGGCAACTTCATACACACTTAAGTTATACCTTCATAATATAGTCACTAAGACAAACATTATGCACATAATGCAAGACCTCATTATATAAAATCAATAGGATCAATACTATGCGTATTATTATAACAAGTAAACAACACTATAATGGAATACATTATTACATATACATAAACGCATAGAACTCATTACGAGAACTGCATTCAAGAATTTACTTATGAAATGCATAGGTAAGTTCATTATCTCACTTATCCTAAGAAACTTCTCTTAGGTTATCCTAGTTAGGGTTCTTTAGTTTACTTCTATTGTTCATTTTACATTAGCTAAACTATAGTCTTAACTAACATTAAGACCATGTGTGCCAAAACATGGAATTAAGTGTCATCCCCTCACAGTAAAGAGGGTATATTACTTGGCAAGGTAAGGCATAAATATCATGCTACCATAGTAGGTGCATCCATTTGATAGGTCCTATGGGGCAATATAGTTTATGTAACTTGAAGGTATATATGGAAACCCTCTTTATGCCAATCGGGCACATTAGGTATCCACCTCACTAGTACTATGGTTAACAAGCCTTCCCTATGGGAAGGACACCCCTTTTCATCCATATCACTCACTACTAAGCTAACTTCACTTTATTCAAAAGTACTTATTAACATTACTTTATAAATATATGCTTTAGAATATTAACTCCTCATATGCATAGTTATACGTCATAGATGAGAATGTCCTATCAAGAACCTAGCTCAAGTTGTAAAACCTTTCATGTGGATATAGCACATGTTAAACATAGTCTTCAATAGAATAAAATTAAGAAAATCTCTCAAGATACCCTACATTACTAGAATATCATATCATGCTTCATTCATAAATTTCATGTGTGTGTACATTGATGTGAGAAGACGTTTCACATAGAAACTCTTTGACAACACACATTCATGCTTGACTTCATTCATGCCTAAGTCTGTAGGTCTTCATATATGAGCAACCCTTTCATATAAACACATTTAGACAATACACATATTAATATTTCATCATATCATATAGTTGGCATCATACCATATACTTCATATTCATAGACGAATCATGCATTTATATTCCTGTACATAGAGAATTATCCTAGGAAGTATCCTATAAGGGAACACATGTGCAATGCATAGACAAGGTCACATACCCTTTTCTATACTAGTACATCTATCAAGCCATCCTTGTTAAGATACATTATCATACTTTTATGAGCATATGCTTCACATTCATAATACTAGAAAAAAGTACATATGAGAATTATCCTTTCATTAGCTACCTTGAGTGTATCCTACTCATAACCATGCATGAGGTTGTGTGTGTACATTGGACAAAATGATCACATTATTGCTATCAACAAACATTGCGGCAACCTCCCTCTTCAGACCACAATACACATGACCGGATAGATCATACACCACATTATAGCATAGGAGACAAGAAATCTTCAACACTGCATCTAAGACTCCTAACATTTGTCAAAACCACAAATTCATATATGGGTACATATCTAAGGTTTCACAATCGGGGAGCACCTCCTAGAAGTTATACGGCGTACTTGACATCTCAAAGGTCTTATAAAAGCACATAATTATCATTCATTGCATCGACAGAGTAAATTTAGTGGAAAATTTAAAGCTTATCATAGAACCTCATATGCTAGAAACATTACTTCATATATGTATAAAATATTAGTCATAATACATATATGGACTCTAAGTATCTTTTTCATGTTAGACTCGACAACATTAGAGTACATTAGGGAGAAGACCCTTAACATAAACATAAGTACAATATTTAAGACTTTACAATGAACCATAACATAGGAAAATCCTTGGACTTAACGATTCCTTTCCTTGATCTTGGGAATCATATATCAAGCTCCTTATTCATATATACATCCTTTAAGAATCCATGACCTACACTTTTCATAGACAGAAGAATGCACTAAGTATGGCAACCATGGCAAACATGCATTTTAAAAGGGACATTTTCTTGAAATTATACTTCATACCTTTTTGCTTAAATCTTTTAAAAACCTTTAAAGAATAACATTTATATCATTCAGATACTTCACATAAGCATATTCAATGGACAAGAATTTAATAATATGACTTATCAAGTTTATTACAATATTGAATCACTTTATAGTGAGCTTCATTCTCTTAACAGTGAACTTCTTCTATTATTTCATTAGTCACCCAAGTAACCATTTACATACTTGGTGCAATGCATCACCTTAGGACCACAGGGAAACCATACATACCACTTACACAAGCTAACATATATCATCATGGATGTATAGTAAAACATAGACATAGTTAAGTAAAAACTATAAGGATATCATAGTAAACTACATCCAACTTGCACACACTTTTATTTCATTTCATATACATCTTCATAAGACCTTGTTCACGACTCCAATCTTAGTCTACTAGTGAAATGCACATATGAAGCCTCCCCCCCCCCCAATAACCTCACACATGCTTAGTAGACCCTTCATGAAACCAAAAACCTTAGAATTCACTTCATACATAATCATAGCAAGTAAAGGTAACTTAAGCCAAACAAGGAATGACCTTCACCATATAGTCATTAAAACCAACATTATGCACATATATAGCAAGACCACTTAATTTAGGATCATACAATGCATTTCACCATAACAAATAGACCAATTATACAGTCATGCATATGGACATAAGCACAAACATACACATTAGGTCACCTTCCTAGGATTTCCTAAGGAGCTACTTGTGCAATGTCTAGATGGGTTCATTACTTCCACCGATACTAAGTAACTAACCTTAAGTCCTCCTAATTTGGATCCTATTCAATTACTTCCATTGTCCCTTTTACTTCAGGGAAACTATTGCCTTAACCAACACTAAGACCATGGGTCATGAACACGGAATTTGGTGTTGTAGAGCCTTACACTAATGGAAGGTGTTCCTACCTAGCCATGGAAAAGAACATTAACATATATCCTAGCATCGTAAGTGAATTCACTTTGATAGATCTTATGTGGTAAGAATGGTTTATGGAACTAAGATATAGGCATTGCCTTTTTCTACCAGTTGATTATTGGGCCCTCATCTCACGAGAAAACATAGGTGAATCTTCCTCAAAGGGAAGTCAACACCTCAAAATGTCAAGTTCACCCGGTGTTATGGTAAGTTCCCTTTGTTGAAAAGTCTTTATTACATTAATTTATATAGGGTTAGTATATTGAATTTTCATATTCTTGTAGAATACTCAAGCACCTATCTATTTTAGAGTATTCTTGGGCACCCCTCTCAAGGCCTTGTACTTACAAGACCATCATACATGTGTATAAGTGTATACATAGATGTGAAAATACGTTGCACTTAAAATATTAAAACCACACATGAACATACATTCATAATCATGAATATATAGAGACCAAAACAAGAACTATCCTATCAAGGTACGCATGTGCAATGCATAGGCAAAGTTCCATATCTTGCCCATACTAGTATACCTATCAAGTCATCCTTGATAAGTAAAAACATATCATGTTTTCATAAACATCATATTAACATGAATAATAGTAGACACTAGTGAAGATGAGAACTACCGTTCATTTAGACACCATGACCTATACTACTTGTAACATGTATGTCAAGTGAGTATTTGTGCACATTGGTCAACATGATCACATAATGGCTATCAAAAACATATTGAGGTAGCCAGTCTCTTAGATCATAATAGGCTACAATCGAGTTTGTGAAAGATGCATGAGTTCATCATGCAATCGGATTGAAAAACATGTCCAAATAAGTAAATAATCATCGACTCATTCATACTATGCTTTTGATATTAATTTAATAATGAACATATGGATAGAATGAAATAGAAGAATTTGATCATATTTTTCTCTTTGAAAACATTGAGATTAACTCTCTAGATGGAAGGATAAATAGAGATGAAGGATTACCATAACTTTAACTAAATTAATATCCTTAAAACTTGATGATTCATTCTTGGAAATACAATCTTCAAGATATTCGTGAGCTTCACCAACAATGGAGGTTCTAGAGAGAATATTTTTGGAGGGAAAAGTCTAATTTGGTGAATTGTATTTGGAGTGGGGTTGATCACGTTTTTACTCCCTTATATCCACCCAAAAATATCTAAATAATCCTATTAGAATCATTTTAGTACGTGGGGTTAATTTCCCGTTCACCCTTTAATTAAAACAGACACAAGCAGCAGTTGACACACCACCATCGACGGAGCAAATGACTAGCTGTAGGTTTGTCTAAGGCCCGCCCTTTGGCTTCCATAGACAGGTCATTAATAAAATATTGGCTTGAGACCTGAAAATATAAGTAACAATGGAAGATACCTCACCCAAGGGACGTTGGTTGAACAACTGGCCATCGTTTGGTCCGTCGATTGACACTGTCAAGGTAGTGTTTCGACCAACCTTGGGTCCTTCTTGTTGTTCCTTTAGAGGGGCCCTTTAGAAGTCATACCTGCTCGTTTCAAACATAAATAAAACCTTTAATAAGTTATATACCTTAAACATAAGTTTATCCCAAATCAAACACCTGCAATTCGTCCAAACAGGCTAGGTCCCATCGAGACTTACATTGAGCGTCGTAAGGGCTATCTTTCGAACGCCTTGGACGTTCTTGGTAGTTTGACCTCCAAACTTCTAGAAAATACATATACCATATTGAAACATAATTTTAAATCATTTTAATACTTAACAAGCTGATGAAATACAGTCTATAAATACGTATGGACACATGAGGCACATAGGTGACTAGCCGTCGAACGTTTTAGTCGTCCCTTGACGTTTGACTTTAAAATGACTTCAAACATTACATACTGCCTCTAAACCAAAATATATGTAATTTTAAGACCCTAGAGACTTTATACAAACATGTAAGGGTCTAGACACCCTAACTTATTTTGGGGTCTTAAAATATCCCCCATTTGGTAACATTCATCCTCGAGTGACACTTAGTGCTCTTTAATCACAACAAGGATTTCAATGCATCATAGAGCATTTCATAACATTTATTACAACATCAAATCATTTTAGCACTCAATGCACACAAGCAAGCAAAACCATTACTCACTCTTTCTTTAATTCATCAAACACAAAGGCTCTTATCATTTTCATAGGACGAACATCCTTCTCCTAATCATAACATGGTCATCACACCTTAGTTCTTTGAGAGATCATCTTGCAAGGGCAGAGATAGGAAGATTTGTACAATACACAAAACAAGTAGGCACTCATAGTTCAATGCACATACACTTGAGTTAATTTAATCAAAAAAT
Source organism: Solanum chilense (assembly GCA_032847665.1). Taxonomy (NCBI): domain Eukaryota; kingdom Viridiplantae; phylum Streptophyta; class Magnoliopsida; order Solanales; family Solanaceae; genus Solanum; species Solanum chilense. The sequence continues at coordinate 35,552,200 of CM064972.1, read as the reverse complement.
ATATTCATTAGTTAGACCTAGTACCATGAAGGTCATACTCAATCATACCACGCTTAGTGTTGTCCATGAAGGAATGTCTTTCTCCTCAACATACTTACATGTATCATGATTTAACACCTTAACAACACACAAGGTCAATTTCCTCTTAAAATGAGAAATTCTACACTTTAAACTAAAACAGGCTTATGATTCCTTCCTAGCGAGGTCAAAATGGCAAGTCACACCAAGTACATCACAACAAATTGGAAGTCATTTCGAAATTTTTTTAATTTCTAACATAGTACTCAGCTTCACAGTAAGCATCATTTGAGAAGAATAACACAAATCATAGGCACACACCGAAGCACTTAGCTTGACATACTTTCAGTTTTCAAGAATGAGCCTACAATTATGCATTCCAAATCATAAAAGTCACATAATTTAAACACACTCAATATATTTCCTTTTAAAGGGACTAAACTTTTCATTATAAAGCTAAACATTTCACCTCATGAGTTATTCATACCATGTTTCTTATCTTAGGTTATGAATTCAAATGCACACTAGCATATCAAGATGCAATTTAATATGAGAAAACGTGGATTTTATCAAAAAAAAATTTGCATGCACCTTGAATCTTTACATTTTTTTAAAATAATATCAAACAATGCATACGAAACATATAAAGGTCATGCAATTCATACTTTATGCAAAACTCTATTCATAAACAAGCTTAGTGGAAATTCATTAGTTTTAAGCTCAAGTAAAGATAGAAGATCAATAGTAGGAAATATCTAGAACCTTAATACTCCATCACCATACCCCATTTAGGGTAAACACACTTAAGAGAACATAAACCCACCTTTAGAGTATCTTAACTAAACGACTTCTATTTTCATCACTTTAAAGTGATAACAACTTTAGAAGGAATTTACAGTAAGTCAACGTAGGAACACCGAGGTATTCTAAACTTCATCTCCTAGGAAATTTATCCCCAATTTTAAAGTTAGGTCAATATCATTCAACCACAAAAAGTTTTCACACAATACAATAGACACAAAGGTTATACATCATTAGGGGAAACAATAGAGGTGACTTAGCCTTAAGGACTCTTTCTTTTCTTTATACAATAATGTAAGGTCACTTCTAGGTCAATCGAACCCACACCATTACCCTACCAAGACAAGAATACTACCCTTAATTATAAGGAAAAACCAATTCCACAATCATCAAGGGACTCACAACACAATAAGAAATTTGAACCAATCCTACACCTCATCATGTCATAAGACTCTCATTCTTCATTCTAAATAGAAAATCTCCTTTTTACATTTATTATCATATTCATATATATCAATTCTACACATATTTTGTACACATCTAATCAAATAACAATTTAGTTTGCTTCCCAAAAATCTAAAAGTAAATTTCCTATCACTATAGTGAACATGATTCCAAATTCCAAAAATGCAACATTTAGGCAATTGATAGGAAAAGCATAACAATATGATGTTCAACACTTTACCATTACAAGCATAATATCATGACACCTAGGATCAAGTCTATACAAACGACTACTATCCATACTAGGAAACTTATCAAGGACCACATTTATACAAAAGGAATCATTGAGAACCTTTAAGTACATAATCTTAGGGTAGCATACTTTCATAGGTAGTCACTACCTATTTGCAGTTCAATTCGTGCCATAACACTACCATTATGCAAAACCATTTAGTAACACATCATTCCAAAAGAACTCATTTTATCCATAATAAATTCCAAAATACTTCTACGATATCATGACAAATATTTTTCAACATAACATGTTATTTCATATAAATTTTCATATATATCCATAACTGACATCACATTATCAAAGCAAACCCAAAATTAACCTCCACACATACTAATTCCAACCATAAAACCAAGATAAGCATTTAAACTCACATTTTCTCCCTCAAGCATAGAGAAAAATCTCATCCAAGCAATCATATCTAAAAGACCACCGGACAAGAAAACATAAGAGAGAGATGTTATGGAGTTAAGTTTTATGGCACGATATGAGAATGATGAATAAGGGAAACTCTATCGTCCTATAGCCTCTCGTACCATTAGATGTGTCGCGACTCACAACAAATGATACAAGACTCTACTAAACGTGGCAATATGACACTTTTTGGACCCTAAACCACTTTTAAAAACTCGTGCTATAATACCACGTATGTCACAACCAAGGAACACCCCCTAGAAGTAACATGGCGTACTTCACATCTCGGAGGTCTAATACAAGCCCATACTTATCATTCATCACATCGACATTGTAAATTTAGTGGAAAATCTTTAACATTTCATAGCACATGATATGCTAGAACTATCACCTCATATATATATATATATATATATATATATATATATATATATATATATATATATATATATATATATATATATATATATATATATATATATATATATATATATATATATACATATATAGACTGTTAGTTTCATATGCATCTTAGACTCAAAAAAATTAGAGTACATTAGGAATACGACCCTTAAAACATAATAATAAGTACAATATTTAAGACTTTATGATAACCATAACATAGGAAATCCTTGAACTTAAGGATTCCTTTCCTTGAGCTTGGGAATCATAAATAAACTCCTTAATCATATAGACATCAGCATCCATAACCTATATTTTGTGTAAAAAGTAGAGAAGAATGGGATTAGTACGAGAATGCACTAAGTATGACAACATGCAAAAACATGCATTTAAAAAGGGACATTTTCTTGAAATTATACTTCATTCCTTTTTGAGTAAATCTATTAAAAAACTTTAAAGAATAGCATTTATATTATTCACTATCTTCATATATGCATTTTTAAAGGCCAAACATCTCATAATATCACTGATCAAATTTATTATATAATCGAGTCACTTTACAGTGACCTCAATTCCCTTAACAATGAACTCCTTCTTTTATTTCATTAGCCTCCGTAGTAACCTTTTAGTGATACTTGGTGCAATGCATCACCTTCGGACCACAAGTAAAACCATACATACTACTTATACAAGCTAACTCATATCATCATAGAAGTATAGTACAAAATAGATATAGTTAAGTCAAAACTATAAGGACATTACAGTAAACTGTAGCCAACTTGCACACACTTTTATTTATTTACATTTAAATCTTTATATGACCTTATTAATGATTCTAGTCTTAGTCTACTAGTGCAATGCACATGAAAAACCTCATAACCCCACACATACTTAGTAGACCCTTTATTAGACCAAAAACCTTAGCATTCACATCATATATAATCATGGAAAGTAAAGGTAACTTCATCAAAACTATATTCATTAAAACCAACATTATGCATATATATATATATATCAAGACAACTTCATGTAGGCTCATACTATGCATTTCATCACAACAAATAGACCAATTCTACAAAGTCATGCATATGGACATAAGCATAAACATACGTATTAGGTAACCTTCCAAGGATTTCCTAAGCATCTACTTGTGCAATGTCTAGATGGGTTCATTACTTCCACCTATACTAAGTAACTCACCTGAACTCCTCCTAGTTTAGATCGTATTCAATTACTTCCATTGTCCCTTTTACTATAGGGAAACTATAGTCTTAAGCGACACTAAGACCATGGGTGGTAAACATGGAATTTGATGTTGTGGAACCTTACACCAATAAAAGATGTTCTTACCTAGCCAAGGTAGAACATTAACATGTATCCTAGCATCCTAAGTGAATTCACTTTGCTAGATCCTATTTGGCAAGAGTAGTTTATGGAACTAAGATATAGGTATTCCCTCTAAAACCAATTGGTGATTGGGGCCTCATCTCATGATAAAGCATGGTTGAATCTTCCTCAAAGGAAAGTAAACACGTCATGTGGGACCATAGGTGAGGATTCCTCTAAGGGAAGTCAACACTCTATAAGGGACATATGGTGAATCTTATTCCAAGGAAATTCAACACCTCTCAATGTAAAGTTCACTCACTGCTAATCTAGGTTCCCTTTATTAAAACTCCTTTATTACACTTGTTTATAAAACATAGTCTTAGTATATTTGATTCTCATATGCTTATAGCATACTCAACAACCTATCTAGTTTAGAGTATTCTTGGGCACCCCTCTCAAGGCCCCTCTACTTACTAGACCATCATACATGTGTGTAAGCGTATACATAGATTTTAAAAAACCACTAATGTAACAAATTTAAACCACACATGACTATACATTCATATTCTTGCACATATAGAAACCAAAACTAAAACTATCCTATCAAGGTACAGATGTGCAATACATAGGGAAAGTCCCATACCCTTGCCCATACTATTACACCTATAAAGTCATCCTATCTAAGTAAACACATATAATTCTTTATTTTACATCATCTTAACATGTCTAGTAGTAGACACTAGTGAATATAAGAACTACCTTTAATTTAGACACCATTACCTATACTACTTGTCACATGCATGTAAAGTGAGTGTGTGTGTACATTGTTCAACATGATTACATAATTGATATCAACAGCATATTGAGGAAGCAACCCTCTTAGAGCATAATACTCTTTCAAGTATAAAAAACACAACACATAATAGAATAGGAGACAAGCAAACTTCATATTACACTTAAGACTCCTAACTTGTGCTATACATGCATTCACATAGGAGTATATAAGCAAGGGGTTATTAAAAAATTTATTCATCAATTGTGGCACCTATACTTTACCCTTACATGGATATACAGATGCTTATACAATAGCCATATAGCCTAGATCACAACTAAAATAAGAAAGTAGGCATAATCTTCTCATAATATCATCATAAGCACATGTTCATATATTCATCAATTTTCCTTTAAGGCCATGGTCAACACATATATAATTATATTAAAGTAAACACCGCCACCGTAAGTGTAACACACCACACAATGTCATGCAAGGCTTCATCAACATTACTATAAAGAAATCAAGAAGTAGAAAAGTAGAGGAATTATTACCAATCCTTTAGCCTTTTGTCATCATTGATAAATTAAGTATGGGGCATTAAAGGTACCATAATAAAACATTAAGTTAAACACAAGCTACTACAAGGCAATGCTACAACTAGTACAACATTTCATTAAAACATCATAGAATGTACAAGAACAAATATCATCAACCAACTTCACTTGCATGGATTATAGATCATATTTGATCAATAATATAAATACAGGTCAGTGTATAGTCATTTCTAAATCATGATTAAAACACTTCAAGATCAAGCTACTATCATAGCACTAAACTATCAATTCAATGTAGACTAGAGAGAATAGGCCATCTTACTATTTATTACCAGAATATTAATAATCATTCATAGTTTACCAATAAGGTACATGCTGGGAAGTAGCTAATGAGATAGGAAATAAAGTCTTATTCATACCTTATTCACCTTAGAATATAGATCACATCACCGACATGACATTATCAATTCATAGACTAAGAGAATCTAGATCAAATCATGTAAGTGACTTTATTTAATTTGATCATCAAGGATTTAAACCCATAATTTATCCATAATATAACCTAAAACAGTAGCTATAAGAAACTCAACGTAATCGAAGTCTTACAACAATCGACTTAAAGCCAATCTTACAGTGAATATATAGATTATAGGCTAGTTTTGATCAAATCATCATACATGAATTCACCTGAGTAATTAACCAATTATTAACCTTAAATATAAACATACTAAAAATTATACATAATCATATTAACATAATTGAATCACAAATCGACATGCATAAGATCAGGATCATAAAGTCATACATAGGCTAGAATCGTGTTCGTGAAAGATGGATGGGTTCATCATCCAATAGGATTTAAAATAACATCCAAATCCGTAAATAATCATCAAAACATTCATATTATGCTTTTTAAATCAATTTAATAAAGAACCCATGGCTAGAATGAAGAAGAAGAACTTGATCATATTTTTCTCTTTGAAAACTTTCAGATTAACTAACTAAACGGATGAATAACTAGAGATGAAGGATCATCATACCTTTATATACATTCTAAAACTTGATGATTCATCCATGGAAATCCAGGCTCCAAGATGTTCTTGAGCTTCAACAACAATGGAGATTCTACAGAGAATATTTTTGGAGGGAAAAGTCTAATTTGGGTAATTGTATTGGGAGTGGGGTTGATCATGTTTTTACTCCGTTATATACACCCAAAAGTATCTATATAATAATATTAGAATCATATTATGACGTGGGGTGAATTTCCCATTAACCCCTTGATTAAAACAGACGCAAGTACTAGTTGACAGACCACCATCAATGGAGCGATCGACTGTTCATAGGTCAATCTACGGTCCGTCCTTTGTCTTTCGTTGATTGGTCCTTAGCTAATTTTTTTCTTGAGACATTCTCAATAGAAGTACGAATTGACGAGACCTCACCTACAGACCGTTGATTTACCAATTGGCCGTCTTTGGTCCGTTGATTGACACTACCAAGGCAGTGTCTCGACCAGCCTTCAGTCCTTCTTGTAGCTCCTTTTGTGGGCCCATTTAGAATTCGTACCCGGACGTTTCAAACCTAAATACAACCGTTAACAAATTTTATACCATCCACATAAGTGTCACCGAAATCAATCACCTACAACTTGTCCAAACAGGCTAGGCCCCATCGTGATACACATTGAACGTCTTAAGGGCTATCTTTCGAAAACCTTGGACGTTCTTGGTCGTTTTACCTCCATACTTTTAAAAAATACATATAACATCTATAAACAGAATTATAAATAATTTTAATACTTAACAGTCTCGTGAAAACAGTCTATAAACAAGCATGGACACATTAGGAACATAGGTTACTAGTCGTCGAATATTTTGGTCATCCCCTTACGTTCGACTTCCAAATCACTTCCAAGTCTATTTAAAACCTTATAACCTTAATATAAATACATTATTATCTAGACACCCTATTTATTTTTGTGGTCTTACATAGGGGTCATTGATAAATAGCAATTCATCATTTAAAATCATATACACCAATACCTAACCCTAAAATCTTCATTCAAATGTAAAATACACCATAAGCACCTATCACGTGATACTAGATTGAAAAGTAGGCATATACTTCATATTCTCTGATCATCATAACAACACTTCATAATTCATAAACTTGTCTTGAAGGCCATGATCAGCACACATATAGATTGACAAGGAAGTAAACATCGCCACCATGAGTGGACCATAAAAAAAAGTCATTCAAGGCCAATCTACTAACAATTCTATACAAAATAGAAGGAATAGGGAAAACTTGCCAATTCTCCAAGATTTTGTCATCATTGATAAACTCCCATAATTCCTCAATAATTCTTATATAAAACAGTAGCTAAAGGTACATTTTCATAAACGAAATACATAATTCAATAATCATAGGATAAAGATCATATTACACACATTATAGGCTAAATTGGGTTTTTTGGGAGGAACATGTGTTCATCATGAAATTGGATTGAAGTCAACATTATAAACAGTATCTGATAATCAATTGATCATAATCTTGCTTTTAAAATTAATTTGAGAATGAATCCATTACTAGATTGAAAGATATAGAGTTTGATCATGAAATCTCTTAGAAATCCTCTAAAAGAACTCCTTAGATGAATAGTTGAATAAGGATGAAGGATCATCATACCTCATTGCATAAGAAGACCACAAAAACATGAATTAGAAATCTTGATAATCCATCACCATAGCTTTCATTAAGTTTGATCTCCAACGGAGGTTTCTAGAAAATATTTTTTGAGAGGGAGAAATCCAATTTGAAAAATGAATCATATTTGGGGTTTTCATCCTGTTAACTAACTTAATATACGTATAATAACCCATAAAACCTTCCATACTATTTTAGGAACGTGTAGTGAATTTCTTATCCACCCCTTAGAAGGTAGTATGCCTATAGTGCAATTGCAGGCCATCCATTGATTACTGCATCAACAGACCACCGATGGAATGATAGTGTCGTGCTATACATCCGTCAATGGTAACAAATAATCCAATTTGGGAGATTATGTTCACATGTATAAGTGTTGAGCTAGGACTACCATCGATGTGACGTTGATTTGAGTACGGGGCATAGGTGAGTGGTCGTCGTTGCGGCACTGCCAAGGCGGTGTCTAGGCAACGTTTGGGTCCTCGTCAAGGCCCCCTTGGATGGTCCTTGGGATTTTTGCCGGAGATTTCAACCCTAAATACTTTTGTATACATGTTATAAACCTTCCGTATAAATTTTAGCATTAAATAACACATACAACATGCCAAGGGACACTAGAACACACAAGCACATCCAAGGGATAAGTTTCAAACGTCTAAGACAATCTTGGACGTTTGACCTCCAAATCACTACAAATAAAGTATACCCACTTTAAAACACTTTATTAACATATTATATACCTTTTTAGGTAGATGTTAGGATCTAGGTACCTTAATACAATTTGACGGACATTACACTAAGTAAGGTAAGTAAAGGGGTACTACTTAGTGTAGGTAAGGGTATGTAACTTTATTAATACATTGAAAATGTGGCTTTCAGGGCAGTCCTAGGAGGATTTCTTATGTACTTATGTTACGAAATAAATGCTTAATGTTGGTTCTAGATGATGTTGATATTATTTAATGTTATATGCACTTGATGAACATAATATTGGTCAAAATTATAATATATGATCATGAGGTAATGACATTGTTTATGGTATGTTTACTAGTTTTATTGGTTTATGTTTGCTTATGGGTCTTCAGATGAGTATTACACTAGTTGGTTTGCATTGGTTTTGTGATTAAGGGTCTTGTAATGCTTTGATAAAATTAACTCTAAAACATGAAATATTTATATGGATTTATTGTAGGTTTGGGCCATTGAAGAGCTGCAAGGACATTTTCAACGAAGACTTGGATCCCAAGCTCTTAGTGAATCCTTAAGTTTGAGAATGAAGCGTACCATTCTAGCTTTGCTAAGTGATTAGTCTAATAAGTATTTTGTTTCCTATTTTTTAATGACTATATTGAATTTTCATATGAAACTTTATTGTAATATTGTAGGGGTTATGTCCTTAATCTTGTATTCTTATGTTAGATGGTTTTGTGTGAGACAAAGCTTGTAGCCTATTTTTGATATATTAGAAGTCTTTGTAAACAGATATGTAAAGTTTTAATGTTTCCGCATTTTATCTTCGAGTGATATGCCATGATGTACGCTAAGGACTAGTATATGACCTTTAAGAGGACGTACACGACAATTACGTCTAGGGGTGCCCCCCAGGTCGTATTAATAAGGCATTTACTCCTTAGTGTTATGACCCAACATTCCCCGTAGGCATAACTGGTGTCGTTGTCATCGAAGAAGACTATCACTAGCCCTTAGCATACGTCATAACACATAATGGGACAAAAATGTGGAAATTTTAAACTTTATGTAGTGAGGTGTATGTAGACTTCTCACATATTATATATGGAGCTTAGATAGAAATCTCGCATACAAAGTTTACATTGAGTTTTCTTTAAGCATAAAAAAACATATAAGAATTAAGTCTTATATCACATATAAACAATCTATAGGAGTACCAAATGTTTGGAAATAGACAATACAAGAACAATACGCCATTATAGGCTTAATTCAATTGTCTCAACGATATAAGAAAGAGTAAGTGTCTCTCAAAGTAAACACCATGATAGCAAGAGTGGAACATGGAATCATCCCCGGACATGAGAACTCACCAATGACATGGGGAACTATCCAAGTCTTCCTTGATATTGTCCACGAACTCATCAACGATCAGAACCTCAAATATTTGGGAAAAGGGATGAAATATGGGTTAGTATATCACAAGTCCTAAGAATGGCTTCTATGCATAAAATCACCTATGTATGAGAAAAGGACATTTTAATTAAAATCATGCTTTCTATCACTTTAAATCAACGTGCACATATAGTAAGCATAGTAAGTAAATTTAACATAGTATCAACCCAACATATATACCACCTAAGGAATACTTGTGCAATGACAAGGATGGAATCCCATAACCCCATCAAATCTAAGTATAACCTTAAGCATTTAACATAGTATCAACCTAACATGTATACCACCTAAGCAATACTTGTGCAATGACAAGGATTGAATCCTATAACCCCATCAAAGCTAAGTATCACCTTAAGCAACCCACTTAACACATACAAAATATTCTCATATTTCATCAAAAGATGCTTAGTACATCCATACTACATATTTCTTATCAACATAGTCATAATCATAATAATAAAATAACACTACTAGAGCAATCATTTAGGATCCCACATGTGCAATGTTTGAGAGAAGTCACATACCCTGCCTCCCACTACGTAGTAGCCTTTAACACAACCCTAGTAACACATAACACGGAACTCGGTTTTCTACTCCCACACCTAAAAGTGAGGGTTAACACTAACCTAAGATGTCAAAGTTCGTATATAGCTATCTAGGTGGATCCACAAAGATATAAGTTCTACGTAAGCACATAATTAAGGGTCAAGGAGATTATTACTATGAACCATAACTTACTAGCGTGGAGGTTCCCATGTAATGAGAAAACACATAACATGGAAATCAGGAATTACTAAGTATGAGAAAACCATGTGTGAAGCAAATCTTATTTAACGTGAGACCTCCATTTAATTTGCATGCCTTTTCGGTTCTAAGCATATATTCCCTTCATACAACTATCTTTTTCATTTCATATGTTCACACTATCCTTTGCTAAGCCCTTGTGACAATATCTCAACATACTTGTCACGATCGGGGAGCACCCCTAGAAGTAACACGGTGTACTTGACCTCTAAGAGGTCTTATACAAGCCCATAGTTATCATTCATCGCATCGACATAGTAAATTTAGTGGAAAATTTAAAACTTTTCATAACACCTGATATGCTAGAAACTTTACTTTATATACGTATAAAATATAAGTCCTAATACATAAATAGACACTAAGTCTCTTTGCCATCTTTGACTTAGTAACTTTGGAGTACATTAGGGACACACCCTTTAAGACATAATACAAAACTATACAATATAAATGACTTTACAATAATTACACATTTAAACATCCTTGGACTTAAGAATTCATTTCCTTGATCTTGAGAATCACCTATAAAGCTCTTCATCATTCAAGATATCCTGTAAGCATCCATATAATCTACACTTTTTGAAAAAAGTAGAGAAGAATATGATTAGCACAAGAATGTAATAAGAATGGAAACTATGCAAAAATATGCATTTGAAAAGGGAAATTTTCTTTGAATTCACACTTCATACCGTTTTGAGTAAATCATCATAAAACCTTTATCAGTTGCATGTATATCATTTTCATACTTCATAGAAACACAATCAAAGGCCAAACGTCATAGAAAAGCGCATACCATCATAGAAGTATAATATCACATAGACATAGTTCAGTCAAGGGCTTCATCGTATAGTCAACAAGATCAACATCATGAATAAAGACTCATATCATGCACATCTTCCTTACAGGTAGACAAATACTACAATGTCATACATAAGAAACACATACATAGTGACATGTATTAGAACACCTTTCTAGAACTTCCTTAGGAGCTACTTGTGCAATGTCTAGATGGTTTCATTAATTCTACCTATCCTAAGTAACCTTCCTTAAGTCATTCTATTTAGGGTCTTAGTCATTTAACTTCCATTTTCTATTTTACATTAGGGAAACTATAGACTTAACCGACATACACCATGTGATGCAAAACATTGTATATTGTGTCATAAAACCCCACACAAATAAAGGGTGGTCTACCAGAAAAAGTAGAATTAAATGTGACATACCTCTCTAGGTGGATCCACTAGCTAGTATTCTATGGTGGCAACATAGTTAAGTAAAATGGAGGTATGTGTTAAAAACCTCTTTATTCCAAGATTAGGCATTGTAGTTATTCACTTACGAAAACCCTATTTATGACTATTGAGGCACTGTGGTTATAAATCTCATGAGATTTATGGTGACCTACCTTCTTACCATGGGAAGGGACACATACTCATATTAAAGTTCACTCAGTGCTAAGCTATGTTGCCTTTATTGAAAAAATTTATTATATTTTTACTTTATAAATCATAAATTTAGGAGATTCATCGCCTCATATGCTTAATTCAGAGGTCATAGATGGAAGTTAATCAACCTAGATCACATAACGAATGCATTCACATGCACATAGCATATATAAAACATTATCTAGTTTATTGTACACATGAATACACCATTCAAGGCCCCTCTCTTGACTAGATAATCATATATGTGTGTGTGTGTATACATATATGTGAGCAAAACTTTCATATAACACATTAAGTCACACAAGTTCATATATCAATGCATGAGTCGATATCCATAACTATTCGAGAAATCCTTACATATATACCATGTAAGACACTATGCACATTCATATTTTATACATTTACACACATCATATTCATAACATGTTAATATATACATATTTCATATAAATGGAAACACAACATAGGAACTATCCTATCAGGATACCCATGTGCAATGTATAGACAAGGGCCCATACTCTTTCCCATACTAGAATACCTATCAAGTCATCCTAGAAAGGAATAGATAACATACTTCACATACAAATACATTACATGCATAGTAGCAGACATTAGTTAATATTAGAACAACCTTTAATTTAGACACTATGACCTATACTACTTGTAACATGCATGTAAGAGAGAGTTTGTGTACATTGGTAAACATGATCACATAATGGCTATCAATTACTCCTTGAGGCATCCACCCTCTTAGACCTCATTATACTTCCAAGAACATACCACACAAAACAAATAACATAAGAGGAAACACAATACAAACATATATTAGAGGCTTCTAACTTTAACTATTTACACTTTCATATAAGGGGTACATGTGTAGGGGCTACTAACCATTTTAACTTATCAATGGCAGAAACTATAAAATACCCTAACATGAATATACACATGCTTATACAATATTAACACAACCTAGATCACAACTAGATAGGAAGATAGGCACAATTACATCATAAGGTGATCATCCTAAATCTATATATCATATATTCATCACTTTCACTTCAAGGCCATGCTAAACACATATATAATGACAATAATATAAACACCTCTATCAGAAGTGGACCATACCACACAATGCTATACAAGGCTTCATCAAAATTTCTATAAAGAACAGAGAAGTAGAAGAGTAGAGGGAATAAGCATTCTTATTAATTTCTTACCCTTTGATCATCATTGATCAATACAACTTATTCATCAATAAAACACATATATGGAAGTATCTAATTGTAATTTAAACGTATAAGTAACGATGTACAAGTAGCTCCAAGGTTATACTACAACATAATATGACACATCAACATAATAGGAAGTAGAATAACATAGATGATTAGCTAATTTCCCTTGCATCAATTTTAAATAATAATTCGTATATAATATCAATATAAGGCAGTATCTACACCTACATTTAAATATATTGAAATCATAATTACTTACCCTGAAGATTAAGGTTACAATATAGACATTTAGGCTTGTCGATTTGCTAGAGTATAGGAGAATTTACCAATACTATGAACTCTCTACGGCTTTGATCATCATTCATATTTTATAAACAATATAATCATTAGACAGTACCAAATTTGGTAAGAAATCAAGAAGAAACCTTGCTTGATATAACGACAACTCAAGATCCCTCACACACTTAGCTTTCTACTTCAAATCCTAAAGTATTCTAGATCAATTCATGCAACACTTTCTTACATTGTTCATAAGGTATTTATACCTACAAAAAATTATCCATTATGTAACCCTAATACAATAGCTACAGTAGTTCATACATAATCAAAACTCTACACAATCGATGTCACAATCGACTTCGAGTCAACATGTAGAAGCATAGGCTATTGATGTTCAAATTTAATATATTTATCATCATGGACTAATCATAATCAATTAATCATAAAATTCATGAAAATAACAGAATATACAATCAATTCAACGTAATAGGATCATAATTCAATCGATAACAAATAATGATCAGAAGGGCCATGCAAGGCTAAATCATTTGGTTCATAGAATAGGGGTTAATCATGCAATTTTATTTTAAAACACTTCCAAATAAGGAGATAATCATCAATACATTCATATTATGTCTTTGAAATCAGTTTAAGAATGAACCCATGGAAGATTGAAGAAGAAAGTGTTTGATCATATTTTTCTCTATTGAAATCTTTTAGAATGGCTCTCTAGATGTAAATATAACTAGAGATGAATATCACCATACCTTTTTGTAGTTGATAAACTCTTGAATTTGATTATTCATCAATGGAAAACACAGCTTGAATCTGTTCTTGAGCTTCACCAATAATGGTGGTTTTCTGGAGAGTATTTTTGGAGGGAAAAGCTTAAAACATGTGATATGATATTAGAAAGGATTGATCACGTTTTTGATGACTTATAGACACCCAAAAATATTTAAATAAACCTATTAGGGTCAGTTTAGGACGTGGGATGAATTTTTATTTCACCCCTTAAATAAAACAGACGCAGGATGCCAGTTGCAGGCCACCTTCGACGATGGCAATGACGGGGCGTCGAGGCCATAACGGGTCGTGCCTAGCCTCCGTCCCCTGAAACTTAGAAAATATTTTCTTAAGACCTTCCCAAGTCATGTATACGTTGACGAGAACTGATAGACGGGACGTTGGTGTACCAACGATCCGTCGTTGGGTTCGTCAGTGGACACCGCCCAAGTAGTGTCTTAGCCAGCTTTAGATCCTTCTTTTGGGGCCTCTTCTGGGCCCTGTAGAAGTGGTACCCAAATATTTCCAACGTGGTTATAATAATGAACAAGTTATAGACCTTCCACATGAATTTCATCCAAAACAAACACCTACAAGATGTCCAAACAGTCCAAGTGCAACCATGACATACGATGAACGTCTTAGGGGCTATCTTTCGAATGCCTTGGACGTTCTTGGGCGTTTGATCACAAAAATTTTAGAAATTTAATATACCATCATTAAAAATCATTATAACTCATCAATAATAGTCTTCACAAGCTCATGAAAAAGAAATATAAGCATGCAGAGACACATGAGGCACATAAGTTACTAGTCTTCGAACGTTTTGATCGTCCCTTGACGTTCGACATCAAAATCACTTCAAAATTTGCACACTACATCTAAACAATATAATAAGACATTTTAGTATCTTATAACCTTAATAGAAACACATTAGGATCTATAAATCCTATCTAATTTGGGGTATTATAATATCCCTCACTTGGGAACATTCGTCCTCGAATGACACTTAGGGCTCTTTAATCACAACAAGGACTTCAATGCATTATAGAGAAGTTCATAACATTTAAAATATCCTCAAATCATTTTAGAACTCAATGGACACAAGCAAGATAAACCATTACTCACTCACTCTGTAATGCATCAAAAGCAAAGGTTCTTTTTATGTTCATTGGAGAACATCCTTCTCCTAATCATAACATGATCATTACTTCTTATCTAATTACAAGAAAATCTTGAAAAGCTACTCATAGGATGATCATAAACCATACTCAAAGTTACTTAAGCACATACTTCAATGCACATAAACTTGTGTTAGTTTAATCACAAAGATCTTCATTAGTTAGACCTAGTAGCATGAAGGTCATACTCAACCATACGATGCTTAGTGGTGTACACGGAGGAATGTTTTGATCCTCAATTCACTTTCATGTAACATGAGTTCACACCTTAGCAAAGTACAAGGTCAATTTCTTCTTAAAATGAGAAATTCTCATCTTTCAAGCCAAGACATGCATATATTTTTCTTCTTAGTGAAGTCTAAATTGCAAGTCACACCAAGTAAATCTCAACAAAATAGGAATCCATTCCAAAAATTTCTTTTCTTAATATAATACTCACCCTTATAGTAAGCCTCATTTTGGAAAAATAACGCAAATCATAGGCACACACTTAGACACTTAGCTAAACATGCTTTCACTTTTCTAGAATGAGCCTACAATTTTGCATTTGAAATCATCAAGTCACTTAATTTTCAAGAGAGTCCATATATTTCATTGTATAAGAGACTCAACTTCCATGACAAGGCCAAACAATTTACCCTACAAGTGACTATTACCACGCTCCTTGTCTTACCTCATGAAGTCAACTTCACAATTAGCACATTAAACTGCAAGTCAACATGAAAAACATGGACTTATCAAAATTTTCCTTTCATGCTCTTTGGAAAATTCACCATGTCTCCATGATGATGTCGATCAATTCAAACCAATCATATAAAGGTCATGCAATTCACACTTTATGCAAGACTATATTAATGAATAAGCTTACAAAGAATTAATTGTTTTCCAATTCAAGTAAGAATAGAAGGACAATGTCGACAATATCTACAACCTCACTACTCAAACACCATTCCCAATTAGGGTAAACCCAACTAAGATTAACTTAACCCAACATATAGAGGATCTTAACAAAATAAACTTTTTTTCATCACTTAAAGTGATTACTACTTTAGAGGGAATTTTAATTAATTCAATTTCTCAACACTAAGGCATTCTAAACCTTATCATTTTTTGCACATCATCCTCGACAATCAATTTTGATCATACTATTCAATTCACATAAGGTCTTCCTAAAATGCCATAGACACTAAGGTCATACATCATTTGAGTAAAAAAAAGGATGTTCATAACACAATAGAAGTTTAGAAATAACTCTACGGTTCATCATGACATAAGACTCTCATTCTTTATTTCCAAATAGTAAAATTTCTTTTCACAATAATTATCATGTTCATATTCGTGAATTCTGCACCTATTTCAACAACATCCAGTCAAAGGACAATTGTGTTGGTTCTCCAAACATGTTACAATAAGTTGCCTAGTTTTTATAGTGAGCATGCTTCCAAATGTCCAAAAATGAAACATTTAGACAATTTAGGGGACAAGCATGGTAATATAATTTACAAAGCTTTACCAACTTATCCTTCATAAGCATGCATACTATCTTTATAACTAGGATCAAGTCTCTACAAGGGACTCCAATTTACAATACCAACTTAACAAGTATCTCTTATATACAAAAGGAGATAGCATACATTCATAGGATAGCATGCTTCCATAGGTAGTTATTAAACATTCCAAATTTAAATGCTAATATTTGGCTACCATCATAAAAAACCGTATAGGAATACAACAATCTAAGAGAATCTACTTTAACCACCATAATTTCTCGCATGCTTTAACTATATCATGACAATTAGTCGACATATATTTCTATTTTACATAGATTTCATATATTTCCATAATTGGCATCACATCATCAAATAAGAGATATTTCATACATAGTTGGGTAAGATAACCAATCATAATACCCATAGAGTTAACATGTGCATTGATCAAGTAAAGACCCATAACCCTACTAAATAAAGTAACCCAACATGAACTATAATTAGCACCATACTTCACTCATCTATAACCTTCATGCATGCATAACTTTATATCATTACCACACTAGGCTATTTACATGTTTATAAGCATAGAGATCATCACATAAGGACATTTACATTTATCATCATACACATACATAAAATTAACCTCTAAGGTCTCCATCAAGGCAAACTAGTGAAAGATTGCCATACACCTACCTAAGTCTATTTAACCCTTCAAGTTTCCCTACTTAGTTTATACATCATCAAATAAGGACAAGTGTAACCTTCACACATACTCATTTAAACCATAAAACAAAGATAAGCATTTTAAACTCACCTTCTCCCTCAAGAATAGAGCAATATCATCCAAGCAATAATATCTAAAAGACCACCGGACAAGAAAAAATTAGAGAAAGATCTTATAAAGTTAAGTTCTATGGCACAACATTACAATGATGAAGAAGGGAAATTGTATCTTCCTATAGCCTCTCGTACCATTTGATGTGTATGGACAGAAGATCGATGATACTAGACTGTACTAGACTTGGCAATATAAGACTTTTTGGACCTAAGAACATTGTTAAAAAACCTCGAGCTTTGATACCACATTTTTTCACGACTGGGAGCACCCTGTAGAAGTAACATGGCACACTTGAACTCTCGAAGGTCTTATATAACTAGCCCATAGTTATTATTCATTGCATCGACATAGTAAATTTAGCGGAAAATTTAAAACTTTTCATAGTGAGTCATATGCTAGAAGCTTTACTTCATATACATATAAAATATAAGTCATAATACATATATAGACTCTAAGTTCTTTGCCATCATAGACTCAATAACTTTGGAGTACATTAGGAACACACCCTTTAAGACATATTTCAAAATTGTACAATATTTAATAGACTTTACAATAAGTACACATTTGGACATCCTTGGACTTAAGGATTCTTTTCCATGATCTTGGGAATAACCTATCAAGCTCTTCATCATTCGAGATATCCTTTAAGCATCCATAACCTACACATTGTTTAAAAAGTACAGAAGAATGGGATTAGCACAAGAATGTACTATGTATGGCATCATGCAAAAATATGCATTTAAAAAAGGACATTTTCTTTGAAATCACACTTCTTGCTATTTTGAGTAAATCATCATAAAAACTTTACCAATAGCATATATATCATTTTCATACTTCATAGAATTACAATCAAAGGACAAACATCATAGAAAAGCACATACCATCAGAGAAGTATAAAATCACATAGACATAGTTCAGTCAAGGCCTTCATCATCTAGTCAACAAGATAACCATCATGCATAAAGTCTCATATCATGCACATCTTCATTACAAGTAGAAAAATACTACAATGTGATGCATAGGGAACACATACATAGTGATATGCATTAGAACACCTTTTTAGAACTTCCTTAGGATCTACTTGTGCAATGTCTAGATGGGTTCATTACTTCCACCTATCCTAAGTAACCTTCCGTAAGTCATTCTATTTTGGATCCTAGTCATTTAACTTCCATTTTCCATTTTACTTTAGGTAAACTATAGACTTAACCGACATACATAATGTGATGCTAAACATGTTATATTGTGTCATAAAACCCCACACCAATAAAGGGTGGTCTACCAGAAAAAGTAAAATTAAATGTGACATAACTTTCTAGGTGGATCCACTAGCTAGTATCCTATGGTGGCAACATAGTTATGGAAATTGGAGGTATATATGAAAACACTCTTTATGCCAAGATTAGACATTGTAGTTATTCACTTATTAAAACCCTATTTATGCCCATTGAGGCACTGTGGTTATCCACCTCATGAGATTTATGATTACCTACCTTCTTACCATGGGAAGGGACGCATACTCATATTAAAGTTTACTCAGTGCTAAGCTATGTTACATTTATTGAAAACATTTATTATATTTTTACTTTATAAATTTTAGGTTTAGGAGAGTCATCGCCTCATATGCTTAATTCTTATGTCATAGATGAAAGTTCATCGACCTAGATCATGTAACGAATGCATTCAGATGAACATAACATATGTAAAACATAATCTAGTTTAGGGTACACATGAATACGCCATTCAAGGCCCCTCTCTTGATTAGATCATCATACGTGTGTGTGTTAATACATATATGTGAGCAAATCTTTCACAAAACACATTAAGTCACACTAGTTCATATATCAATGCATGGGTCTATATGCATAACTATTCGAGAAATCCTTTCATATATACCCTTTAAGACACTATGCACATTCATATTTCATACTTTCACACACATCATATTCATTACATGTTCATATATTCATATTTCATTTACATAGAAACAAAACATAGGAACTATCCTATCAGGATACCCATGTGCAATGTATACACTTATGAAGTCATCCTAGAAAGGAATAGATAACATACTTCACATACAAATACTTTACATGCATAGTAGTATACATTAGTTAATATGAGAACAACCTTTCATTTTGACATCATGACCTATACTACTTGTAACATGCATGTAAGAGAGAGTGTGTGCACATTGGTCAACCTGATCATATAATGGCTATCAATTACTCCTTCAGGCAGCCACCCTGTTAGACAACATTACACCTCCAAGAACATACCACACAACAAAAAAAAATAAGAGGAAAGACAATACAAACATATATTAAAGGCTACTTACATTAGCTATTTACACTTTCATATAAGGGGTACATGGGTAGGGGTACTAACCATTTTAACACATCAATGGCAGAACCTATACAATACCCTAACATGAATATACACATGCTAATAAAATATTAGCACAACCTAGATCACAACTAGATAGGAAGATAGGCACAATTACATCATAAGGTGATCATCTAAATCTCCGTATCATATATTCATCACATTGACTTCAAGGGCATGCTCAACACATATATAATGATAATAATATAAAAACCGACACCAAAAGTGGACCATACCACACAATGTTATACAAGGCTTCATCAACATTTCTATAAACAACAGAGAGGTAGAGTAGTAGAGGGAATAAGCATTCTTACCAGTTTCTCACCCTTTGATCATCATTGATCAATACAACTTATTCATCAATAAAATACATATATGAAAGTATCTAAATGTACTTTAAACATATAATTAACTATGTACTAGTCGCTCGAAGATTATACTATAACATAATACGACACATCAACATAAATGGAAAGTAGAATAACATAGATCATTAGCTAATTTCCCTTGCATTGATTTTAAATAATATTTCGTATATAATATTAATCTAAGGCAATAGATAAACCTACATTTAAATAAATTGAAATCATGATTACATACCCTTATGATTAAGGATACAACATAGACATTTAGGATTGTGGATTTGCTAGGGTATAGGAAAATTACCAATACTATGAACTCTCTAAGGCTTTGATCATCATTTATATTTTATAAACAATATAATCATTTGGCAGTACCCAATTTGGTAAGAAATCAAGAAGAAACCATGGTTGATATAACGACAACTCAAGATCCCTCACACACTTAGCTTTTTTGTTCAAATCCTAAAGGAATCTATATCAATTCATGCAAGCCTTTCTTAGATTGTTCATTAAGTATTTATACCTAAAAAAATTGATCCATTATCTCACCCTAATACAGTATCTTCAGCAGTTCATACATAATAAAAACTCTACAAACCGATCTCACAATCGACCTCAAGGCAACATGTAGAAGCAAAGGCTATTAATGTTCAGATGTTAATATATTTATCATTATGGATTGATCATAATAAATTCAACATAAAATTCTTGAAAATAACAGCATATACATTCACTTCAAACTAATAGTATCATAATTCAACTGATAACAAATAAAGATCATAAGTCCCATGTAAGGCTAAATCGTTTTAGTGATAGAGCACGGGTTCGTCTTTCAATTGGATTGAAAACAACTTACAATGAGTAGACAATCATCAATACTATGCCTTTTAAATCACTTTAAGAAAGAACCTATGGAATATTGAAGAAGAAAGTGTTTGATCATATTTATCTCTTTTGAAATATTTGAGAATGGCTTTCCAAATGAAAAGATAAGTAGAGATGAAAATCACTACAACTTTGTCTTGTTGAAAACATCTTAAAATTTATGATTTATCCATGGAAAATCCTGCTTGAATCTGTATTTGAGCTTCACCAACAATGGTGGTTTCTAGAGAGAGTATTTTTGAAGGGAAAAGCTTAAAACATGTGAGTTGATTTTAGAATGGGCTGTTCACGATTTTAATGAATTATATATACTAAAAAATAGATAAATAAATCTATTAGGGTCTGGTTAGGACGTGGGGTGAATTTCCCATTCACCCCATAAATGAATCAGACGCAGCTTACCAGTTTTACGCCACCTTCAACGATGGCAATGCCGGGGAGTTGAGGCCATGAAGGGCCGTGCCTGGCCTCCGTCGCCTTACACTTAGCCAAAATTGTCTTAATACCTGCCCAATTCATGTATCCATTAATTATACCTAATCGACGGGACGTTGGATGACCAACAATCCGTCTTTGGGTCCGTCAATGGACACTGCCCAGGCTGTGTCTTAGCCAGCTTTGGGTCCTTTTTTTTGGGTCCTCTTGTGTGGCCCTTTAGAAGTTGTACCCGGATTTTTCAAACGTGATTATAACCCTTAATAATTTATATACCTTCCACACGAATTTCAGCCAAAACAAACATTACAAGACGTCCAAACAATCCAAGTCCCATCATGACATACGATGAATGTCTTAGGGGCTATCTTACCAATGCGTTGGAAGTTCGTGGGCGTTTGATCTCCAAAAATCTAAAAACTTCATATACCATTATTAAAAATAATTATAAAACTTTTACTTCAAAAGCTCATGAAACACAAATATAAGCATGCATAGACACATGAGGCGTATAGGTGACTAGTCGTCGAACGTTTTGGTCGTCCCTTGACGTTCTACTCCAAATCAGTTCAAACTTTGCACACTGCCTCTAAAAATATAATAAGACATTTTATAACCTCAGAACCTCAAGAGAAACACGTTATACTCTAGACACCTTATCTCATTTTGGTTTCTTACAATACTAGCTCACACATAATCACAACTGAGTAAACCTTAACTCTTTATTATGGTCATGAGAAGTTACATTCAATCATATAAAAATCATATTATAGCTATCTTACACAAATTATAGTGAATTCAAAAATCTAGGTTTAAGGATAGGGAATACTAGTCATCAACATCACCATAACAAAATAGACACACATGCATCACTATCAAAGTAACTCATCTTGCATAACATAACCCAAGAAAGAATCAAGCTTCATACCTTATTGCCATTTTCATAATCCTTCATACTTCTATTATTCAAGAACACATAACCAATAAATAACCAAGGTAATTTCAAGGATTACAACATGGTTAATTTCAATCTACATAATCAGCATATGTATCATCCTACTTGATTACCATAGAATTTCAAGGTTTCATGAGTTCTAGGGAAGATCACTGTTTCTAGGGGAATCTCAAGTAATCATCATAAATTAGCAATAATTTCATATGTAATGAACAATAAATGACCACAATTCATCACAATTGAACAATAGTTTTGTTTTCAGAAGAGAATCCATGCCTAGATTGAAACACCGGTCTTGGGGTAGTTTGAAACCATAGTTGGAGGAGCCTCTTAGGGAAATAATTACAAGAGTAAAAGAAATTAATAATTAGTGATTATATTTTAACGAATTTGGAGTTAAATCCTTGGGAATTTGTCCTCAACTTGGATCCCTAGTGTTCCTTCAAAGGATTTTTTGTGTTTGGGAAGAAAGAGGCTAAAGAGATGTGGGTTTGGGAATTGTGGGTTGTTCAGTGAGTTTAATGAGGGTTTTCCTTATATACTTACTTAACTAACATAATTGACTTTCCCCTAATTCATAATTAACAACCCAAGCAACCAATTAATTTAATTTTACTCACTTAAAAAAAGACAGCCCAAAACCAGACCTGACCTACGGGACCCCGACATACGGTGCATAGGTCAGTCGACGGCCCTGCACCCATCGTGATGCAGGTCCGTTGACTAGGTCAGTGACCTAAAATTTTGGCCAATTATAGAAAACGGCTAAGTATGAGACGACAGTTCAATCGACGGAGCGTTTATTCATAGATGGCTCGTCAACTGGCTCGTCGGTTGCCCACTACTTGAAAACAACTTTTAGCCATTTTGGAAACAACCCTCCCCAAGGACCCTTAGGCTTGTACGTGGAGATTCCTAGTCGGAAGTTTCGACCGTAAATAAATCCTACTACATGTTTAACACATTCTTACCAAATTTCATCAAATTCCAACTCATAAAACCCCATGAAACAAACAAAGTCACAGTAGTACCTACTTCATTAGTCTCCGGACGTCATGGACATTCCATTACGTTTTGGTTCCAATACTTCTCAACCAAGTTATTTACAATAATTTAGGTCTACAATAATCTTAATTCCTCATGTGAGGCTCTTATAAAGGTCATATAATTTCATGGCTGTGTCAATACTCGCCCCTTAGGAACATTCATCCCCGAATGGCACATTAAACCTTCTATTGGAAAATAATAAACTCAACACTAGCATCCCAACAACAAGCAATATCATAATAAGTCACAACTCATATGAGGAATTTCAACTTCTTTCAAAACATAAACATAACATTACAACATAGGAACTTAATCCACAATTCATGACACTCAGCGGCTCACTATTTATATCACATAAGGAGGAACTACCTTCTCCAATTCAACACGAGCTCAACATGAACAAGTTAAAAAACCTGACATGCTATTTTCTTATCAATGCAAAACCAACACTTACCGAACACAATTATCATGAAATCTATATAGCACACTACATATTTAAGTTCAATGTACCCATAAGAGGCTTACTTATGAAAATTTAATTGAGGCATGAATTTCGACAAATGATGTACATATTAGAAAACATGATAAGTTCAAAAATATTCATACAACTACTTTAAGATATACTATTGATATTAACCTTGTGTATGAGTAGGAGGAAAATAAATAGGATTGCGGTACTTCATGTCAGCCTCGGCCACCCATGTTGCACCCTCAACAAGGTGCTTCCTTCATAGAACTTTTATGGAGGCAACCTCCTTATTCCTCAATTTCATAACTTGACGATCTAAGCTCTAAATAGGGATCTCTTCATTAGAAAGGTCCACTTTTATCCGTAAACCTTCTAGAGGGAGAATCAAAACCGGATCACCTATACACTTCTTGGGCATAGTAATATGGAACACCGGATGAATCATGGAAAACTCATTGGGCAATCTCAACTCGTATTCTACATCTCCTAATCTTTTAAAAATTTAAAAAATACCATATAGCGGGGACTAAGTTTCCCTTCTTTTCGAACCTCATCACCCTTTCAACGGTGAGATCCCACTTCAAATTCAAGTCCCTCTTTCTATTGTCTACGTATGATTTTTTCTGACTTTGAGTAGTTTTTAGCCTATCCATTATAACTTGAACCTTCATGAGGGATTCATAAACTAAATTTTGACCACATAGGGAAACCTAACCTACTTCATACCACCCAACTGGGGATCTAAACTTCTTCCCGTAGAGTGCCTCAAAAGGTGCCTTGGAGATACTCAAATGGTAGCTCTTATTATACGGAAATTCGATCAAAGGTAGATAGTCATCCGAATTACCTTTGAAGTCAATGACACGTACACTCAACATATTATCAAGGGTTTGAATAGTGTGCTCCACTTGACCATCCGTCTTGGGATTAAGAGTAGTACTAAGTTTCACATTCATACCAATCCCTGTTTTGATAGCCCTCCACTATTGGAGGTGAATTGAGTACCTCTATCTTAAATAATGGATAAAGCATCTCCATGTAATTTCACTATCTCTTTGCGGTACAATTTTCCATAGTCTTCCACTGAATACGTGGCTTTGATGGGAAGCATATGCGCGGACTTGGTCAACCTATCAACAATGACACATATCAGTTCATTTGTCTTCGAGTATGAGGGAACACTACTACAATGTCCATGTTAATATCATCCCAGTTCCATGTGAGAGTATCTTTTTTTTTTCGAAGCCACC
Source organism: Solanum chilense (assembly GCA_032847665.1). Taxonomy (NCBI): domain Eukaryota; kingdom Viridiplantae; phylum Streptophyta; class Magnoliopsida; order Solanales; family Solanaceae; genus Solanum; species Solanum chilense. Next base: position 35,526,477 of record CM064972.1, on the reverse strand, counting down.
CAACCTTTAATGCACTAGTTTGACTTGTTGGCAATTTGAACACGTAGCAACATAATCTGCTATGTACCTTTCCATATCATTCCACCAATAAATTTCTCGTAAGTCATGGTACATCTTTCTGACATTAGAATGCATGGATTACCGTGAGGTATTAGCCTCTTCCATGATCAATTCCCTAAATCCATCCACATCTGGTACGCAGAACCTTCCTTGATTCCTAAGCACCGCATTTTCTCCTTGAGAGAAAGATTCATTAGATTTACTAAGGAATGTTTCCCACAACTCCATCATAGAGAATCAAGTTGTTACTTACCCAACCACTAAAGACAACTCGGATTTGTTGCAAACCATGAAGCCACAGTTTGGAGATTCTTTTAGTCGGACACCATATCAGGCCAACCTATGAACCTCCTTCACTAATTCTTTCTTATCATCAACAACATGAGTCACACTACCTATGGAAAATTCGCTTAGCATATCCATATCTATATTGACTTTACCGATATGGTAAAGGACACTCATGTCAGAATCCTTCAAAATTTCTAAACATGTTCTTTGGCGTAGGTTCAAGTATTTTTTTAGTGAATACATATTGTAGACTCTGCTGATAAGTGAACACATCAACATGTACCCTATAGAGATAATGCCTACATATTTTTAAGGTAAATACCACGACCATAGGTTCAAGGTTTTGAGTTTGATAGTTCTTCTCATGTAGCTTGAATTGCCTAAGAGCATACACTATAACCTTGCCATTTGGCATGAGAACACATCCTAGACCCACTCGAGAGACATAATATTAAATCATAAACCTTTTGGTACCCTCCGTCAAGGTCAACACTGGAGCGGAGGTAAGTGTATCTTTGAATAATTTGATGCTCTTTTCACAAGATTCCGACAATTCAAACTTGGAATTATTTTGGTTCAACGTTGTTAATGCATATGCGATAGATGAAAATACCTTAACAAACCTCCTATAGTAACCGGCCAACCCTAGAAAACTTAAAAAGTAAGAAGGACTCAAAACTCTAGGATAACTTTTTACCTCTTTCGACTTCTTCGGATCAACCTCTTATCCTTCACTACATATTATGTGACCAAGTATGCAACCGATCTAAACAAAAATTCTAACTAACTAAACATAGAAAAAAGTTGGTTATCTTTGAAAACTTGGAAAACTATCCTCAAAAGTCTTATATCATAATTCTCACAAATGGAGTATATAATTGCGTCATCAATGAAGACAATAACAATAAATTAAAGATATTTTCTAAAAAATGGATTCATATGGTCCATGAAAGTGGGCGGGCCATTTGTAGACCAAACGACATGACTAGGAATTGAAAATGTCCATATCTTTTAGTAATGTTGGTTTATATAATATCAACCTCCCTCACTCTAAGTTGGCCATGACTCAACCTCAAGTCAATCTTTGAAAATTAACTCGCTCCTTGTAGTTGATTAAGCAAGTCATCAATCCTTGGGAGAGGGTACTTATTCTTTGCTATGACCTTTTTCAGTTGACAATAGTAGATTCATATTCTCAAAGATCCCTCCTTCTTTTTCACAAACAATATCGGGGCACCCCAAGGATATATGCTTAGTTTAATAAAACCCTTATCTAGCAAATCATTAAGTTGAGCCTTTAGTTCTTTCAACTCGTATGGGTCCATCCAATAAGGAGGGATTAAAATAGGTTACGTATCCGTCAATAAATCTATGTCGAAGTCAATCTCTAGCTCGAGAGGAATTCCGGGCAAGTCATTGGGAAAGACCTCCATAAATTCCTTCAGTGCGTGTAACAACTCTCGCTTTGTAGATACAACCTTTTGCAATCAATTTGAAAGCTTTTAGACACGAAATGATTTTACCCCTACATTTTGAGTTTCCTCCTCTCCACTAAAAAATGAGTTTTTTTGTAAATTTAAATTTTACCACCCTTATCCTACAATCGACAGAGGGAAAGTAAGAATTCAACTAATCCATTCCCTAAATAACATAGAAATCTAGCGTATCAAGTTATATCAAATCAACTAATGTAATTATATTTGGAAAGGAAATAAGACAACCTTTATACTCTTTAGACACTACGAAATAATCCACCGACATAGACACAAAAAAGGGTTCACCTAAGATATCGGGTAGTATATCAAATTTCATGGATAAAAAATGGGTCACAAATGAAAATGTAGCTCCTGGGTGCAACAAATCATATATTGTAAAGGAAAATAATTAAAACATACTATTAACCACATTCGGAAACCATATCAGTAGAGCTTTCTTGATCACCTTAGGATTGGAAAGCATAAAAGCGATTCTTTTTAGGGGAATCCAAATTTTGGATACTTTATTGATCTTGATCATTTTCCCTTCCTTGAGCTTTCATCATACGTAAATCTCTCTTCAAGTGTCCGCTCTTGCTACAACTAAAGAAATTACCAATGCCAAATATGAACTTGTCATGGTGTTTTCTACCACATTTTGTGCAAAGAGGCCTCTCAACATAAGAACCACTACCCTTTACCTCTCGAGTCTTTAGAGTAGACACCTTACGTTATTTGACCCTGGAGCATTAGAAGGGCCTTGATTAGAGAACCTCTTTTTGAACCTTGGTCTATATTGAACCTTACATTTAGTCTTAGAAGAGTTCCCATATTTGGTTTTCATCTTTTTCAACTCCCTACAAACTTGCTTAAGTATTTGCTCCTCAATTGGTTTGTTATGAACCATGATACGAGAGATGTCCATGCTAGGTATCAATAAAATCACAAGGTCGTATATCCTCATAACGAATGTGTTCATCTTAGCTCTAGAATTTTCAACAATAGTAGGAGCATGCTTTTATACTTGAGTGAACTTGAGCCTATACTCATTACACTCATACCCCCTTGACAAAGGTTGATGAATTCTTGCATTTTCCTCTCCCTTAATTCTAAAAGAAAAGAACCTATCAATGAAATAATGCCAAAGTAATGTGGCCTTCTCTCACCATCCTCTTGTCTTTATGTTGTTCATGCAAATCTTGAGCAATATCTTTGAGTTGGTAGGCTACTAGTTCTGCCTTTTTTTGAGAACACACGCTCATAGCAAAAAAAACTTTAAACAGTTCATCGATGAACTCTTGTGGGTCCTCCTCAACGTTAAAACAATAAAAAGTAGGGGGATCCATTCTTGTGAAATTCCTAATCCTTACAGTGGTGGTGTTAGCATTGGCGCTCACATGAAACCTTTCATCCCTAGTTACTTGGGTAGCCAACACTTGATTAAATCAATGAAGAGTATCCCTTATCTCTAAATTTTACATATATCCTTCTTCATAGGATCTTGAGGGTTTTGGGGGGGCTTGAGGGGGGACCGCCTCATTCAAATTTTCCACCTCGGTCCTTTCGAGCATTGTTCCTACTTTTAGTCATTGCCTAAAAGCACAATAAAAGGATTAGAAGAAATGACTTGATAGAGTTAAGACTCTTAGGCAAGACTAAGGAATAAAAAGAGAGTGAAAGTACCTAAGCATCAGATAGTCTCTCATTCATAAGTATAACATGCTTCACAATTATGAATAAGACCCTACATAGACGTTGATTAGTTAGACATCAACCCTAAGATACTCAACCTTGTGCTCTTATACCAAGTTGTTTACTACACAAAGTAACCCCTAGGCGTAACTGGCATCGTCAACTTTAAAGATGACTAAGAATAGCCCTTTGCATACATCATAGCACATCGTAGATAAAAAAATACGGAAACTTTAAAACGTTATGTAGTGAAGTGTAGTTAGACTTCTCAAATATTATATGTAGTTTACATAGACTCCTCGTGTACGAAGATTATATAGACTTTTCTTTTAGCATAATTAAAAATATAAGAGTCTTAAGTCTCATCTCATATATAAACCATCTCCAAGACTACCAAATGTTTCTACATATCTATACAAGAAAAATACGCCATTATGTGATTACATCAATTGTCTCAATTGTAAAAAAAAGAGTAAATGTCTCTAAACCTAAAAAACATCATAGCTAGAGGGAACATGCAGACATCCCCAGACTTGACGACTCAACAATAACTTGGGGAAAGCTCTAAGTCTTTCTTGAATGTTTACCACAAACAATTCAACGACTGGAACCTAAATGTTTTGGCAAAAGGGAAGAAATATGGGTTAGTACGTCACATGTAGGAAGTATGACATCTATACATAAAACCAGTAATGCATGAGAAAATGACATCTTAATTAAAATCATACTTTCTATCAATTTAAATCAACTTGCACATATAGTAAGCCTAGTAAGTCCATTCAAAATAGTATCAACGAAATATGTAGACCACCTAAGAAATACTTTTGCAATCCAAAGGACAGAATTTTCTAACCCCATCCAAATCTATCCATTACCATAAGCAACCCACTTCACATATACAATATCTTATCATATTTAACTTATGGTTAATACATCAAGACTACTCATAATTTAACAACATAGTCATAATAATTATCATAATCATTATCATAAAAGAACAATACTTGAACTATCTCTTAGGGTCCCACATGTGCAATGTGTGAGAGAAGTCTCATGCCCTCTCTCACACTATGTAGTACCTTTAAAACAACCTCAGTAAGAGTTCACATGCTTAACTTTTTTTTTTACTTTTACATTAGGGAAAAAGTTCAATAACCAAGATGAGACCATGTGAGCTACATGGAATCCGATGTTCTACTCCTACACCGAAAAGAGAGGGTTAGCACTTGCATAAGGTGTAGCCGTTCGTGTATAGGTATCGGGTGGATCCATTAAGCTATAAGTCCTATGTGGTCACTTAGTTAAGGTTCAGGGAGATTGCTACTAGGAACCCTAACTTACTAGTGTGGAGTTTCCCATATGATTATATAACACATAACTTGGGACTCCGTACTCACTAAATGTAAGAAAACTTATGTGGGATGCCAGACTTACTAAACATGAGAACTCCATCTCATTTATATTTCCTTTTATTGCTAAGCATCTATTCCCTTGTTATAACCATATTGGTTATCAGATAAGTTTTCACTATCCTTTGATAGGCCCTTGTGCAAACATCTCAACATATTAGCTTACATATAATCATAAGTGACTAAACCGTTCACTTAACTCTTTATTATACTCATCAGAAGTTACATTCTATCATATAACAATCATATCATAACTATTTTACATATTTCATAGTGAATTCAAAAGTCTAAGGTTAAGGATGGGGAAACTTGTCATCAACATCACCATAGCACATTAGACGCACACGCATCACTATCTAAGTAACTGTTCTTGCAAAATTGAACCCAAGTAAGAACCAAGATTCATACCTTACTACTTTTTTAATGATCCATCATACTTCCATTATTCAATACACATAACAAATACATAATCAAGTTAATTACACGGAGTAACACATTGTTAATATCAATCTACATAATCCACATACTTACCGTCCTTCTTAATAACCATAAAATTTAAACGTTTCATGATATAATGGAAGATCAAGGTTTCAAGGGAAATCTCAAGTAATTAAAAAATTATCCATAATTCCATAATTAATTAACAATAAATACCATAATTCATATAAATTGAACAATAATTTTGTTTTGAAAAGAGAATCCATGTCTAGATTGAAACCCAATTAATGGTGTAATTTGAAACCATAGTTTGAGGAGCCTCTTGGGGAACGAATCTCAAGAGTGTAACAAACCATACCATAGTGATGATCTTTACACGAATTTTGAGTGAAATTCTTGGAGATTTTGTCTTGAACTTGGAGACGTAGTGTTACATAAATGTAGCTTTGAGTTTTGGAAGAGAGAGGTTAGAGAGATCTGTGTTTTTGACATATGAGGTGTTGGGTGAGTTTAATGAGGGTTTTTCCTTACATACATACTAAACTAACATAATTAACCTTCCCCTAACTCTTAGTTACCCACCTTAGAAACCAACAAATTTAGTTGTCTTACTAATAAAGGACCACACCTGACCTACGAGACCCCAACCTAAAGTCTGTTGTTAAGTCGACGACCCCTGCGCCCACTATCCTGCAGGTCCATCGATTGGGTCTGAAACCTTGACTTTTTGTGATATTTGGAAAAAGTCTATGTGGGACGAGGTTTCCATCGATGGAGCGTCGATGCACCAACGACTAAGATTGGCTGGTTGATTGTCTACCGCCTAAGATTATCTTTTGTCCGGGAGTCCATAGAGAGTCTCACCCGGACGTTTTGACTCTAAGTACATCCTAATAAATTTTTAATACATTCCTACACAATTTCATTAAATTTTTAACTCCTACAATCCCCACAAAACATTCCAAGGCACACTAGGACCTACTTCACTAGTCCACAGATGTCATGGACGTTTGTTGACGTTTTGGTTCCAATAATTCTCAACCAAGTTATTTACACTTATTTAGGTCTGGAATTATCTGAATTAGTTATGTGAGGCTCTAGTATAAAATTATAGAATTATCGGGGTGTGTCAATTAGAATTGGAGGCGATTAAGAGCAAGAATCTGAGCTAGAAACAGAAGCAAACTCACTATTGGACGTGAACCAATGAAAGTATCCTCCTCATCAAATTGGGTGGAAGTTACTACGTTTGGACTTACCTATCATTTTTTGTATTGTTTAATGTATGGTGTTGTGGGATATATCCTTTAAGTAGGTTGAACATATGCGGGATCGGTTTGTACATTTATATTTTCATCCGTTGGTCGGAGTGAGGATGCCAAAGACATTGACTTTCCAATTACTAATATTGGGGGCCATTGTACCAGTGGAGGCTCATTTAGTACCAAAATAAAACAATAGCACACTCAAATTTTCTTAAAACAAAGACCGAACCACAAAAAAAAAAAAAAAGAGCTTTTGGGAAGTAGCATCGGTTCCCACCTACGATGGGTACCTACCGCGGGTACCTGCAATTTGTGGGTCCCCTCCATAGGTCAGAGGTACCAAAAGGTTGGGATCTTATTAGAACCATACATGTGCAGAATGTTCAGTAGGTTGGCTTAAGATTGGTAGTCCATCTCTGTTGTTCCTAACAAAGAAGATTTTTATGTGCAACAAATCCACAAACTCGACTTACAATCTGTAGATTGACCTACGGTCTGTAGGCGGGTTCTAGCGATAACATACCTGCTAGATATAAAACATGATTCAAATGTAAATAATTTTTCAATGATTAAATAAATCTACCTACGTCAAATCATGCAATTCAACATATTTTATGATAGTTAGTTATTAAAAAGGTTCCTATTTGTAACACTACGAAAGTCTTACACGTTCTCTAGAGTCTAACATAGGTGTAAAACTTATTAGAAACTGTATTAAGGTCATAAATAATGAACATCAGACAATCAGGAAGTTTGGAAATAAAAATGTAAACGAACGTCCATGACGTCAGGAAACTAGTTCAATGAGGTGCTAGTATAACTAAGTTTATTTGACTATGTTTTTGGAGTCGATAAATGATGAAAATTTGTGGAAGAGTGTCTAAAATATGTTAGAGTTAGTTCATAGTCAAAATTTCAGGGTAAAACCCCACAAGGACCAACCGAGGTCTCTTGCATAGGTGGAAGACTGCCCAAGGGAATGTGCAAAAACAACTTGTCATCCGGGTCGTGTTCCAATCGACGGGGAATTTATTGCCTCCATCAATGGACAAGTAGAATATTTGTCCAAGTCCTTTTTTAAAATGTCTCTAAACTCAATGATGGAACAACAGGATGGTTGGTCCCTAGGCCATCTTTTGACAAAGAGGGTGCTATTGGGGAGTCATCTGTGAGTAAACTGTTTCACTGCATGTTTTAAGTTTGGATAATTTAATTGATTAATTTATTTGTTAATCACTTAGGGGTTAAGGTTGTTCTATTAATTTACTTAACATCCTATATAAATATCATAAGCTAATTAAACTTACCTAGGCCCTCCTAATTCCCAAACTCAAACTCTCTTTTTATTCTCTCTCCCAAGTTGAAGAACACCATAGGAGACAAGGTCAAGGAGGGTTTTAGGGATGCAATTACCAAATTTTCTTGATCAATCTTCAGTAAATAACAAAGTATGGATTCGTTTAATCTTTGGGACTTATTTCCCCAAAGTCTATCAAATTTACCCCTTAAGATGAGTACTCCTCCCTAGTAGAGAATGAGTTACTTAGTAGAATTCTCCTTTTCCCTTAACTATGCGCCTGTAGGTAAACCTATTTGGAGATCCATGCAAAGGCTAAGAATATGAACCTACCTTAGGAAAGTAGAAATCCCTCATCCGGTAGGGGCCAATATCGGTATTCCCTTTCTACCTCTTGTGGTTTATGTCACTTAAATCTAGCCCCCAAAATAATTAATTTATGAACTAAGTCTTCTTAAGGGTTAATTACTTAGGGTAGGTGGTGGTATGGGACACTATCTATCTATTTAACAAGTATACATTTGGAGGGAGTATTTGTTTTCTTTATGAGAACGTATAAATGGGTCCTTAGATGACGAAATGAAGTAAATTTACTTTATAAGATAAAGAATGTTGGCTATATGTATAAAGCAGATGATGTATGTTGATATAATTTCTTAAATAATGAAAGCTTGTATATTATCAAAGTAATTTGTGTAGTCTAAGGTAATTCTTATGAAGCACTATGTAGAAGTAGTCGTATGGGATATTACTTTATGATTGCACCAAGTGTAACTTGGGAATTTACAAGGAGTATGGTTGTTTTGTGAACTTCATATGTATATCTATGTTCCTCTAAGTGTCTTTCATAAAATGATAGAATTATAATGAATTATACTCATCCTTGTTAGCCTTAAGGATCACTTAGATGTTTATTGAAGAGATTGTATGGGATTTCTCTTGATATCATACCTAGGTGAGTTTAGGATAACATGGTATAGGAAGATGTTTGTATACTAAGTGAGTTTACTGTAAGTATATTTCTCTCCGAGAAAATATGGATGTTATACATAAATTGCTAAATGCTGGTTCATATGATTTTTTTTGAAGATTATGAAGACTTTATCAAAATAGCATGAAAGTATTGTTTCAACTAAAATGATCTTTTTTATCATATTTTTGTATTATGCCATACATAGTACAATTTTTGTACTAATTCCATACTTTTATTTATCTCTATGAGTATAGATGGAAGGCAAGTGGGAGATCTTATAAGAAAGACTTGGAAATCAAATATCTCAAGACTCATATGTCCTAATATATTTGAGGACATAGTTTATGTTTCATTTAGTTTTTCTTTTGTGTTAAGACATAGTATTGTCATTCAATTTGAAGGGCTGTGACCTATGTTTTTTAGGTGTCTTCAAGATTGGCTTGTGATGATTAGACTTCCTCTTACTTTTACAAAGAAAAACCTTTTATTTTGTTCTGTGAAGAGTCTTAGTTTTGCACTACTTTTCATACATTTGTAATGAATGATATCTAGAAGGATTGTACGAGACCCCTTAAAGAGTTTTAGTTCCGCATAAGGTTTTGGGAAACAATTTAGGGTCCTAGTCTCGGAAGCCACATCTAGTAGAGTCTTGTTAATTGGTGTTATTTGTGACACATCCATGAGACAGAGGCTATGAGATGATAGAAAATTTCCCTTCTTAGATACTCTTGAAGTCGTTCCTTAGAGCGTATGTGTATGAGATTCTAACCCTATTCGTGTGATTTTTAGGGCATGAACACTATAAAGAATAATACAACCAGGGTTGAAGAAGGAGTAGGGATGAAGTCTTATGAGATGATTGTGTATGCGTTTTTATTGTAAATAAAAGGTAATTCTCATGAAAAAAATATGACTATGATATTAAAGATGCATTCTAATAAGTTGTTATGTTATATGTTGAAAGGTTATTCTAATCACAAAACCCTTGAAGTATATGATATATGATATATGAGGGATTAAGGCTTAAGATATTCTGTTCGAACCAATGCTAAAGTGATAACTAATTGTTAGATTAAAAGGGAATTTTTGCTTAGAACCGGGTGAATATGCAGGATATATGGGTTCCTTTACAAAGGAAGGGAGGTCCCCAACATGATGCATCATGATATGGAAACCTGCACATTAGTAAGCATAAGGTTTCTAGTAGCGATTTCCATATTCCATAACTATGCGCCTTCATAGGTCTCATAGCTAGTGGATCCATCTAAATTCTATAACGTATGTATGCCCTACCTTGTCAAGTAGGAAACTCACTTTTGGGTGTGGGTGGAAGACATCACATTCTATGTAGCTCACAAGGTCTATGTCAGTTATGGCAAAGTTTCTCGAATGCTTCAGAGTGTGAATGAAGACAAGAACATGAACTATTACTATAACTTCTTCAGGGATACTACTTAGTATAGGTGAGGGTATGAGACTTTACCTGTAACGACCTGTTTAGTCGTTTGAGTAGCAGAATTTATTTTTTTGGGAAAAACTGGCTGAATACGACGGACACCACGACGGACCATCGTGGGCACGACGGACCGTCGAGGGTGTCCCGTTCCAAAACACTTGGCATTATGAAATTGAGTGTTGAAACTGAGTCTCTGAACTCTGTGACGGACCTGCAGGACGGACCGTCACAGTCACGACAGACCGTCGTGAGCCCCCGTGTCAAAACACTTAGACTCTTGAGAAATTGGTGCTGGGAGCAACTCTCTGTCCGTCGTGACGGAAGTGCAGGACGGACCGTCGTATGCACGACGGACCGTCACAGACTCCTTGAAGAAAATTGAGTCCTTGACGAACCTGCGTAACGGACCGTCGCAGTCTCGACGGACCGTCACAGGTTCCGTAATCCCAGACTGGGTCAGAATTCTGACTATTTTTAAAGGGGTGTTTTAGACCATTTCGGCTTTAATTTATAAAGTTAGTGGGTTAATGTCATTAGTTCAATTCCTTGGGGGTTGAAAGACTAACTTTGAGTAACTTGGTGGGTTGGTTTAATTACTTTTGAAACTTGAAATCTTGTGATTTAGGGTAAGAAGAGAGGAAGGTTGGAGGAAGAAAGAGAAAGAGAAAGAGAAGAGAAAAGAGGCGCTTGAGAGAGAAGGAGGTTATGGTTTATGCTATTTGTAGTAAACTCTCAATAGCAAATGATATGTATTGGGTATTCTTGTAAATCCTTCTATATGCTTAATTGTATGATTGTATGAGTATGATTATATGTTTGTGATGAAATAAGCATGATGAAGCTTGTGAACCCTAAATCTTGATGAAACCCTAATTTTACTTGTTATGAGATTTATGATGCCTTAGTATAAAAGAAGGCTTGATGAACTTGTTATGATAATTGTGATGCCTTAGTATAAAGAAGGCTTGATGAACCTTGTTTTGATGTTATAATGCCTTAGTATAAAAGAAGGCTAGATGAACTATGTGTGGTATTGATGATGCCTTAGTAAAAAGAAGGCTTGATGAACTTGTTATGATAATTGTGATGCCTTAGTATAAAGAAGGCTTGATGAACCTTGTTTTGATGTTATAATGCCTTAGTATAAAAGAAGGCTAGATGAACTATGTGTGGTATTGATGATGCCTTAGTAAAAAGAAGGCTTGATGAACTT
>CM064972.1:35322226-35508458 GCA_032847665.1 Solanum chilense | reverse complement strand
TGAGTCCTCCTGGATGAACTTGGTGATATTTATTGATGATTGTAGTATTTGTTGTTACTACATGTTGAGTATTATAGTTGATTTGTGAGATTAACTGATATATACTGTTTTCTATTCTGAGTTGGCCGATGATACCTACTCAGTACGTGTGGTTGTACTGACTCCTACTTGTTTGTTTCTTTCTTGTATTTGTGGAGTGCAGCAACCGTGCCGTCGTCTTCAACTCGACCGCGATTCTAGCCAGTCTTCACTGTACCGGATCTCAGGGTGAGCTATGCTTCTAGCTTGGACTGGATCTTCTTCTTCTCGTCTTGATGCCTTGAAGTTCCGGCATGGACTAGCTTTCATTTGTTTAACTTCTTAAAATACTCTTAGTTTAGTAATTTGAGGATAGATGTTCTTGTGATGATGACTTCCGGGTTTTGGGGATATGTATCGTATTTATTTTTCGTATTGAGTTAAGTCTTCCGCGTTGTATTTGGTTTAATTTATTTGGGTTTAGATTGGTTGGTTCGCTCGCACAGGAGGGTAGTGTGGGTGCCAGTCGCGTCCCCGATTTGGGTCGTGACATTACCTATGCATTGTACAAGTAGTTCTTAAGAGGGATTCTTCTGTGAGTTCTTTATGCATAATTACTTTTAAATTTTGTAGTGGTTGTTTTATCTTTTAATTATAAATCATGTGACTATATTTCTGACTTTTATGGTTTGCTTCGTATTTATTGCACTATGGGAATTCATACGTAAATTGCACAGATGATCTTGAAAGAGGGTTCTGAGTGGTGTTCTATGATGTAATGTTAAATGAACTAAATCATGTATGATATGAACTAATGTTTTGTATAATGTTACATATAATCATGAATGACTCTTTATCTTATGGTATGGATTGGTTGCGTATTCCTTAGATGTGTGTTATGTCTTTAAACATTAAATAGAATGTCTTCAACTGAAGGTCCCTTTGTGCATATTTTAATTGTTTTTATTGCATTGGTTCCATACTAAATACAATTAATTTTGCTAACCCATATTGCTCCTATTTTCTACTAAGTGTATGTTCGGGCTACTAGCTCCCTGTCCAGCTGAATTTAGATAAGATTCTACAAAGCCATATGGTATGTCCTCAAGGTTTATGGAGAATATGACACTCTTTGTTCTTACCATTTTTAATAGACTTTTATTGTACATTGTATAATGATAATTTACTATAAAGAGCAACGGTCCCTTATCTGAAATTCTCATGTTTGAACCTTGATGGTTAATGAGAAAAGTCTAGATACTCTATTTTTGTGGCTGAAAGATTTTGACATTGATTGTTAAAAGTTTTAATTTTTATGTATTAATTGATATCTTATGGGATGACGTTTATGCTAAGGGCTTCTATGTGACCCCTTCATTGGCATGTACATTGTGTTATGACATGGGGGTTCTCTCGGATCATGCAAAACATGGTTTTAGTAAAAAAAAAATTATAATATTAGGATTGATGTCTCACGAGCTACATCTATTATAGTCTTGTTCATAAGTGTGAAGGGCGCTATACATATGAATGAGAAATTATGTGATGTTTAGGAACTATCTCTTATTTTGATATTTTTCTGTTTTGACTAAGAGAATCAACTTTAGGTGTCATTTTCTTCTAATCCCTTTCTTTATGTAGTAGGATATGACTACTAAAAGAGCAGCCACAAGAATGGTTAAAGAGGAGATTGTGAATGAGAAAGTCCCTATAGGTTGCCATGTTTTGGCCAATCCTCCGGTTATGCCTGATGGAGAGGTAAAGGCGGCTTTCCTAAACTTGAATCAAGTTATGAATACTCAAGATAAAGATATGAGGACACATGATAATAGAGAATATAGGCCATGTGTGCATAAAAATTATAATACCATGGCTTCACATTTGACGAACTTCACTAGGATGCTTCTTACAATATTCTTTGGGTCTAAGGTAAACAAGGATCCGTGAAACATTCTAGATATGGTCTATAAGATTTTGTTTTCTATGGCGTAACTTCGAATGAGAAGGCCAAACAAGCTACATATAAACTCAAGGATGTGACTCAATCATGGTACACTCAATGAAGGGTCATTAAGAGAGTGTCTCATAAGTTAGGATGTTTTTAAAAAGACGTTTCTTGATAGGTTATTCCCTAGGGCAAAAAGGGGGGGAAATGTGAAGAATTCATCAATCTTCTTCAAGTGGTATGAGTGTTCAAGAATACTCTTCCAAGTTCACTTTCATCTTCGGTATCTATTCATAGAGATTCAATGAATCACATTTTGAAAGGTTTGTTTGATGATATTGTGGAAAAATGTCATGTGAAATTTCTTCATGATAGTATAGACATTTCTCGTTTAATGGTCCATGCTCAAAAAGTTGATGAAACTAGGCTTCGGAAGAGGAAAGGGATGCCAAGAGGGCAAGACCCTATAATCGAGGTGCTTCCAAGGGTAAACTTGAGATTCAAGATAAGCCAAGGTTTAAGAAGGGTTTTTTTAACCAAAGTTCTCCCAATTTTACAAAGGTCAAAAAGGATAGGGTGTATATCCATAAACCACAAAGAGGAAGATGTGGTTGTTCATGTTGAGAAACCTAATTGTGAAAAAATTGGAAAGCGCATGGAGGTAGGTGCCTAGTTCGCACAGATAATTTCTACGTTTGTGGAAAGAGTCGTAATATTAGAAGAGATTGTCCTGTGTAGAGAGCTTAAGCGAGGGAGAACAACTAATCAAAATCAAGCGGTCGTAATTTCATTACTCCAAAAAAGAATCATTTTATGCTTTCCAATGCGGAGGTGGTCAAGAGTGATCTCTGAATGTTAATACTGGTATGTCTCATCTATTTTCAATAAATGTTTATGCATTGTAAGACCTCAGTCCCACTTGGTCTTTTGTAACTTCTTTAGTGGCTACGAAATTTGTTCTGCTCCCTAATGCCTTAGAAGAATCCTTTTTTTGTTTCTACCCCCGTGGGTGACTTTGTTGTTGCTAAAAGAGTCTATAGGATTTATCTTATCTCATTGTCTAGAGACATATTGGTTGAATTGGTAAAACTTGATATGTTGGATTTCGATGTCATTTTAGGTATGGGTTGGTTAGATGCTTTTTTTGCTTCCATTGATTGTAGAACCTAGCTAGTCAAATTTCAATTTCCTAATAAACCAATTCCAAAATTGAAGGGGGGGAGTTTAATCCCTAGAGCTCGAAACTATAACCTCATTTTGTTAATGCAAAACAATTAAGTGAAATCAGATTTAAACAGCGAATATACAAACAATAAGCAACACATAAAAAGGGTTTACCTCATACTCAAAAAACCACACCCCAAGAATTTGGGTTTTAGTAAGGCATAATGTATAGGAAGAACATGATACTGAATTTAAGTAACATGAACTAGGTACTATTTGTTTTCACTTCAATCGAGTCTTGGATGAAGTATTTTTAAACCCACTTTGAATTTCTTAAGGTGAGAGTATTAAAATTTCCAAGGTTAAAGATAAATGTTTCCCTAGAGCTCTAAAAAAACTCAAAATAGAAGCTAAGTCTAACAATTACTTTTTGAAAGTACAAAATTGGATACTAAGTTAAAATTACTAATGAATACTAATTGTTTTCAAAAAGTTTTGCTCTGAAGGATCGCTCGACATTTTTAGTCGGATTCGCCGATCAACTCGGCGATCCCTCTTTTCGTATGTTTACAATTTTCTTGTGTTTGCCTTCAACATCTTCGTGTTTTCAGTCATTCAGTTACATAGTACAGCTTCGCAGCACTGCTCGGCGACACGATGATTGTTCCTTTTCTCAGACGCTTTGATTCTTCCCTTCGAATCTCAGCTAACTGAAACAAAAGGGGAGGATTAGAACTTATGGCCACACCTAGAACGGGTTCGGCGATCCTCTGATTTTCATTTCTTTGTTCTTGTAGTTTCATTTTTTTTTATTTTGCTCCATAGTGTCCATACCTTTTCTCTAAGTTAAAAATACCTAAAGTTCAAGGTTTTAATCAATTTTAGAGAAAAACTATGCATTTGGGAACACTAAATCTATCAAAATATAGCGCTAAATGATTTTGAATCTTAGACTCATCAATGCCCCCAATTTTAAATTTTGCTTGTCCTCAAGTAAAGCTCAATTTCAGATGTTTATAAAGGATGTCTCGAACAATGCTACACAAGAACCATTCATGAATGCACATGAAAAGACTCAACTTACTCATGTAAGGTTAAAATTTGCACTCGAAGACTCAAATTGTGACACACCATTATCAAAGATTTTCAATCTCATGATACTTGCTTCAAATGAAAGTTCAAGTTCAACAAAAGTTATAAAATACCCTCAGATAAAGAATGACTTCATATTCCCACACAATGATAACAAATTTAATGTTCCAAAATAAATTTTTAATGGTCAAACTCACATATATGAACACAATGCATGATTTAACCCATAGATTTATCAGTATTTTTCAATTAACTTTTGTTTCAACTCGCTCAACATCAAAAAGGTCTTTTTAAGACTTGTAACGGGGCTGAGTTTATGTGTATGGTCTTTTAGGCACAGTAATTGTAATCCTCATGTCATATGCTTCTCATAACACTTCCTTTTTTCTTCCTTCAATCTTTTTCTATAGTTCTGAAAAGTCATACCTTTATTTACTTACCATGGATTGTTATTAAGACCCCATTTCTTTTTGTATTTTCATAATTTTATTCCATTACATTCCTTTTTCATTCATTCCTTCTTTTTTTCTCTTTCTTGTTTAATGGAGGACTTCAATTTTCTCAAAACCATTGATCAAGGGAGATTCTTCTTGCACTCTTTGACTTGCCTTTTTTTTTCTTCCACATCCCCAACATAAGATTTTGCACTAAGTTGTCGATTCAATCAACTATAAATCACGAGGATTACAGGTAGAGGATTAAAAGAGGTCATATTTAATCAAGTTTCCACCAAAGAAGGTAAGGCTTAAGGGCTGTTCTGTAGCTATACTAACCCTTATCTTTACCTCATATTAAGCAACGTATTTGATATTTGACTAAGTTATTACCTCGTATCAATGAATACTAGTCTATTAGATAGTTTACACTATATCTATGTTGATAATTCTTCTCCTATTATCTACCTCCTTGGTACGGCAAGTAGCATTAAGGCGAGTTCTAACGTTTGCCATCCGTTAAAAAGTCTTCTAAGCGAAATAATTAACAATACATGCAAGACAATATTCTAGAATTGTTATCTTAATTAGATTTTACCTCATTATTTGGCTATCGTTCCCACAACCCTAATTATGGAGTTTAGTTACCCGTAGTCATAATCACAATATTCAAATATATGGTATAAGAATTCATTTACTTACTTCAATAAGAAAGAGTAAAATCCAAAATTTCGCTTGATTAATCAACAAAAATCACCAACAATCAATTACAAAAATCTCAAAATAATCAAGAATCTCACAAAAGGTCTAAAAATATTCAAGAGTCTAACAATAATCAAGGACCTAACCAAATCATCCAGAGTCAAACCTCCAAAACCAAGTTTTTCGAACTATTTATAAAAAAAATAAAAACCTAATTACATAAGGACTCTATTTGCTGGAAATTTGTCAAAACGCCGTTGGGTCGACCCTCGCGATTGATCTTCGTGGTCACCGCGCACCGTCATGGACTCCCTCATCACATACTTGTTCAATTTCTTCTACTGCTCTCTTCATTATCCTTGACGGCAGATATGACGGATCGTCACAGGCACAAGGGTCTGTCGAGAGTCTCCGTTCCAAAACACTTGAACTCTTGGAATTTGGGTACTGGGACTACTTCTTTGAACTTCATGATGAACCAGCAAGACGAACTGTTATGGATACGACGGTTTGTCACGCACTCCGTAACCCTACACTTGGTCAGATTTCCCCATCTTCCTTCAGCAGCTACACAACGATGTCACCTACGGACCGTCACGGGCACGATGAATCGTCACAAGCTCCGTAGGTTGTACTTTTCTGTATTTCTCGCTCAAAAACCTCCGCATTCCTCTTTTAGACAGATTTCCTGAAAATAAAGAGAAACTTACATAAATATTAGCACAAAAAGGCTTTTGGACACACTAAACTTGAGGAAAAAGTATTAATAATACCGTGAAATCACGGTGTATCAACACCCTCATCTTAAATTCGTTGTTTGTCCTCAAGCGACGCACTATGACTCAATACAAAATCATGTACAATAATATACATGTTTTATCTTTCGCAGTTATTTGCCTATCAATCCCCATCAATCTCATCATATTTGTGCATGCTATCACTATTAGGCTTGAATTATGTGGAATCAGACCATGACACAGACTCACTATGAAATAACACCTATCCTCTTCAATTTCTCACCAAGGTGGTAATATTTCTGGTACTGCACCTAGTGTCCTCACTTCAAAAAAAAAATCCTCAGTTTGAGTATAAGGATTACTTTTCAACACTCACTCTCAGAACAAATTTCACACTCATTTATACATATTGCCATAAGCTTGCCCATATTTTCATTGCCTTAAGTTTGCTATACAACTTTTAGGATCACGATAGGACTTCTTAGCTTGTAACATAGGCTCAGGGTAAGGTAGGGTATATTTAGGTATACTTTAGTGACTTTTCTAACATTTTATTTTTCCCAGTTTCTCATATTCTTTCACCTTTGCTGTTTTCCCTTTTTTTTCGTCATTTGTGTAAGTGACTCTTTTCTTTTCTTGCTTGTATTTCTTGTATATATTTTTTTCCTTTACTTTTATTTCAATTAATTCTTGAGTCACTTTACTATTGTTCTTTCTCTCTCTTTGATTTTTCAATCCCACTTTCTAGAGAATTCCTCATAATAGCCACCCTCAGCTCATGGATATGCCATGAGTCAAAGTACATAATACCCAAAGTTGGTTCAGAGCCATAAGAAGGGTTGTTTACTGCATTAGCCCTCCTCAACTTATGCTTTTGGCATATGTTGAGGTGCACATGTCCATAGAAGGACCAGGGCCAACACATTATTCTCAGAAAAGATCAGTTAGGGTGAAAAAAAAAGGTCTATTTTAAGCTCAAATCATTTTGATCAAAGAAGGATAAATTTCATTTGGTTTTCTTTTATTTAGGATAAACAATGGGCTATATTGAATAATGGACTATGATCCTTTCCTAATTGTCTACTACAACTTACTTTTAACAGGACTAACCAAGCAAGTTCTAGCTCAGTACAAATAGTGGACTATCCAAATCATCCTCACACTCACTTGACATCTCATTACTCTACTAGATTATCAAACACCTAGTTCGACGTTTAGACTTAGGGTCATGCAGTGGTGTACCTCTATGTCATGCTTAGAGCCACACATTTATCAATTACTATGCCTAGTCATGCATCATTTTCGATTTTATCAAGATATCATTTTATCCATCATGCTCAAGAATAAAACTATGTACACAAGATATAGACATGCCGGTTCAACAGAAAAAATAATCAGTCTCTTGGGGGAAAAAACACAGGAAAGAAAACCCCAAAAGAGGATGGTGAATTGGGCTACTCAGACTTCACCCTAGCACTAGCATTCAATTTACCCCACCCCCAACAAAAAGGCATGCAATAGTCCATACACCCTAGTTCATAACTAGAATAGGAAAGTAGGCATAATCTTTTCATAATATTATCCTAAACACATGTTCATCTATGCATTAATTTGCCTTCAAGGCCATGGTCAAAAAATATATAGATTGACGATAAAGTAAACACTGCAACCATAACTGGACCATACCACACAATGCCGTACAAGGCTTCGTCAACATTACTATAATGAAATAGAGAAGTAGAAGAAATAAGTATTCTTACCAATTTCTCACCCTTTGATCATCATTGATCAATACACCTTGTTAATAAAAAATTCATAAATATGGAAGTAGCGAAATGTAATTTAATCATAAAGCAAACCATGTACAAGTTTCTACAAGATCACACTATAACATAATACAAGGCATCTCACATGTACTAGGAAGTAGAAGAATATAGACGATTAGGCAATTTCTTTTATATGAATTATATATCATATTTCTTGAATCATATCACTCTAAGGAAATAGCTAATCCTACACTTAGTCACAATGAAAACAAGCTTAAGTACTTCAAGATCAAGATACTATCGTAGGCATTTAACTATCAATTCAATGTACAACAGAGAGAATAGGCCATCTTATCAATTTTACTTAAGTAATGATCATAAATAAAATTTACCAATAAAGTACATGCTAGTCAGTAGCTAATGAAATCATAGTCTAGATGTGACACAACTACAATTGCCATTAAGGTCCACACAAACATGCTTTATATAAGGATTTCATGAAAGGTAAATATACATATGTTAATCCTATTCAAACTATCATTAATTTCCCATATTGTATAAATTTCATATTATTCATCCTCATAATTTTTATAGGAAGAAGCTATAGACATTAACCATGAAAAATTCATATAGAAACTAACCTAACGCCACGATCTTTATTTTGATTATACAATATTTATATCCACAATTCAACCATAATAATGACCTAAAAAAGTAGCTATAAGAACCACAACATAATCGAGTTCAATATATAATTATAAAAAGGTCCATGTTATAGTGAATTCCCAGAATACTAAGTTAGGCATGTTCAACTCTTTACTCATGGATAAACATAGATTTTTAACCATAAAATCATGATAAAATAATGTAATTAACAATAGGTATATCCACTTTAATGTAAAAGATTCGTAATACAATTGATAACAAATCAAGATCATAAAGCCACACATAGGCTAAAATCGAGTTTGTGCAAGAGCACGGGTTTATCATGAAATAGGATTAAAAATAACGTCCAAATAAGTATATAATAATCAATACATTCATATTATGATTTTTAAATCAATTTAAGAGCAAACCTATGGCTAGAATGAAGAAAAGCACTTGATCATATTTTTCTCTTTGAAAACTTTGTGATTAACTCTCTAGATGGAAATAAAACCAAGCTCCAAGCAGTTCTTGAGCTTCACCAACAATGGAAGTTTGAAGGGAAATAGTTTTGGAGGGAAAAACTTCAATAGTGTGAGAGGATTCTAGTATGGGGTGATCGGTTTAAGACATGGGGTGAATTTCCTATTCACCCCTTTAATGACACAGTACGCAGGCTGCAGAATTCAGGCCACTATTGAAGGACCACCCTACTGGCCGTAGGTCAGTCAACGGGGTGTGCATGGCTTCTGTCCATCGGTACATAGTCAATATTTGGCTTTACACCTGCCCAAGGTAATTTAAATCGACAATGCCTCACCTACGGTCCGTTGGTTGACCAACGAGCCATCGTTTAATTCTTCGATTGACACGGCCAAGGCAGTGTCTCGACCAGCCTTGAGGCCTTGCTGTGGGGCTCTTTACATGTCGTACTAGGATGTTTAAAACGTAAATATAACCCTTTAAAAGTTTTAGACCTTAAACATAAGTTTAACCCAAAACAAACACCGAAAAGCCGTCCAAACAGGCTAGGCCCCATAAAGACAGACGTTGAGCGTCCTTAGGTCTATCTTTTGAACGCCTAGGACGTTCTTGGTCGTTAGACCTCCAAACTTCTTGAAACTACATATAACATCATCCAAAATCATTATAAATAATTTATAGGATTCACAATCTAGTTACACACAAATTTAAGCATGTATAGATACATGAGGCATATAGCTGACTAGTCCTCGAACGTTTTGGTTGGCTATTGAAGTTCCACTTCCAAATCCATTCAAACTTTACACACTGCCTCTAAACAATATTATAGTACATTTTATGACCATATAACCTTATGACAAACATGTTAGTATCTAGACATCCTATATCATTTTGGGTTCTCAAAATACAACCCACTTGGGAACATTCGTCCTCGAATAACACTTAGGACTCTTTTATCACAACAAGTACTTCAATGTATCATAGACTAATTCATAACATTAATAACATCATCAAATCATTTTTGCACTCAATCCACACAAGAAAGCAAAACCATTACTCACTCACTCTTTAATGCATCAATCACAAAGGTTGTTATCATGTTCATAGGAGGAACATCCTCTCCTAATCATAATATGGTCATTGCACCTTAATTCGTTAAGAGATCCTCTTGAAAGGCCTCACATAGGCAGATTTCAACAATATCAAAACATGTAGGAACTCATACTTCAA
The DNA here is from genome assembly GCA_032847665.1 of Solanum chilense. Taxonomy (NCBI): domain Eukaryota; kingdom Viridiplantae; phylum Streptophyta; class Magnoliopsida; order Solanales; family Solanaceae; genus Solanum; species Solanum chilense. The sequence continues at coordinate 35,498,242 of CM064972.1, read as the reverse complement.
TGCACATAGACTTGAGTTAATTGAATCAACAAATTTCTTCATTAGTTTTACCTAGTGCCATGAAGGTCATACTCAATCATACCATGCTTAGTGGTGTCCATGAAGGAATGTCCTTCTCCTCAACACACTTAAATGTATCATGAGTTCACACCTTAGGAAAGAACAAGGTCAATTTCCTCTTAAAATTAGAAATTCTCAACTTTTAAAACAAAGCATGCTCATGATTCCTTCCTAGCGAAGTCTAAGTTATAAGACACATCAGATGCATCACAACAAATAGAAAGAAATTTCAAAACATTTCAATTTATAACATAGTACTTCACCTTCACAATAAGTATCTTTTTGAGAAGAATCACACAAATCATAGGCACACACATGAGAACTTATCTAAACATGCTTTCACTTTTTAAGAATGAGCCTATAATTATGAATTCCAAATCATAAAAGACACATAATTTTTAACATACTCAATGAATTTCATTTGAAAGAGACTCAACTTTCCATTATAAGGCTAAATATTACACCTCACAAGTGACTTCTACCTTGTTTGTTATATTATCTTATGAAGTCAAATACACCACTAGCATATCAAAATGTAAATTAACATGAGAAAACATGGATTTTATCAAAAAATTTCTTTCATGAACTTCGGAACATTCATAATATCTTAAAGGTAATGTCAATCAATACATACCAAACATATAAGGTCATGCAATACATACATTGTACAAAACTCTATTCATGAACAAGTTTACTAAAATATAAATAGATTAAAGTTCAATCCATTATAGAAGGTCAATGGTGGAAAATATCCACAACTTTATGACTGAATAAACATCCCACACTTACGATAAACTCAAATTAAGATTAACTTCACCCAACCTTAAGAGGATCTTATCTTAACAACCTCCATTTTCAACAATTTCAAGTGATTACAACTCTAAACGGATTTATAGTAGGTTAACATAGGCACACTAAGGTATTCTAAACCTTATCATTTTAGGAATATCATCCTCAATCATCAATTTAGATCATATCATTCAACCAAATAAGGTTTTTCATACAATGGAATGGACACCAAGGTCATACAAAATTAGAGAAAACATCAAGGAGACTTAGCCATATACCTTTTCCTTTAACATTTTAGTAAGGTGACTTCTAGGTCACTACAATCCACATCAACACAACATACTACCATGAAACCTAGGATCAAGTTTACATAAAGGACTCCAATCTCTACTAGGAAACTTATCAAAGACCATATATATACTAAATAAACATTAAACACTTGTAGGCACATATTCTTAGGGTAGCATGCTTCAATAGGTAGTCACTAAACAGTCCAAGTTCAAATGCTAATATTAAGCTATAAACATATAAAGCCATATAGTAATACCTCAGTCCAAAAAAAACTCATTTTAATCATAATAACTTCTAACATGCTTTAGTTATATCATGAAATAAATTTTCTCTATATAAGATCTAGTTCACATAAATTTCATATATAGACATAAATGGAATCACATACTTAAATAAGCCAAGAGTCACCTTCACACATACTCATTCAAACCATAAAGTCAAGATAAGAATTTAGACATATCTTTTCTTCCTTAAGCATAGAGAACAATCTCATCCAATTAATAAATCTAAAAGACCATTGGAAAAGAAAATATAAGAGAAAGATGTTATACAGTTATGTTCTATATCACAATATGAGAATGACAAAGAAGGAAAACTCTATCGTCATATAGCCTCTTGTACCATTTGATGTGTTGCGACTCACAACTAATGATACAAAACTCTACTAGACGTGGCAATATGAGACTTCTTGGACCCTAAACCACTTTTAAAAACCTCGTGCTCTGATACCACGTTTGTCACATCCGGGGAGCACCCCCTAGAAGTAACATGTAGTACTTAACGTCTCGGAGGTATTGTACAAACACATAGTTATCCTTCATCGCATCGACATAGTAAATTTTGCGGAAAATTTAAAACTTTTCATAGCACCTCATATGCTAGAAAGTTTACCTCATGTACAGATAGAGTATGGGTCGTAAAACATATATAGACTATAAGTATCTTTGACATCTTAGACTCAACAAATTTAGAATACATTAGGGACACGACCCTTAAGACATATTAAAAAGCAACACAATATTATATAGACTTTAAAATAAGTACACACTAGGAAATCCTTGGACTTAAGGATTCCTTTCCTTGAGCTTGGGATCACCTATCAAGATCCTCAATCATGTAGACACCCAATACGCATCCATAACCTACAATTTGTGTAAAAGTAAAGAAAAATGTGATTAGTACAAGAATGCACTAAGTATGACAACCATGCAAAATCACGCATTTAAAACGGACATTTTCTTGAAAACCATATTTCATGCCTTTTTGAGTAAATACTTATGATACCTTTAAAAAATAACATTTACATCATTTTAATACTTTAGAGAAAGACAACCAAGGGCCAAACATATCAGAAAAGCACATTCAGAATTTAAGTCCAATTTGAGGGCACTTTACAGTAAGCTCATTCCTCTTTACAGTGAACTATTTCTTTTAACTCATTAGTCTCCCAAGTAATACTTGGTGCAATGTTATTAGTTCAGGACAACAAGGAAAATCATACATATCATCTCAATAAGACAACACATACCATCATAGAAGTATAACACAACATAGACATAGTGAAGCCAAAACCTTCATTATATAGTCAACAACATCAACACCATGCACATCTTCATAAAAAGTTTACCAATACTACAAAGTAATGCATAAAGAACATATACATAATGATATGCATTGGAACACCTTCCTAGAACTTCCTAAGGAGCTACTTGTGCAATGTCTTGATGGGTTCATTACTTCCACATATCCTAAGTAACCACCCTTAAGTCATTCTATTTAGGGTTCTAGTCATTAAATTGCATTCTCCATTTTAATTTAGGGAAACTACATCCTTAACTGACATAGACCATGTGATACTAAAGATGGAATCCGGTGTCATAAACCCCACACTGAAAGAAAGTGGTCTACCGGCCAAATTACAACAAAAAATAACATAGCTTTCTAGGTGGATCCAGTATATATTATCCTATGGTGCAAACATAGTTATGGAACTTGGGGGAAATCATGGAAACATCAACTCTACACTCTTTGTTGGGTCATGAGGCTATACACCCCGTGAAGACCGTAGTGAACCCTACCTTCTCTATTTGGGAAACTTTCATTTCCTCACATAATGACCGTGGTGAACCCTACCTTCCATATGTTGGAAAGTGTCACCCCCTAATCTACAAGTTCATTTGGTTCTAAGCTAAGTTCCCTTTATTGAAAAACCCTTCATTATCACTTTTCATAAAAAATAAGCTTAGGATATTTTCTCCTATATACTTATAACATATTAAAGAACCTATCTAATCTTAGAGTATTCTTGGGCACACCTTTCAAGGCCCCTCTATTATGTAGATCATCTTTCATGTGTGTGAGTGTATACATATATGTGATCGAACCTTTCACGTAACACAATAAATCCACATGGTCATACATCATATTCATACATGTAGAAACAAAAAGTAGAACTATCCTATCAATGTGTATATGCAATGCATAGGGAAAGTCCCATACCTTGCTCATGCTAGTACACTTATCAAGTCATCCTTGTAAGGAATACATAACAAACTTCACATACATATACTTAACATGAATAGTAGTAGACATTAGTGAATATGAGTTATAGCTTTTATTTAGACACCATGACATATACTATTTATAATGCGCATGTGAGTTAGTGTGTGTGTACATTGGTCAACATGATCAAATAATGGTTATAAACAACATATTGAGGCATACACCCTCTTAGACCATAATACTCTATCAAGCATAACAACACAACACACAATAGCATAGGATACAACTCAACTTCTTTTTACACTTAAGACTCCTAAATTGTGCTATTTATGAATTCACATAGGGGTATATAGGAGACGGGTTATTAAATATTTAAATCATTAATGAAAGAACCTATAGTTCGACCTAACATGGATATACAGATGTTAATACATTAGCCATACACCCTAGTTCACAACTAGAATAGGAAAGTAGGCATAATCTTCTCATAGTATCATCCTAAGCACATATTCATATATTCGTTAATTTTCCTTCAAAACCAAGGTCAACACATATATAGATTCAAAATAATGTAAACACCTCCATAGTAAGTGGACCATACCACACAATGCAATACAAGGCTTCTTCAACCTAACTATAAAGAAATAGATAAGTAGAAGAGATAAGTTTTCTTACCGATTTCTCAACCTTTGATCATCAATGATCAATACACCTTGTTCATCAACAATTGATATATAGGTCAGTAGCTAAATTTACTTTAATCATAAAATAAAGCATGTAAATGTTGCTATAAGATCACAGTAAAACTTAATACAAGGCATCTCACGGGTACAAGGAAGTATAAGAACATAGTCCATTAGCCAATTTTATTTAAATGGTTTATATATCATATTTCATGAATCGTATCACTCTAAGGAAGTGGTTAGTCATACACTTATTCACAATGAAAACATGCTTAAGAACTTTAAGACAAAGATACTACCGTAGGAATTTAACTATCAATTCAATGTAGAGTAGAGAGAATAAGCCATCTTATCAATTTTACTTAAGTATTGATCATAAATCATATTTTCCAATAAAGTACATGCTAGGCAGTATCTAATGAAATATTGTCTAGATAAGACACTACTACAATTGCCATTAAGGTCAACACAAGCATTCTTCATATAAGGAGTTCATGGAAGGTAAGTTTACATAAGTTAATCCTATTTAAACTATAATGAATTGAACCATATTGTATTCATTACATATAATTCATACTCATAATTTGTTATAGGCATAATAAATAGACATTAACCATAACCAATTCATATAGAAACTAACCTAACATAAAGATCACAAGTTACAACTCCATAGACTAGAAGAACCTATATTAATTAAAACCAAGCCTTCTCTATTTTCATCATACAAAATTTATATCCAAAATTCAATCATAATATTGACCTAAAACAGTCCCTACAAGAACCACAACATAATCGAGTTCAACATTTAATCATAAAGGGCCATCTTATAGTGAATTCCTATAATACAAAGCTAGGCATGTTCAACTCTTCATGCATGGATCCACATGGATCCTTAACCATAAAATCATTATCAATTCATGTAAATAACAGTAGATATAGCCACTTCCACTTAATAGAATCACAATTCACTCGATTACAAATTAAGATCATAAAGTCATACATAGGCTTAAATCGAGTTTGTGAAAGAGCATGGGTTTATCATGTAATATGATTGAAAATCACGTTAGAATCAGTATAAAATCGTCAATACGTTAATATTATGCTTTTGAAATAAATTTTAGAAAGAACTCATGGCTAGAATGTAGAAGAAGCACTTGATCATATTTTTCTCTTTGAAACATTTGAGATTGATTCTCTAGATGGAAGGATAACTAAATATGAAGGATCACCATACCTTTGTCTAGTTGAAAACCACTAAAAAAATTATTATTAATCCATACAAACCCATTTCCAATATGTTCTTGAGATTCACAAACAATGGATGTTTGAAGGGAAATATTTTTGGAGGGAAAGACTTCAATCGTGTGAGAGGATTCTAGAATAGGGAGATCACGTTTTTGATGACTTATACAGAAAAAATAGCTAAATAAAACTATTAGGGTAAGGTTAGGACATGGGATAAATTTCCCATTAACCCCTTTAATGAAACAGTACGCAGGCTTCAGATTGCAGGGCCTCATCGACAGACCAGCCTGTTGGTCGTAGGTCAGCCGACAGGCCATGCCTGGCTTCTATTAATTGGTAATTAGAAATTTTTTTACTTTAAACCTAACCAAGGTAAGTACAAATCAATGATAACTCATCTACGGGCTTTTGGTTGACCAATGAGCCGTAATTTGGTCCATCAATTAACACTGCCAAGGAAGTGTCTCGACAGCGTTGTGGCGTTCTAGTGGGGCCTTTTGCGGGGCCCTTTAGAGGTCGTACCCGGATGTTTACCATGTAAATAAAACCCTCAACAATTTGTATACCGTACACATAATTTTAACCTAAAACAAACACCTTCAAGTCGTCCAAATAGGCTAGGCCCCATCAAGTCACACGTTGAGCGTCTTAAGGGCTATCTTTCGAACATCTGCGACGTTCTTGGTCGTTTGACCTCGAAACTTCTAGAAACTACATATACCGTCATTAAAAATAATTATAAATCATTTGTAGGCTTCACAATATCATGACACACAGATATACGCATGCATAGACACTTGAGGCACATAGGTGACTAGTCATCGAATGTTTTAGTCGTCCCTTGACGTTCTACTTCTAATTAGATTCAAACTTTATACACTACCTCTAAACCATATTATAAGAAATTTTATGAATTTTAACCTTAATATAAACATGTTAGTATCTTGACACCCTATCTCGTTTTGGGCTCTTACAACATAGACCTCTCGCATACACATAATATATTTATATTCATATCGAGTACACTTAGACCCTTCGTATATGAAGATTACATAATCTTCTACTTTTAGTGAACACATATATATAAGGTATAACATAGCCTTAAAACTGGATGTCTTATCTCATAACCATCTAAACAAGAGTATAGCAATTGGCCAAAGCCAATACATCTATAGAATAAAGCCATATACAGGCTATACAATCTTTAATACTCATAATGAAAGAAATGAAGATATTATCTTTAAGACTAATAAATATCCGAAGCTAGAAAATGGAATTGTCCTTGAAGTGGTGACGACCTACCCAATTTGGAGAGTGAGAATTCCATGTCTCCTTCAAAAGTCCTCACAAAACTTGCAAGAAGCGGGACCTAAAATGTTGGGGGAAAGGGAGAAAATGGGGTTAGCCAATCAATTACACTAAGTATGAGACCATATGCACACACAACATAAAATCATGATAAAAAGGGGCATTTCATTAAAGTATGCATTTTATTTTGAAAAGCCTTATGCACATTCAAGAATCCATACGAACCAATAAGACATATTCACTAAGTTAAGACCATGTATATCACATGACAACAATACTAAGTCTAGTCAAGTAAACATGCATATCAATATATAATTGACCACATAATCAAGACAAATCAATCATCAAGTTATAATATCAACAAGCATGAATTAGAGTTCATAACTTCATAACAAAGCAAGATTATTATTCATGAACCCTCATTAAATCCACCTAGTGCAATGACTAAGCAAAGTCCCATAAACTTACTCAATCAAGTAAACCCAACAAGAGCGATAAACAATGTCCCATTTCACATACTTTATCATTTAAGTAAATCATCATCATACCTTAGCAATATTGACCATACACATAATCATAAGTGAAACCAATGTCATATAGTGTAATCAACATGTAAGATAATAATATACACATCATTTACATTTATAAACATTAACATACATAAGAACATCCTTTTAAGACTTCCCTCAAGGCTAACTACTGCAATATATAGGTAGAGTCTCATGCCCATACCTAGACTAAGGCTAACCCTTAAAGTCATCCTAGTTAGAGTCCAATTCATTACTTCATTTTAATTTTGGTTCATATTATCTTACATGACATAGACTACATGAGCTAATGTGGAATCCGGTGTCATGGAATGCTACACCAAACGAAGGTTGACTACTTGCCAAAGTAGTTGCAAAACATGAACATGTCAACTACGTGGATCCTCTATCGAGTATTCTAATGGGGGAAACATAGTTCAAGAACTAGGAGATATAGTTGGGACCCTTTTTATGCTACCGTCCCAATATGGGAAGGGACATTCCTCACTCTAGTTCACTTGGTACTAAGCTCGAGTCCCTTTTCAAATGTCATTAATGCCTTTATTAATCATCATATCTTAATGTAGGTCATACGGTGTACCCCTTGTATTATCATCATCATCTTATCTCAAAAAAAATTTCATGAGTATTGTCCTTTCATTACTATTTATACATGTGAGTTAGTACATTTGCATAATCACATCATGATAAGGCACATTGGTAACTTATCGCCATCCTTATAACATTTTACATCATAGACAAAAATTCACAACAATAATTCAAGACATTTCAATTCAACATCATACCAACCCTATCAATCATAGTGTAAGGTATACTTCAACACAACATCATCACTTAATCAAAAGTAATCACAATTGAGGTGACGAATTGAGATCACAAGAATCGCCCAATCTCCTGCACAATTCCATCATCAATTTCTTACAATTAACACTCAAATTCGACCCAATAATGGGTGTAATATCATCACACAATAGTAACTATATAAATTGAGTCAATTGAAACACTACACAACAATTCATCACTAGTTCATAGGCTAGAATTAGAGAGTTCGGTCAAGTACTCAAGAGCTAGCATAATTGGAATAAATTTATCACAACCTACTCATAATTGGCATAATAAAAATATAGGATAGAAACTCACACACTAACGAAGCCAATTGTATCAATACTAAACAATTCAATTCTATATCACAACCTAGGTTTAAGGGGAAAAGGTCATGTTTCCACAAACTAGGTCAATGCATCAAGAAATAGTATATTTCAATCATAGTAATTATTAATCTACTCATAATAAACAAAAGCAATAATAAAAGAAGAAATTCAAAAGATAAAATTCGTATTGGAAGAAAACCAACTTAGAACTCAACTTTTTGAATCAATTGGGAGGAACTCATTGGGGACAGAGATCGCAAAGATGAGAAGAATCATATACCTTACTAATTGATGAAGTTTGATGGAGAAAACTTTACCTTTGTTAGACAAAAATCCCTCCTTTTCTTGGTCTTCAATGGGGGTTTCTTTGGGCGAGAGAAAGAAGAGAGAAGGAGGAGCAATTTGAGTTAGGAAAATAATGAAGGTTATGTTAGTTTAATTAGGTGAGGGTCTTTCTATAGGCCATTTAATAATATACTTAGACCTCCCTGAACCCCTAACAAATTTACTAACCATCAAATTAATTAATTTAGCAAGTCTTAAAATGAGCAAAAAATAGTGTCTTCAACAGTCGAGACCACAACCACACCCCATTTGTCAATCGACAGCCAATGGACTTTACGTCTTGTTGGTCCGTCATTTTGATCAAAGACATGTAAAAATGGATTACCACAACTTTTCTATGTTTTCATCGATGTTGTCCATCGACACCCCATAGATTGGAGCACGAGTCATCACCTGCAATCCATCATTGGACACCGTCTTTTGTCGCTTTTGCCAAATTGAAAAGGTCCTCCTCAAAGGCTCTTGGTTGTTCCTTGGTTAGTCGTACCCAGAAAATTCAACTATAAACTAATTTTAATATGTGTTAGACCCCATACCACCAAATTTTATCATTTTCTGACTCTTAAAACATAGTGTAATAGGCAAAGGCATAGTAGCACCGATTGAACTAGTTTCCGGACATCATGGACGTTCCTTGACATTTTGATTTTAGAACTTCATACATGACTTATATACTCTATTATTGACTTAAAACAGTGAAACTAACTTTAGACACTCAATGGTAGGATCTCTATTGGGCTTTATACTTTCGGAGTAATACAATCCCATTGATTGTGAGAAATTTAAGGAGGCATTCTTAGGAAAGTACTGTACCCCATGTTAGGAGGTAGGTGAAGCTTGGATAGTTTATTGACCATAAACAAGGTTTAAGGGTGTTAAAGAACCCAAACATAGGAGGAGCAAAAGGATTTTGAAGAAGAGCAAAACCAATAAGCAAGGTCAACCTATTTTTAAGAAGAGAGCCTCGAATCAAGATTAGACTTATGGTTGAAAGGGAAATCTTAGGATAGGTAGTGGTTCTAAACTTATTAATCCCACTTGTTCTAATTGTGGTTAGAGGTACAACGGGGAATGTCTAATAGGTACCAATAGTTTCTTTGGTTTTGGTTAGGATGGTCATGAGGTGAGGGATTGTCCTACTATTGCGGCTAAGAGGAACGAAGGCCAAGCATGTTTCTCCTAATGCTTTGGATGATGGTGATGCTGGTAAGTTATACCATCTTTGTTTTAGTAGTTATGAGTTCCTTCTAAGTGGGGGAGTATTGTTAGTAGTGGAGTTTTGAGAGATTGTCTCATCTCTTCAATTTTACTTAAGCTTGAGAGTTAGAAAGTCATAGTAATATTTTGCATGTTGCATTGTGTGTAGGAATTTTGTTGGAATTATATTTCATTGATTCCTTACATTGTGCATTTCATGAAGTTATGGTTATGTTTTAAATTGAGTTAGTATGATTAAACATCTTGTATTATCATTCCTTTATCATTAATTGCTTAAGAGTTGTATTTTTAAAATTTTGAAGAATGTTCACCGTCTTGCTTAACATTTTACTGTGAAGATTTTTAAATTTGAATAAATTGTTCTTTTGTTGCAAAATTATTGTAATGTGTATATAATTGATGTATATTATCATGATAATGAATGAAGAAGGATTTCTTGCTATTTGAAATGATGAAACTGAGTCTTATTGCATAATTAATTGTAGATCCACTTGTGGTGTTTTGAGTCTCTTAAAAGATAAGAAATATGTTTTTGTTTCTAGTTTTGTATTGTGTATGGTGTGGTATGGTTATTTTATTATAGTCTTGAGTTTCTTGTCTCTTAAAAGTGTATAAAAAGAAGCAAGTGTTATTCTAGGATGAATGTTGTCCAAGTGGGCGACATTATAACACCTCTAAAACGACTTAGGTATAAAGAGAGAATGATGCTTGTGTCTTAATGTTTTGAAGTCCTTAACTGAGTTATAATGAGATTAGGAGACAGTTGTTAACTTTTCATGACGTTTGGAGGTAAAATGTCCAAAAACGTCTATGACGTTCGAAAGGTTTTCCTTGAAACGACTTTGTATGTCTTAATATGTTTCGTCGAGTTTTACATGTTCATTTTTTATGACATTGATATTAGAGGCCCTAAACTCATATGAGAACATATTAGGGTTGGAATCATTTCGAAAAAGTCCCCTAGGGAAAACCAAGGTTCCTTGAGGAAGGACCCAGACGTGTAGCCAAAAGCTTTCAAACCAGCCCAAACTACGGAAGGCAATCGACGCCCAATAGGCCTGTCGACGACCCGTAGGTGAGGAGCGTAGGTTGACACATAAGAGAGGAATACTGAGATTCAAAATTACAGCCTCTAACCCATACCACGGACCAAAAACACGGTCCATTAGTTGGGTGATGCGGCATAGGTAAGTCAACAATTGATGGTCCTTCAATTCACTGTAAAGTTTCGGCCAATGCTACAAGTATTTAGGTAATTCCCCTAGCATTATAAAAATGAATAGGTAGGTTTACTAAGGTTATTTTGGGTAATATAAATACTTTTATATGTCTTAAACACCTAGATGAATTCATTATTCCAAATAAAATCCAAATTCTCTAAGAAATTGTCTAGAACCCCGTCGGAGCAAAACCTCAAGACAGATCTTGGATTGAAGATCTCTATGGTTATTCTTAATAAATTCTTCAGAAAATTTGTGTTTTATCATCAATTTAGGAATGTCCTTCATCCTTGAATTTCTTTTTTTTTAAGGAGCCAAACATAAAAGTGATTTCTAAAGTCTTTCAAAGATGAACTTGTCAAAATTTTGTAATCTATCCATAGATTCATGCATAAATTTTTTTGAATAATTGTATATTTGTTGAATTGTTGTTAATTATATTATTTTAACGTAAAAACTCTATGAAAACAAGTAATTCATGTAACCATAGATTTGACTACTTTGTAGGTGAATTGATTATATCTTAATGCTATTAAATTCTTATGTAGTTTTCTTAGGTATATTGAATTTTGAATGAACCATTCTAGAATTGTTATTTGGATGCCTAAATAAATAAATTTATGTTGTATTATCTTTGATTTTTTATGTATGGTGATTATTGGGTTGAAAGATTTCCCAATTTCATTGCAAGGGATGACCGGGCGACTCCCAACCATGGCCTTTGGTAAGAGCCTCCGTATATTTGGTTGTATGAATTGGCTATGGATTGAACTTGTGAGGTTTGATTCAAGTTATGTTAATCTAACTTTCCCTAAATATTTTAGTATAGAACTTATATATTACTGAAGTTTGGTTTATTACACTTATGGTGGTGGTGCTTATGTGCGATATTTGTGACTAATGTGGCCTTGTCGGCATTACTTTGTGAATTGTGAATGATATGGCCTCGTAGGCATTACTTCAAGAATTATGCTTTTAACATTTTATAACTTTATTATGTGGATAGTATAAATATCTTGATGACTTATGTGTTTATGTGGAGTCAAAGCATGAGTTCTTCTAGTTCCTTTGTGAATGGTGGACTTAGGGTTGGTTGGATGAAAAAACATTAAATCATCCTTAGGAAAACAATTGAGCTATCCCCTTAACCATTGTAAGGTAACCCTAGGGGACCTCATTGGTAAGGTGTTATGATTTTGTTTGAACTCGATATGGAACCTCTTTATGTACTCAATGATGTGAATTACTCTACGAGAAAAAAGGCTAGCACAGAGTGAGTAGGGTTAGGGGAGTTGATCTATTTGAAATATGAGAATGGAGAACAAAGAAACCCTTCATATTCCATAACAATGTGCCCACATTTGTTGTGTCCTAATTCTACCATTTGCAAGTAGAACACCCTTCATCGGAGTAGGGCTGACTCCGAATTCCATACTTAGCTACCATGGTCTATGTCGGTTATTGCCTATTCTCATCATATGGGATACCTACTAGTGTTGGAAAAGTTCTACGAATTTTAGGTGGTGGTATTGTACGCAATCTACAAATTGCACAATTAGGCTTTAAAGATGTTAGTGAGTGAGTCCCAAGGTCTTACCCAAGACCATTACTTGAATGTCCTTATGTGATGAATGTCTCTGAATGAACTAGTGAAGATAAGAACTTATGTTAGAAAGCATGTCAATGACTAAGTACTTACCTATAGTAGCTTAAGGGTTCCTTAGATAAGGTGTGAAGGGGGCATAAGAATGGTCACTTCATGTCTTACCTAGGGAAGTCTTATGAATGAATCTAGATAGGGAATGTAAATAAATAAGTAGAAATGATCTAAACTTAGGTAGTCTTAAGGATTATTTAGGTAAGCTTTGAGAGGGTGTATGAACGGTTTGTTCCTGCATTACTTAATTAAGTATGTTGATAACCTTTAGGAAGAGATTGTATGGGAGGTAGCTTCATAACTCACTCAAGTAAGGCATAGAATCACATTTGGTAGGAGGATATCATGCTTATATATTTTTATTTATGCTTGATGATATTTGTTATGTGTGATTTCTTTATGAAGTTACATTAAAGTTAATGAAATGCTTACTGTAATGTTATGGTAATTTCATGGTAAGGTTCATCAAATTGATATATATTGCTTTCGACTTGTATTGTTTTCTTAATGTTATGTTTGGTGCTTAAAGGTAATTCTTATACTTTTCTATGATGTTTTAATTAAAAAGAGCATGTTTCTCATAAATGGTCATTTCTTCCATTTTATGCATTAACCCATACTTAGTACATGTGTTTGTACTAATTCCATACATTTTGTTATACCTAAAGGTGTAGGTGGACGGTGAGAAGGTGTCTTGAAGCAAACCTGAGAAACTAGGATTATTTCAAGCAATTTGAAGTATGTGCTTACTTGACTCGAGGTCTAACTATTTTTAGATTTCTTTTATTTCAAGGATTGTAATAGAATAAGTATTTCTATATTCATAGTTTATGGGTCATGTCCCAAGTATGATTCTAAGATTGACATATGTTGATACTTAATGTTCTTCCAATGATTTTAATATGAAAGATGTGCTAAGATATTTCATGTGAAAAGTTTTAATTCTGCATTACATTCCAGACATGCATGTTATGAATGATGTCGAAGGCTTCTACAAGACCTTTGAGAGGTCAAGTACGGCAACGTCGCACTCCGAGAGTTCCATATCTTCTAGGTTGTGATCTCGAGGTGTGAAATAAATGGATTGTTGTGTCATTCATAGTGTCTCAACAAATAGGGACCCAAAGCCTTTCCCTGTGACCACCTCGCCCATGTTAGGACCAAGAGAAATTTAACGATTTGTTGTCGTGACAATGGGTCCTGGTGGCGTCTTTGAAAATTACCCAAGAGGCCCTCAGACCAGAGCTTCCAAACCTCAGCTCAAGTGAGGACCACGAGAACTTTCACAATCCATGGTCCTCCACACGGTCCATGGTTGGGGATCTTGGACACACTCCAAAGACCTGTAGCCAATCGACAAAGACCAAGAACACGCCCATGATATATGGTCCCTATCATGGTCCGTGAAAGTTTATGTGGTCAACCCCGTTAGAATTTAAAGAAGGCTTATTTTTGTCTTTTCCCCTGTTCATTGGACACCAATACTACGTCATATAACCCAGTAACTGCGTGGTTTTTGTCAATTTATACTATTAAAAAAATTAGAACCTAACCTAATCAATCATTCACGTAAAACTTCAAACTTTGAAAAAAAGAAGGAGATGAAGACGCAAGTGTTCTTCAAGAACACGCAATAAGGCTTCATAAATTCCTATCCCAAATTCAAAACATTTCTCGTTGAACTCTTCACCAGGCATGAGGGATTTCACTAGTGGGTTTTTTTCACCCATTATATCCCTAGATTTCAGTAAAAATCTTGATTCCCTGAAATTATTTAGACCCGCATTTTCTTTAATGTTAGAATTAATGGGGGTTTGAGTTGTGAGAATGATCTAAACCATGTTATATTGTTATAGTATTGTTTTGCCCAGATTGATGCATTAGCTGATAATTCTAACTATGTAGTTCTTTAAGTTCGTGAATTATAGATGCTAGGTCACTAAATTTAGTTATATATAAACATGCCTCAAATTTAAAATGCTTTATCATCAGTATATTAATGATGCATTATCGGTTTGCAAGTGATTTTGGAGTTATCCAGTACTAGAATGTTTCGTTCATGAAACATTAACTACTTAATCATATGGGAAGCTTAATACCGCGTCGAGTAGGTCCAGTCACCCTCAAGTACAAAAACTATGTGCCATGTAGGTTGTAAGTCCCCTTTGTTGGCATCATTTCACTGATCATGCCAGTACGCCTCTAAACCTTTGGTCCTCTCATGGGACATATACATTGGACAACATATTTAGCTCACATTATTTTATGTCGATTATTTGTAGCTCCCATACATTTCAATCAGATCCTATCGCATTTACCACAATTATCAATTTAGCTTAGATTTTAGTTTTAGCATAGTATAATTTAGGTCATTGCATTTGGTTTTGTCATATTACGTATATTTCAATATTCATATCATGTGCAAATTATATCATTGATTTATTGTTTGTTAAGTTTTGTTATTATAAAACATTATTCTATCATACATTCTCAAAACCTTTCAAGTACTGAAGTATATTCTACCCTAGCCAAGCTAGTATGAATAATCTGAGCTCTAATCAAGGTGGGTGACGCGGGAGAATACTTTCTGAAGACATATTTTTATGGTGTAGGTTCAAGTCCTCAAAATTGATATTACGCAATGATCGGTTCCAAACCTCCCGTTGAAAAGCATAAATTGTGATTCCTTATCCTTCGAGGACTAGAGATATGTTTAACATTCTAGCTTTTATTTTTTGTTCATTTTTTCTAGATCTATATGGGCCATGTGTAAAGAGTTTTGTCAAATTTAGAGGGTTATTTAACACATATTTTGTTCCAGCTTGGTCTTAGAGTTTGACTCTTCTTTTGTGTTCAAACTCTCATTTATGTACATACATATTTAGTATAAGGTTATTCCCCATCATTTTAAGTTTTATTATGCTAAATCATTTGCACCGTCTTATTGTTTCAGTTTAACTTTAGCATGTTTATTGTTATGTGAGCACTTTTATCTTGATTCACTCATGAACCTAGGTCCACTGTTGAGCTTAAAGGTAGCCTCAGGGTGTGAAAATTAAGGTTGTAATCGTGACCAAAATAAATGTTGTGTGGCAGAAAGAATTTGACATTGGATGTCAAGAAGTAAGTCTTGAGTTTAATAATAATTTTAACCATGTCAATAATAATTTTTTTCTCCTTGAAGGAATTTTTGTCAACATACAAATGGTTATGTGAAATTTTTTGTAGTACACAAAATTAATTTAATGTTTCGGAAGGACTAATCTATTAATATACAGATAATAAAAATTGTTAAGATATTGAGGTTTCTGTAAGGCTCAAAAGAAACTTTTAAATTTTCAGAGGAATTGAAAAAATTTATTATTTAAAGATTGTTAATTGTTGAATGATTAAATATCTTTAGATTAGAATAATCAAAGTGGATTTTGAATATTTATAGGAAAGGTTGCCCGATTTTCCCTTATTTGTTGAATAAAAATAGTTGCAAGATCAAGGAATAACATGCAAAAGTAAAATAAAAATTTACTGAATAAATATTAGTTGGGAAAACTGGTTGGTCAGTTTGATTAAAATGTAATGCAAAAGAAATTTAGAATTTATGTGGCGATATGTTTAAAGAAATAAATGATTCTTCAAGATTCTCTTTTGTTGTTTGTTCTCATGAAAAATTGTTCCTGCCATGTGGATCGCTTACAATTATGATTCAATATATGTAAACTGTGTATGGTTAACTGTAAATTTGTATCAACTGACAAATTGGTGTTTGGAAGGTTGTTTGCTCGAATTGTTAAATTAAGAGCACAGTTCCACATTATTAAATTATGCTGATAATGTTGGTTGTTTTAGCATATATTTAATACCTCCAATTATATCTACATCATTTATTATTAGAACAAATATCTCAAATAAAATTTCGTATGAATGAGATTATTTAACATGTACACATCAAGCCACAAGATTGTCCAATCACAATCTGTTCAGGGTCAGAAAACAAATAATTTCCATAGAAAAATATGATGTCAGCACATATGATTTTACTGATGCACCACACAGAAAGATGGAACCCCAAGTAAAATTGGGGTAAATGTTAGATTTTCTAACATTACAGTGAGATAAAATTAGCAGTTGAAAAATTATTTGTGTGTGAATTATCTAGATACTAGTTTAATAAATGTGAACTTGTAGTTAAAGTAATAATTCATTTGAAAAATATTGCAAAACAAATTCAAAATGTATATGCAGACCGAATATTTTAATTAAGCCACAAATTCTCCTTGGAAGACAGAATCTATGGTACGTTAGAAGGGTAACAGACTAATCGATTTAAAATGTAAAATTTCTTAAAGAAGGATAGGAGAAAATTATAACAATGAGCATGGTAATGATGTAAGTTCTTAAAAAAATCTCTACGACATAACTGTAACACCATAAAAAATTTTAAATTAAGGCCTAAAATATTCTTTATTTGTACATAAGGTCGTATGTTGTTATTCTAAGATTTATTATATTTTTATAGGTAAACTCTTTAGTATGGGAATTATTTTGGATATCAATACAGGTCACTATTAACTCCTAGAACAAAATTGAGTTGAATGTTTCCAAACCGTTTAAGTTTTGATGTAAATGTTTACCTGGGTCAACATCAAACGACCATTATCTCATAAAATATAAAGACTTAGTGACCCATAACATATAAAATTAAAGGTATTTGCATATTCTTTCCAACTCCAACAATTTTGAATCATTCAAAGATAAATTAAAAGTTATAACCATTTTAGGAACATGATGTAGTGCTGTTAAAAATTAGTTCACCGCAAAACATTAAAAATGGTCATTTTTATGTTTACCTCTATGAAAACCCTAAACCAATTCCTTGACTACTTAACGACCAATATAATCGTATTTTCATCTTTAATCCATCATTCTCTTCTTTCTCAAACCCTAAGGAAAAACCAAAGTTGAAGAGTCGAAGTTATGCCCCGAGCCTACACCCTGGGTAGGATAGGAACTCGAGAACAATCGACGGACCACGAGAATCCGTGTCCTGGCTTACTACTAAGCGGAAGTCATTACGAAAAATCTAAGACAAATCAAGAGACAAATCCATAACTCAAACGTTGAATGCATAAATAAATCATTCAACTGGCCAAAAATTCAACTAAAGTCTAAAGATCAAAACAACTTAAAAGAATAAAACTAATTAACAAAAAATGTCTAACAATCTATGAAGCCTCAAATACTTAACAAAGATGTCGATTCAAGTACTTTGATCATCCTAAAAAGTGAAATAAATAAAGCAACTATCATGACCCAGGGGTATATCCTAGATGTAACACAGAGTGCTTGAACTCAAAGGGGTCTCATAAAAGCCCATAGCATATAATCACATATGAAAAAAGAAATGATGCAGAATCTTTAAAACATCATCGATACAATCGAAGTTTTTTTATAAAATCAAGCCAAATCATCTCATACAATCTTTGAACCAAAAATAGGGTTACACCTCTTTAAACATTAATCTAAAAAAGAAAGTACTAGAATGAAAGTACAAATCAGGCATATGTCCTTGAATCATGAGTACTTCCCACAAGATAAGAGAATAGTCTATTAAAGCTTTAGTCAATAGAAGATCACGTTAAGAGATGAAACCTACACTTTCTGAGAAAACTTTGGAAAATATGGGCCAGTACAAAAATGGAATAAGTATGATGTCATGCACTAAATGATGATAAAAGTGCATTTTTGTTTTTAAAAAAAAGAGCATTTTACAATATTTGAGAATCATCATGCACATTAGTATAGAATCATAAATCACAAGCATATTCAATGTATAGATCATTATAATATAATAGAACTATATCATGAGTAACCCTATGTTATGCTTGTGGAATGCACATATAGCGATCCCATAATCCCATCTACAATAAGTAGTACTGTAGCCCACCATAACTATACTTATCATTCTTTATTCTCATCTTTAGTCAATACTCATAGACAAGGAACCTTTCAAATTTACTATGTCAAATCAAGGAGAGCAACTCATACGAACAATCTACATTAGACATACTTCATTACAAATAGCCTTCATATCAATAAACTTAATAGCATCATTATAACCATATTTCGTAAATAATTAGAGCATAAGAGTAACACAATATAACTACTCTCAAAGCCTCATTGTGCAATGCATGGTTGAAGTCTCATACCCCCAGCCACACATCATAGAGCTTCTTTAGTAATCATAGTTCATAACTCATATTCTTTTTCTTGGTGGGGAGAAGCCTTTACTTATATAGACCATGTGAGCTTAACATTGAATCCGGTGTAATGCCCCACATACAAAAAAGGTGTTGTACTTGCCTAAGGTAGAACTGGTAACATTTTAGCTTAGGTGGATCCACTGGTTAATAACCTTTTTGGTCACATAGGTATGGTATGAGGAGATTTTTACAAGAAATCAGACCATATATAAGGAGAGCTTCAACCTCAAAATATACACTTGGTGTCAAGCGTTAAATTCATGAAAGAGATGACATTATCTTACCAGTTCAAGGTGCATCATTAGGATATCTCATTGAGTCCTCATTAAAGGGGTACGAATAGTCTACCGTTTAAAGGCTCAACATTCTCATAGTTCATTAACTCCTCATGAAATGGATACCATTGTCCTACCAATTCAATACAAAGCCTTTGAATATTTCATTCGACATTCATGAAAGGGATGACATTGGCCTACCGTTTAGACGTACATATATTAAGATAACTGTTCATTACACATTAAAATAATGCACTTATCCTACCGATTCAAGTTACATTACCCATAATAGCCTTTAATTAAACAATAAAAGGACACCCTTAGCCTACTGACTCAAGGTACATTTTATATGAGAAAAACATCCAAAACATTTCATCATCATTCATAGAGCATGTACATAACTATCATGATCATAGATAATTCTAAATATTTTCTATTTAAGGACCATGGATTATAGTTCATCAACACATCAACAATTAAAATTACACATTGATAATAACATGATTCAAGACATTAATAATTCTATGACATTCTACTTGCATCAGTCAATATCCACAATTATGATCCAATTTTTCAAAATAGGGTAATTCATGGATTTTTGAATAATTCTTCTTTAAATCAAATATATATCCATCAAAATAATTAAATCATTTAAGACCATCTTTAAAGGAGTTTATGAGATTGAAATAAAACCCTAACTTTTGGTTTTTCTAGTTTTAAAATTAATGTTTTTGAAGGGAATCTCTGGGTGAAGGATACCCATAGATGAACATCTACGACACCTTATTCAATATTCAAAAAAACTTTGAGAGATTTTATTTAAGGAAAAGTTGGTTGTGCTTTTGGGTTTTGAAATGTTATGAGGTTAATGGGTTTCCTTAATGACTTACGAAGTATTATATAAGTCAATAAAAATAAAATAAAATGGCCTCACATAAAACTAATTAAATTTTGAATTGCCTAACCTAATCCTAGACCTAGCCGACTTGATATAGTCTATATAGTTCATCCACAACGCCAACTTACAGGCTGTAGACTGACCCACGACCCATACTAGTAGGGCATCGGTTGGGGTTTTGTACATTCTCATATTGTTCCTATTACTCATGAGCCTCTTCGATGGAGAGTGGACTACTATATGCGGCGTATGCCCCTCAGTGGTTCACACTTTTAAGATGTTTTTTGGGTAGGCTTTAGGGTCCTCCTCAAGAACACTTGGTTGGTCCCTGTAGAGTCGTACCTTTACGTTTAAATCCAACAACTTTAATTCTAAGTTCGATAAGAAAGTTTCATGACACAAACACTTATTAAAATTTGTAGTTAGTCCTTCTCGATTCTGTGTTGTTACATCAATAAAAAGAGGATCCTTCGAAAAACAATGAGACTCATCAAAAGACTTTGATTGCTCAAATGGATTAACGAAGCATTGGATGTTGATCTTGGTTACCTCTATCTACATCATAAAATAATACAGGCCAAATGAAATCAGTACATTGAATGTACAATCATGTGAGGGGAAAGCTAAACATGACATAAATTTAAACCCTAAACTTAACGTTATTCATCTCATGAATACTTAAATTGATGCAAAAAATTTACAAATCATCAATAATTTTGAGGAGTACGGGAGGGACTCAATATGCATAATAATAAAGTTATATAATTCTTTTGGAATTTCTCTAACTAACAAACATTACTATGAGTTGTGTAATGCAGCAATGTCTTGTCCAGCTGCGAGAACTTTCCATTAACTTTCTGGGATATAGACGCCTCAACTAAGTCAATCAACTAGTGTATGTGAAAAGGAAAAAGGAATCATCTAAAAAGTATGACTCTCTCTACTCAAATTGGCTACATAGTTTATGGAGACTTGAGTTATTGTTAACTCATCTCTATTTGGTGCCCAATGCTACTCCAAAGATATACTAAACTTTTTTTTTTTGATTTGAGATAATTATTTAAAAAACTAGCTCAAAGTCTAAAATCTAATCAAGAGCCTCAAATGAGTGTCTAAGATTCGCAACACTATTATAAGGTCCAAAATAACTAATATAAATCAATTAGTAGGTGTTGGAGTTAAAACATCAAGGGAAATCCACGACATCTGATGAATTTGTAACATTGACTAGTATGGTGCCTTGATAATCTTAAAGAAGGGAATAAAGGGTTTATCATGGTGAAGTAATGAGGATGGACATAGGTGCCTAGGGGAGGGTATAAATAAACAAGGTCAAGTGAGTACTGTCAACCTTCAAAGGCAAGACAAAGACAAGAGGCCAAGACTGCCCAGGAAAGGAGGCTACTGCCTCACTCTTCACGAGCATGACCACGGCCAAGGTGGGGAGCTCGTAAAGATGACTAATCCAAGAAAGGGAAGATTTCTTTGGACCTAGATACTATCCAAGACACCACGAGCCTCTTCACAACTCGTGGTGCACGTGGAGAAAGAAGGTAGGATTCCGTGAAAAATCCTTATACAATTGAGGGGAGTTTGGTGACGCAACCGGAAGCTACTGCCTAAGAGCACCATGAGCCACTTAACGGGTCGTGGTGCATCTTAATAAAGAGGTTCAAGGTTGCTCGTGAAGTTTAGTGAGCGGAAAAAAGTGGAGGTGGTCGTTTGAGGGGGACACTACCTCATCACTCCACGACCACCACCACGGTCCACAATGCATTTCACCGACCATGAAGTGGGGTATGCAGATGGACGGTG
Organism: Solanum chilense; assembly: GCA_032847665.1. Lineage (NCBI taxonomy): Eukaryota > Viridiplantae > Streptophyta > Magnoliopsida > Solanales > Solanaceae > Solanum > Solanum chilense. The sequence continues at coordinate 35,475,977 of CM064972.1, read as the reverse complement.
GTCCAAAGTGAAAATAAATTGGACTTCACTTTTGGAAGTACAAATTAGTGAGGGTTTGTTTGGGTATTGTAGAGGTGGAATATATTTACTCGAGGCCAATTTTAATCATTTGCCACTCCAAAAACTCAAACACATATTGAAACCCAAATTGCTCCACCTTGTCTCTACTTCTCTCTTTCTATTCATCCTTCATTGAAGAACAAGAAGCTTGAGGATGAAGACAATGTCTCTAAGGTTTTCACTCAATTTCAGTGGCCAAATCTATATTAAGGTATGGGTTTTCCAATCTTGGAATTCCTTTCCCCAAGAAGTCATCTAAAAGTTGATTCTCAAATACCTAATTCTTAGGGTTTGTCTCTACAAATGGGTTTTCTTCTAATGTCAAAATTGATAATTAATTGTGTTGAATTATGATTTAATATGAGTAATGAAGTGTAGATTGTTGAGTATTTGATGTTAATTGTGGAAATTTTTTACAGATCATGCATTCTCCTGATTTCCCCAATTCTTTTTTCTTACTAGTACATTGATGAATTAGGGGAATGTGCGGGATGTCTATATGGTTTTAATTTTTTTATGGACTGCCTAGTATATAATATTGTAAGGATTGATATTTGATCTTGAATAATTCATGAATAAACCCTTTTCCTCTTAACTTTAGATCAGGAACCATTGATGGAATTGATTAGGATGGTTACGATTGACTTAAACATTATGTTATATACCATGGTTTGATGATATTTCACCTATTATTAGGTGGAAATGATTGATTGATTGTCAAACCATGGATTATGGCTATTGAATGAGATTGGGTAAGTGTTGATATCTTAATCTTTGACGTCAATTATGATGGCTTGTACTTGGTGATGACATTCAATTGAAGTTATCTTGTGACATGATTAAGTAGGTTTTTTATATTGTTGAAATTGAGATGCATTCAATATAATATTATGACGCTATGATTAATATGAATTTATATAAAGTTTGTTATGAAGTACCTATGTGCCTTATTATCTTATGGTGATGTTAATGTGCTAATCTCAAACGTGAAGGGTTGTATTGAATCGTGTTCTCATGAAATTCCTTTTGACCTGAATGACTGTAAATATATAAGTAGGTACTCTTCTATAACCTAAACCAAGTCATTATTGTTAAATAAATACATTTCACAAGGGACTTTAGATTAGCACCGAGTGAACTAATAGTGAGGAGTGTCCATTCCCTCATATGGAAGGTAGGATCACTATTGTACTCATGAGATTAGAGACTATAATACATTTAGCATAAAGAAGGTCTCGAACACATCTCCTAGTTCTTAAAATATGTTTCCCCCATAGGAATACTAGCTAGTTGATCCATATAGATGCTATGTTCATGTTTTTGTACTACATAGGAAAGTAATCCACCATCTTTCGATGTAAGGTTCCATGACAATTGATTCCACATTATCTCATATGGTCTATGTCGGTTAGGGCAAGATTTTTCATAACTAAATTGAAGTAATAAATTGAACTCTAATTAGGAGGATTTAGAGGGTTTGACTTAGCCTATGTAGGGGTATGCGAATATACTTATACATTGCACTAGTTGTCCTTGAGGGATGTCCTAGGAAGTGATTCATATATTTTTTTCTCTAAGGAGATAAATGGTATGCTTATGTTGATTCTTCATTCTAATGTTCTTTATTGCTAAATGTGAATATGAATAATTATAGTGATGTGATATGTGAAGTTCGACATTGTTCAGGATCCTTTGGTTAGTTTGCTTGGTTGAGTGCGGTTAAGGGGCTTCACCTGACCTTTGCACTATTAGACTTAGCCAAATTTTATGGATAAGTGTTTTAATTATGTTGTAATTGTATGGACTCATATTTTGTTTTTATGCATTGACTTAAGAGTTATATTGACTATGAATTATATTATGTTATGAACATTTTTACTTGTCTTAACTTTAGTAGGTTGGTCTTGTGTTGAATGTGCTTGTATCATAAGAAGTATATGAATATTACCTTATATGTGTAGTTTGGTTTGTGCATAAGGCTCTTCAAAGTGAATTGGCATGTTTTATCAAATGTCACCTTTTAGCATGATTTTTTCCGTGCTGTCTGCATATGTTCTCATACATAGTACGAGTGATGTGTTAATCCCTATTTCTCCCTTTTTCCACACATTTTAGGTTCCGGTTGTTGAAGGATTCGTGACTACTTTCAAGGAAGGCTTGGATCATTTCTCCAAGTTTGGGTATGTCCTAAAGTTCCAAGGATGATTCCTTTTTCGTCACTCTATATATGTTACATTTTTATAGTCTTATGACAATTTTTTCACTCTTGTTGTTTCAAGATATTGTTATAAGCCTTAAGTGGCATTGATACATTTCTGTAAGGAATATTCCCATATTTATCTTTTCCGTTTAGATGTTAATATGTGATATCTCTTTTAAGACTATATTGTGTATCATATATATATATATATATATATATATATATATATGTGTGTGTGTGTGTGTGTGTGTGTGTGTGTGTGTGTTTGTGCCATAAAAATAGAAGACTTTGTAGTCTTCTTATATGAGGAGTCTAAGTAAACTCGCTATAAATATATTGTGTGTACGCGAGAGGTCTAAGTAAACTTCTTGAATTAGATACGAATGAAAAGTTTATTTTTTTGGACTTTTTAACCTATGAATGTAATGGTGAATTCTAAGAGGCATGTCTTAGTCCTCTCTGAGGACAACACCGTTGGTTACGTCTAGGGGGTATTCCTCGGATGTGACAAACTTGATATCAGTGCATGAGGTTTAATAACCCTAGAATCGATTCATTAAACCACGTCTATGTAGATTCTTATTCATAATTGTGAAGCGCGCCGCACTTATGAATGAGAGACCATGTGATTCTTAGGAAACTCTCATCTTCTTGCATTCCTACGTCGTGCCTCTAGAGTATTACTATGTGCTTTCATCTAAACCTTATTTTGTGGTTATATATATTAATACTCGAAGAGAAGCTGCTAGATGGGCCGAGGAAGAGATGGTTAATATGGGAGCTCATGACAACCAAGTGCCTCCACAAGACAACCAAGTGCCTCAACTTGAAGAAGTTGCTATGGGTGATCAAGTTGTGGTTGCTCCTCTGGCAATGACCGATGGAGAGATAAGGGAGGGTTTTATCAATTTTTCCTAAGCCATGACATCTCAAGCGAATGTTGTCACTTCTCAAGTTCAAGCTATGACCGACCAAGTAAATAGGGAGGTTGGACCTCAAGTTCCTCAACATGCTAACACTATGGCCTCTACTTTGAGAGACTTTACTAGAAGAACCCACCAATGTTCTTTTGTTTGATATCGGATGAAGAACCTCTTAATTTCCTCGATAAGGTCTATTATATTGTCTATGCTATGAGTTTGACCTCAATTGAGTAGGCCGTGTTGGCGGCCTATCAAGTCAAAGATGTGGCCCAAACATGGTATACATACAATCGTGGGATAATAGGGCGATAAGAGGTGGTTCAGTAAGTTGGGAGTTCTTCAAGAATTCATTCGTTTATAGGTTATTTCCAAGAGAGTTTAGGGAAGTCAAGGTGGAAGAATTTATCAACCTTCGTCAAGGAGGTATGAGTGTACTTGACTATTCTTGAAGTTTACTAAATTGTCGAAGTATGCTCCATCCTTTGTATCTAACCCAAGGAATGAGATTAGTCATTTTGCTGCGAGGGTATCCTAAGACTTGGTAGAAGAATGTCGTTCTTTAGTGGCCCTTTCCAAGAGATACTACAACTTGAAAAGAAACGTCATTTAACACTTGCGATATTTAAAGGATAGACATATTGATATCTAATATAGTTGACGGATAAGCTTCATAATACATAAAAGGATGTACAGCTCTGCCATTTGAAATATTTAATTTAAGTCAATTTTATATTGCACAAAATTTTAACTAATGACGGAAAAGCCTCCAAAAATATGTTAAGCAAACCCGATAGGTTTTTTGTGCATATATTACCTTCACACTTAAGGATGAAATAAAAATAATATTACAAACTTCCGAGTACAAAATCAGCCGGTTCATGCTTCAAACAAACATAGAAAACATAAAGAAAACTAGTATTTTACAAGCATAGGTTCGCACACCTCAAAAAGATAAAAGTTTATAACCGTACGTATATTACAACCCACGATACATGACTAATAATCACTCAAAATTTCATGTAAGTATAAAATACATAGAACATGTACAAGTCCAAAGGTTTATACAAAATATATATATTCCTATATGCAAGTGTGATATTACTTTAAGGCATTCAAAACGTCTATCCATAATGACCAACTTCAACCGTCCTCTCAAACTTTCCCTACGATAGATACAACTATCACTAAGCATAAAGCTTCGTGCTGTATAAACTATAGATTTGATGCCCTTAAATTCACCAAAACATCATTCTCAAGTCAAAGGGACCATAATTGAAATATAATTAGTAAAATAAGTAAGCAGTATACAAAGAGTATCAAGTTGGATAATAAATCTCCAAATGTCAATAATTTTCATTGCACAATTTTCCAAGAGGTTCAATAATAAGACTCACTCAATATATGCATAATGTTTTCACACCAAGCACGAGCATGTAATAAGAAGGGATAATGCCCTATATCAAGAAAAGTCAAATCCCAATAAATAAGAGAACCATGAACAATATTAAAAATGGCTTTCTAGTTCTTACTCAAAATGGACTACTCTCATACTTAAGATTGAACTAAAAATCCAGAGTCAAGATGACAAATGATCCTACTAAAGAGGCATGCCTATACTTAAAAAGTCACAGCCACAAAAAGGATACAGTCCAAAAAATAATGTCAAGTGATCAAACAATTCGTACAAGAGGGCGAGTTACACAAGATTCATTAACGTCTTAAACGGCAACAACGCAACAATGCAAAGTGACAAGAGGTAATCAACATACCAATGTAAACATTCAGATATACCAGAAGTTAAAAATAGTAAAAATACAAGTTTATACACAAACATTAACGCTTTAAAAAAGAAACAGTCCAACAAGACTTCAAGATTTCAGACCGTATACCAACCAATGTATAAAGCTCCTCAACTTGTTCAAGAGTATATAAAACCTGAATAATACAATTAACATACTTATTTAATTCCTAGTATCTAAATAAGGTCGAAGTAAAACAGGATAACCATCACAAGTAAGCCTAGCCTGCACATATATGAATAAGCTCCCAAAATAGTGATTGTGTCCAACAATAGTACTTTATGTCACAACTTAGTTTTTAAACAAGTAACGAAAAAACTTGACTTAAATTATATCCTTAAAGATCATGAGCAGGATAATTCAATTTGTGCGGTTTTAATTTTTGAGAGGCCTAAGATATTACCTTCCCTTCTTGCATCAAAACGCATCCTAGACCACTGTGAGAGCATCACTGTACACTACACATTGTTTCCCTTCAATTTGTAGAGTAAGTATAGGCTCTTGAGTCAACAACTATTTGAGTGTTTCAAAATTTATTTGAAATTTTTCATCCCAAATAAACTTTACTTCCTTCTGCAAGAGTTTAGTCAAGGCGGTGGCAATAATGGAGAAGTCTTTCACAACTTTTCTATAGTATCCTTCTAAGCCCAAGAAACTTCTTACTTAAGTCGTACTTTTGGGAGGTCTCCATTCCACAACTGCATGTATCTTACTAGGATCCACCTTCACGCCTTCACTTGATATAACATGTCCAACAAAAGACACCTCATCAAGCCAAAACTCACACTTGGAAATTTTAGCATAAAGTTCTTTCTCCTTCAAAATCTGTAAAATAGTTCGGATGTATTTATCATGTTATTCACTATTTCTGCAATATATTAAGATATCATCTATAAAATCAACCAAAAACTTATCAAGATAAGGCTTGAATGCTCGATTTATTAGATCCATAAATAGCATAGGAGCATTTGTTAATCTGAATAGCATCACCAAAAATTCATAATGACCATAACGTGTTCTAATAGTTGTTTTAGGAATATCATTCTCTCTAAAACGCAGATGGTGATATAAAGACCTTTAATGGATCTTTGAGAATACTTAAGCAACCTTTAGTTGGTCAAACAAATCATCAATCCTTGGTAGTAGATATCTATTCTTTATAGTTATTTTGTTCATTTGTCTATAGTCAATATAACGCATAAGAGTTCCATCTTTCTTCTTTACAAATAAAGCAGGGGATCCCCAAAGATGAACACTAGGTCTAATAAAACCTTTCTCAAGAATTGTTTGCAATTGAGATTTCAGTTCTCTGAATTGCGTAGGAGTCATTATATAAGGAGTGATGGAAATAGGCTTAGATCCAGAATAAGCTCAATTGGAAATTAAACCTCTCTTTTCATTGGCATTCCCATAAGGTTTTCTCGAAAGACTTCTGGAAAATCACATGCCGCAGCTATATCCTTGATACAAGGACACTCCAACTGTGCATCAACTATGTGATCAAGGTATGCCCCACAACCTTGACGCATCCACTTTCTTGCCAAGTCCGCAAAAATATACTAGATGTCAAACATCTTTCACCTTGTATGATGATATGTTAACATGTAGGATCTTTAAAAGTCAAAAGCTTTGACCTACAATCTACAACTTCATGATATTAATAAAGTAATTCCATCCCAATAATAACATCAAAATCCTTGAAGGGCATTTCAATCAAATCAGCAGGGAAGACTAGATTTTTAATCACGAATTGACAATCATGATAAATTCAATTACACACAACCTGATAACACAATGGACTTTCAAGCAGCACATCATAATTAAGTATCATGGATTTCACATTTTTAGGAAGGACAAGTGACGAACAAATACATGAATGTGTGGAACCAGGACCAAATAATGTGAACACATATGATCCAAACAATTGTTATTTACTGACAACCACGTTTTGTCCATCATGATCATTCCTCTGCCTCATAGAATAAGAATGTGTAGTACCCCTTTTATCCCCTAGTTTGATTAGCTCCAATTGCACATGCTGCTTGGGTGTTTTTAGGCCTTGCACCTTTATTAGATTGAGGAGTATTAACAGAAGGCTTATGAACCGAACCTTCAGTTTTGAAGGAAGGAGAATTATTAGGATTAGGACAGTCCTTCACTTTATGATAAAACCTCCCATAATTAAAACATGCACCAGAAGCTCTCCTGCAAGTACCAATATGATTTTTTCCACATTGTGGAAGTGGGAACGCAAGGCTTGCCTTGTCCATAATTTGGAGTACTAGCTAAAGAAAAATATGATATTTTTTTCTTTTGTTGAGCTGGCCTATTATCACTACTAGACTTAGAACTATCAAACCTCCCCATTTTACATGGACCTCCAAAATCTGGTTTAGGCTTTCAGAATCTTTTTTCATATCTACTAGCTTCTTCTTTATCAAGTCATTCCCAAGTAAAAGCAGCAGAAACTAACTTGCAAAAGTTCTCATGTTGCAGGATCACATCATTTTTCTAATGGAATCATTTAAACCATTTTCCAATTTCCTACACTTATATTTTTCCTCTTTAATAATACCCCTAGCATAACGAGAGATCCTTAGATACTTTTGTTCATATTCAGAAAGAGACATGCCTCTTTGCATTACATTCAAAAACATTTTTTATCTTTTCATTACAATAAGCCGGTGGTACATACTTTATGCGAAATTCCGTAAAAAATTACCCCAAGTAATAAAAAGAGGTGTGAGCTTGGCATTCAGAACACTTACACACTTATCAAAAACATCCTTTTGTAATAATGAAACAACATACTTAAATTTCGCAACGTCTGAAAACTTTAATTGCTCAAAAAACTTCTCCATGTGATCTAACCATTGTTCAGCATCACTGGGATCAACAGTTCCTTCAAAATCCACTCCACCCATTTTCCTAATTTTCTCAAAGTTAATCCCATTGGGATTATGCTTCTATTAAATCTTGTGGTGGAAAAATTCAGCCATATGTTTTGAAGGAGGATTCATGGATTATGTACCATGACCCATATGAGGATGTGAACCAGCTCTTATACCATGTTCCTTTGCCACATCCGACCCGCTAGTGTGGGGAACATTCTCATACGAGATATGTTATACAACCCCTTATAATGCATGAGGTTAAAAACAGAGGCACCCGAACCTTCACGAGCAACTTCCATAGGCCAGTTAGATGAAGTGGCCATAACTTAATTCCTTCAGAATGGAAGATCACACTGCATTATGGACATGTACATGATGTATGTGCACTCTACATACTATAAGGATATGGCAAACCATGTATATGAACATGATGTCTAAATAGAATCTCTTCAAAAAAGCAAATTACTATACAAGTAAACTCACAACAAAAAATCCTAGAAAAACATACCTAGGCTCTGATACAAACACTTGTAGAACCCGTTTCAAAGAAATACTATAATTTGACGATAAACCTCATTTAATTGTTGCGATACTCAAAAGAAAATTGACGAAGACATTGTGATTTCTGATCTAGTTGAGGGATAAGTTTCATAACACATAATCTAGTTAAGGCTGTACATCTTGCCCATTTTATATATTTTATTCAACTCAAATATATATTTCACAAAATTTTAACTATTGATAAGAAAGCCTCCAAAAATATTCTAAGCAAAACTGACAAGCTTTTCGTGCATAGATTACATTCACACTTAAGGACGAAATAACAATAATATTACCATCTTCTGAGTACCGAAGTCGGCCAGTTCATTCTAACACAAACTTAGAAAACATAAAGAAAATTAGTATTTTGCAAGCATGGGTTCACACACCCCAAAAAGACAAACACGTATAGTCGTACTTAAATTATAACCCATGATGACATGACAAATAAGCCATCAAAATTTCATGTAAATATACAATACATACAAAAAGTATAGGTACCAAAGTCAAGATGGTAAATCATCCGAATCATAAGGCATGCCAATAGTGACAAAGTCACAGCCACAAGAATGACAGAGTCCCAACAAGAATGCCAAGTGATCAAACAATCTTTACAAGTGGGCGAGTTACACAAGAGTCCTTAACTTCTTAAACGACAACAAATCAACTATGGAAAGTTGCAAGAGGTAATCAACGTACCAATATAAACTTTCTGATTAACCAGTAGGTAAAAATAGTACAAATACAATTTAATTCACAAACCTCAATGCTTTAGCAAACTAATAGTCCAACCCGACTTCAAGAGTTGAGACCGTACACCAACCAATATATGAAGGTCCTCAACTTTTTCACAAGTACATGCAACCTTAAAAATACAATTAAATAACTCATTTAATTACTAGTATGTCAAATTGTCAATGTAAGATAGTATAATCATCACAAGTAAGCCTATCCTACACAAATATGACTAAGCTCCAAAAATAGTGATTCTGTCCAAGAATAGTACTTCATGTCGCAACTTAATTTTGAAAAATGGAAAAACATGACATTATATTCTTCATAATATATGTGTATATATCTATTAATCTTGAAAATAATCACGAATCATCTCAAAATACATTTTTTACAAAAATATATAATAAAATGCTAATAGTTGAACGGACTAGATTTCTAATTCGAGTAGGTGGACAGAACTTGTCCTATGTTGCGTCCCATAGTTTTAATCCATAACAGAAAAATAGGGTTTTCAATAAACATAAGAGTTGTATAAATATTGTTTATCTTTCCAAATCATATTTATTCACTGTAAAGAACGTTATGTTGGACAAGATATGATTAATCTACGAAAAACTACCCAGTATTAAAAGAAATTCTTTATCACTTACTAAGATTAAGTATGTGTGTCGAATTCCAACCAAAAGGAGCTAGTTTTTTTTTTTGATTTTGAAGAAAAACTCTGTAGATATTGTTCTAAGGTTCCTATAATTGAATTCATACGAAATTCACAAGAGGAGGCGTTAAATATATAGCTACACAAATTATCCTCATCACATGGAAAGATGTGACCAAAAGGTGTTGCCCAAAAAATTGTGTGCTACCCAAATTGCATACATATAATCCTATATATATAAACTTGATACAAAACTTTTAACTTAACTTAATTCCTATTATTCAATTTACATAAATACACCCTATACAATATCTTTAATTACGATAAAACTTATGTTAGGCACGTTTACAATTATTAAAAAATTTGAAGTTTCCAAAATGAGAAAAAAACATATCATAGTAATGTGTGGATATGTAAATCATGGTCTAGTATTTTAGAGGTTTTATAAGTTCAGCTATGTTTCATGATAATATGAATATTTCTCTTCTAATGGTTCATGCTCAACAAGTGGAAGAAAGTAGACTAAGAATAAATAATAGGGAGGCCAAGAAGGCAAAGCCTTATGAAGATGGTTCTTCAAATGGTAGGCTTTACATTCAATACAAGCATAGGTTCAATAAAAGGTTTCCTAATGAAGTTCCTTCCAAATTTCCCATAGCTCTTGATGAAGGGGTATCTAACCCTAAGTACAAAAAGGGAAAGGGCACTTGTTCACTAACTAAGAATCCAACTTGTGGAAAGTGCAGTAAGAAGCATTATGGTGAGTGTCTTCTTAGGACAAACAATTGTTTTTGATGTGGCAAGAGCGGATGCATGGTTAGAGATGTCCCTACTTTGAAGGGTAAAGACAAAAGGAGTGGGCAGTTCTATCTAGTGGTTCTAAGATGCTCCAAGAAAGAATTTCATTTACTCTATTTTCCCTAGGGGTGAACAAGAGAGTTCTGTCAATGTGGTGACCGGTCTGTTACAAGTCTTCTCTATTGATGATTACGCTTTACTAGATACGAGTGCTACATTATCTGTTGTTACTCCTTTCATAGCTTGAAAGTTTGATACTTTGTTTGATGTCCTAAGTGAACCTTTTATGGTAACTACCCCAGTAGGTTAGTCGGTTGGTTGCAAAGATAGTTTATAGAAATTGTCCAATAAAGTTTACCAATAGAATTACTCATGTTGAATTAGTAGAACTTGATATGGTTGATTTTGATGTCATTTTGGGGATGGATTGGTTGCATGATTATTTTGCTTCCTTTGATTGTAGAACAAGAGTTGTCAAGTTTAATTTTCCTAATGAACCCGTCTTAGAGTTGAATGGGGGAAATTCTATTCCTAGAGATCGTATTATGTCTTGTATTAAAGCTTACAAAATGATCTCTAAAGGGTATTTATACCATATTCGAATAGTCAAATATTTAGACTCCAGAAATTCTCCCATTGAGTCAGTCCCTGTAGTGAGGTAATTTCAGTAGGTCTTTCCTAATGATCTTCCTGGAGTTTCTCCCAAACGGGAAATTGATTTCAATATTGAGTTGGTACCGGATACCAACCCCATTTCAATTTCTCCTTATCGGATGGCTCTTGCAAAATTGAATGATTTGAAGGCTTAAATCAAGGACTTACTAGACAAACACTTCATTAGACATAGTATTTATCAATGGAGTGCACCGGTATTGTTTGTGAAGAGGAAGGATGAGTCTATTAGAATGTGAACTGATTATCGCCAACTAAATAAAGATACTATTAAGAACAAGTATGCTCTCCCAAGGATTTATTACTAGTTTGATCAAGGGGCAAGCTACTTTCCTATGATTGACTTCAGATCAGGGTATCACCAACCTAGGGTGAGATATGATGATATACAAAAAATGGCATTTCGAACTAGATATGGTCACTATGAGATCTTAGTAATGTCCTTTGTTCTCACTAATGCCCCGGCTGCTTTTATGGACCTAATGAATGTGGTGTTCCAATGTTACCTATATTCTTTTGTCATTGTCTTCATTGACGACACCTTGATACATACAAAAAAATTGGGTGAACACATGGGCCATTTGAGAATGGTTTTGCAAGTGCTTAAATATTTGCAAAGTATAGCATATGTGAGTTTTGATTAAGGTCGGTAGTATTTATTGGTCATATCATCTATAGTTAAGAAGTTGAGGTTGATCCAAGGAAATTTGAGGCGGTAAATAATTGGCCTAGATCATTTAATCCAACCGACATTAGGAGTTTCTTGGGTCTAGTGATATATTATAGGATGTTTGTGCATTGTTTTGCGTCCATTGCTTCTCCCTTGACTACCTTGACAAAAAAAAGTGTGAAGTTTGGGTCTTCAGAGGCATGTGAAATAATCTTCCGAATTTTGAAAGATAGGTTAACTTTTGCTCTTGTATTGACACTACCGGAGGGTTCTATGTGCTTTGTGGTGTATTTCGATGCATCCCGAGTAGGGTTGGGGTGTGTCCTTATGCAACATGGAAAAGTAGTAGCCTATGCCTCTAGACAACTTAAGGTACATGAAGAAAATTATCCAACCATGATATTTAGTTAGAAACTGTGGTATTTGCCTTGAAAATATTGAAGAATTATATTTATGGTGTTTTCATGTTGCTGTGTATACTCACCATAAGAGTCTTTAATATTTGTCTACTCAAAAACATCTAAACCTCCAAAAAAAACAATTGTTGGAATTATTGAAAGATTACGACATGAGTGTGCTACACCATTCCGGCATGGCCAATATGGTTGTCGATGCTCTAATTCGTATGACCATGGGTAGTGTGTCTCATTTAGAAGAAGCCAAGAAAGACCTAGTAAAAGAAGTTCATAGGTTGAGTCGTTTGGGTGTTAGATTTGAGGATTCTCCAAATGGTGGTTTTATGGTCCATCATAACACTCAATTATCTTTTATGGTTGATGTTAATTCCAGGTAACACCTTGATGAATCATTGATAGAGTTGAAAGAATCAATTCTTTCTAAGCTCGATGAGGCATTCTCCTTAGGGGCGATGGTATTTTGAGGTATCATCAAAGGTTGTGTGTTCCCAATGTTGGTGATATGAGAAACCAGATTATTGAGGAAGCTCATGGTTCACGTTACTCTATTCATCTGGATTCTACTAAAATGTATCATGACCTTAGAGAAGTGTTTTGGTAATACGGATTAAAAAGGGACATAGCGGAATTTTTGGCCAAGTGTCCAAATTGCCAACAAGTGAAAGCCGAGCACCAAAAGTCAGGTGGCTTACTCCAAGAAATGCAAGTTCCCTCATAAAAGTTGAAAGAGATTAATATCTACTTCATAGTGGGTTTGCCTTGGAGTAGAAGGCAAAATGACTCCATATGGGTGGTGGTGGATAGATTGACAAAGTCCGCTCATTTTATTTTCGTATAGTTCACTTGCTCGGTGTAGGGTTATGCAAAGATATTCATAGATGAGATTGTGTGTGTACATGGCATTCAGTTATCCATCATATAAGATAGGACTGCACAATTCATACCTAGGTTTTGGAGGTCATTCAAAAAATATTTGGTACAAAGTTAATATTAAGCACCGCTTTTTATCCTCCAATGGATGGTCTAGCGGAGCGTACTATTACAACCCTTGATGATATGCTTAGAGTTTGTGTGCTCGACTTCAATGGAAATTGGGACGCACATTTGCCTTTGTTTCAGTTCTCACATAATAATAGTTATCATTCTTCCATATACATGGATCCTTTTGAAGCTTTGTATGGTAGGAGATATAGATCTCCAGTTTGATAATTTGAAGTTGGTGTGTCTTCACACCTTGGTACTGAATTGGTATATTAAAATTTGGAGAAAATTCATATCATAAGGGACAAGTTAAAGATGACCTATAGTCGGCAAAAGTCTTATGCCAACAATAGAAGGAGAGATCTTGAATTTCAAGAAGGTGATGAAGTGTATTTGAAAATTTCACCCATGAAAGGTTTGATGAGGTTTGGCAAGAAAGGGAAATTGAGTACTTGTTATGTGGGTCCCTGTGAAATTTCGCAAAGGGTTGGTAATATATTTCATATGAGTTAAGACTACATAGTGAACTAACTTGGGTTCATTTGGTTTTCAATGTCTTCGTGCTTACGAAGTGCATTGGTAATCCCAATTCCATTATATCCATTGAGAGTCTATTCGTGGATGAGAAGCTCTTTAATTAAGAGGTCCCAGTGAAAATCCTTGATCGTCAAGTGAAGAAATTGAGGAACAAAGAGGTGGCCTCCAAATGAGTTTTATGGATAAACCACCTAGTTGAGGGAGCAACATGGAGTATGAGTTCGATATGAAGTCATGTTACCCTCATTTCTTTGATAATTAAGATTATTTGTTCTTATTAATAATAAAAATAATTAGTTAATTTGAATTTGACTTGTTTTGAAAGGACTGCATATTTATGGTAAGGATTTTTTCTAAGATGAAGTTCATGGAAAAATTCTATTTGTCTTGATTTGCACTAACTTTGTGTATTTGGTATGTTATTGCCTTGAGGAAATGATATTTAGCATGTTGATAGCTTTAATATTTGCATAATTTACTCCTTAATGATATGTTGAGCTCATGTTGTTGCGAGAAGGAAATTTCTCGTATTGTGGTCATAAGCTCTTATGTGTAGTAATTGAAGGGTTGAATTATTATGAGTAAATGCCATGTTTGAGTTGTAACTCATGTTACATATATATCATTTTGGTTGGGCTGCTACTATTGAGTCTATCCTTCCCGTCAAAAAATTTTAGTGTCATTAGGGGACGAATGTTCCTAAGGGGGGAAAATGTAACAAATCTAAAGTTAAAACCTAATGAGGAGCCTCACATCATTGTCTAAGGTTTGTAACACTATTATAAGGCCTAAAATAATGAATATAAATCATTTCATGGAGACTTTGTCTTATTCCTCAAGCTTCTTGTTCTTTAATGGAGGTTGAATTGAGAGAGAGAAAGTAGAGAGAAGTGGGAGCAATTTGGGTTTCAAATTTTGTTTGAGTTTTTGGAGTGGGAAATGAATGAAAATTGACCTTAAGTCATATAGCTTCCTATCAATTGAAGAGTGTTGCAAAAAGCAAATAAATTGAAAATAGCAAAATCTAAAATTTCACAAATGATGCTTAAGTTATGAGTTTTGGGTCAAAACTTAAAAAGACTATAAATCATAGCATATTATAAGTTAGGAGGTCCATAAAAACAAAAAAATAAAGGTCTTTGAATTATCATTTCAAGGACAACAATTTTGCTTAGTTTCGTGGTCAAATGAGTAAGATATGACCTTTTGAAGTCAGGTTGCCTAGTTAAGGAAACTTACCCAAAAATAGTATGGGTATTTTGGATTTTTCTCTTACCCAATAAGATTTATTTCGTTTGAGTAAGGTTTTTAGGATATAATCTGGTTCAGTTTTATAATCGTACTATACTTCTACGGTTTTAGTTGAGAGTTCAAGAAGAGAAAAGGAGAAAAGAGGAACGAATTAAGGCGTTGGTCGAGATTTTTGGGTTTTGTTTGGATTATCGCCATACGTTTGATTCTTAAGAGGTAAATAAGATTCCATTGTGTTGGGTTCGTTCACTAATTCTTATTATGACAAACGACACTAACCTACGGTTAGAGTGTCTAGTATCATCGATGGTCTAGTAACACAACCAAGGGTTGGGTTGTTCCCCAAGGGAGCAGTTTTGAGAAGTTGTAGTCAATTAGAATTTCATTCTAATTAGTTGTACCTAGAGAGATTTACGATTAAAAACATTATATGGTTAAGGGGTGACAAAAAAGTGTCAAATATCTTTTGGGGTTGGTCACAAGTTTAGTAAAAAACGGTAAATATGCAATGACAATCAAGTATGGGAGATGTTCTTGGAGGGTGACCGCAACACAAGTTCAGCCAAAACATTGGGTTCCAAAAAAGAAGTAAATTGGAAATAGCAAAATCTGAAATTTTTCAAGTTATGAGTCAAAGGTCAACTTAAAAATAATATAATTCTTATACATTATGAGTTAGGTGTTCCATAAAAACAATAATAAAAGATCATTCAAATATCTTTCCAATGACACTGATTTTGCTGAGTTTTAAGGTTAGATGAGTAAGATATGCCCTTTTGAAGTAGTTCCCTAGCTAAGGAAATTTACCCAAAAATAGTATGGGTATTTTAATATATTCCTTACCCAATCATATTTATTTTGATTGAATAAGGTTTTACGGATCTAATTTTGTTCTGTTTTATAATCTTACTATACGCCTAGAGTTTTAGTTGAGAGTTCAAGAAGAGTAGATAGAAAAGAGTAACAAATTAAGGCGTTCGTTGAGGTTTTTGGGTTTTGTTGTGGATTATCACCATAGGTTTGATCCTTAAGAGGTATATGAGATATCATTGTGTTGGGTTTGATCACTGATGTTTATCGTGACCAACGACACTACTTTACTATTTGAGTGTCTTGGAACATGATAGTTTAGTAACCCAACCAAGGGTTACGTTCATGTCCCAAGGGAGCGGTTTTGAGAAGTTCTTCTCAATTAGAATTTCATTCTAATTAGTTGTACCTAGAGAGATTTGTGATGAAAACATTATAAGTTAAAGGGGGTGCCAAGAAAGTATCAAATATCTATGGGTTTTTGTAACAAGTTTTGTATAAAAGGGTAAAAATGCAAAAAGATCATGTATGGGGAGAAGTTCTTGGGGTGTGACCGAAATACAAATTCAGATAAATCATTTAATACATGTTTGCAAGATATTAATGTCTAATTTAAGCTTTAAATGGAAATAATCTCTCTCTAGCAACTTACCCCATTTTGGTTGTGTTCATCTCGAATATCCATTAGTCGCATGCAGATAGCATACGCCTAACCCCGCTCACTCTCTCAAGCTGAGTATTACGAAAAGGGACTAGGGTTTACCCTCTGTGGCTTACCCTCATGTCGACCCACTCCTTAGGCCAACAGTCTAGGGTCTTCGTTTCGCGACCTCCCTCTCAGCCTAGCCAAATACACATGGTTGTGTTTGTATTTACAACTAAAAATCCATTCAATTAAACGACAACCACTAGGTGAAATAACAATTATAATACATCTAACTTATAAGCAAGCAAGACCCAAGATTAATATAAACTCATAATTGGTAAATCAAACCCAAAAATGGGGGTTTTAGCCACTCATAAAGAAATAACAAAATAAAATTAAACGATACTAAAACTAAATGGGTATAATAGATTAAACATTGATTTAATCAAACGAAGTAGAATAAAGAAGACCCACTTTCAACTTGGGGAAGATGGAATCCTTCATTCTTCAAGTCCCCTAATGACCCTCTCAGAACTTGAGAGAAATGTGAAAAACTAAATTTTAAAGTCTAAAAACTAGAATAATATTTTTCTCTCTAAAAAATATTTACTAAGGTTAGCATTTGTAGCTTTCAGATGAAGTGTTGTGGTGGACCATCAACGAGATTAGTTGAAATTGCCGAATGACTCGATGAATCTCCTTCATCTATCTCATCGTTTTTTTGTGGTTGCCTTCAACATGTTGATGTTCTAGACCATTGGGCGGTATAACACTACTTCGTGAAATTGTTCAGCGATTCTGTTCTGACTGGAGTCTAGACCCCAAGCGAAATCGGCGTCATTGACCTCTCTGAGGTCGTACACAAGCCTAGTTACGCCATTATTACTTCGTCTATGTTAATTTTAGCGGAAAATTTAAAACTTTTTATTTCTTAACGTACATACTAATCATTTGATTAGATTAATAATTTTTCACCATCAACTATCTAACATTAAGATCATCAAATGCAACAAATAGTTCAATATAGAATTAAATGTATACATGCCAAAATGGCACCAATACAATGTCTGAACGAAAGTGGAAATAAACGCTAGTGGAACCTACTCCACCAGCTCAATCCTATAACTAAGCTAGAATATAATGGGCAAACATCCTCTAAAGCATGAGGACTTACCAAGTCTGGATGAATGCTCCACGTCCAGATAGTTTCAGCATCAACCTGTAGCTCTAGCGTCCACTTGTGCCTGCACCTAAAATTCCAAGGATGGCAATGATGGAAACACCCATCATGATAGAATGTTTTGCAATAAGTGTGGCTTTTTGCATGGAGGTGAGTGCCTCGTAGGTACTAATATCTGCTATGGGTGCGGCAAGAGTGGGCACATTGTCAGGGACTGCCCACAGGTGATGAATTAGGCCAAGAAAGATGTTCAGCCTCGGCCTAATTGTACTGCTGCGGTTGAACCTCCCAAGAGAAACAAATTCTATTCTTTGAAAGGTAGAGATGAGCAAGAGAAGTGACATGATGTGCTAACTAGTATGTTGCATGTCTTCTCTTTCTTGTGTATGCATTGTTAGATTTAGGATCCATTTTGTCATTTTTTAATCTTTTCGTACCTAGTAAGTTTAACTAGATTCCTGATATCTTGCATGATCCTTTTTATTTAGTACTCCCATAGGAGACGACATTAGAGCTGAAACAGTATATAGAGATTTCCCAATTAATATTCTTGGTAGAGTCACCTATTCTTACATAATAGAACTAGTCAAGCTTGATTTTGATATAATCTTGTGTATGGATTTGCTCAATAAGTGTTATGCTACCATAGACTACTGATATAGGGCTGTAAGGTTTCAGTTGCCAAATGAGTTAGAGTTGAAATGGGAAGGGCGTGGTTCAAATCCAACAGGCCAAATAGTTTCCAATCTTAAAGCCAACAAGATGTTATCTAAGGGTATAGGAGCCGATGAGAACCATTTTTATGAAGAGGTTTCCGTTGAAATTTTAGATCGCCAAGTGAAATGGTTGAGGAACAAGGAAGTTGCCACTGTACAGGTATTATGGTGGAACCACCTTGTGGAGGGAGCAAAATGGGAGGCCTAGGTCGATATAAGATCCCATTACCCTCACTTCTTCAGTTCTTGAGGTTCGATATACTCTTTCTTAGTACAATTTTGTCAATGAAACTCTAAATCTTAGTGCATTATGAGATTTGATGTTTTAAGCCCATAATCGTGTGTCTTATACTTGCACTATATAATTTAAATTTAGTTCATGCTTGCATTCATGTTGTTGTTTTTGTATAGCGAAGACATGATATCTATGTTGGATGAGTTTTGATGTGCATTATGTATGTGTGATTGAGAAGGAAGTTCCTCAACATTAAATATGATGCTTCAGATAAGCTTGAGTAATATGCATCATCCACAGTAAGTGTGAATCATAATTTCACAAAGAGTAAAGTTTAAAGCATTTTAAAGTGTTTTCGAAAATCACCTTCTTTATTTTAAACAATGATGTGTAGTGTCATTCGGGGATGAATGTTCCTAAGGGGGGGATAATGTAAAATTCCAGAAAATATACCCTTCTAGTGAAGGGCCTATTAAGTTTTACGAATAGGTATTGGGGGTAAATAGGCATCTAAATTTCCAATATTTAGAAATATTAGGCATATTAGAAAATTATGGCCGTAGTAGAAGATATTGGCTTAAAGGTGTTAGAAAACTTTCTAACATTAGTATGCTAGTTTGGGAAATGTAACTTTAATAAAGACGCTAAGCTAAAAGTCATGTTTCATAATAGTAACCAATTAGATACTAGGCATCCAAGTGTCAAGCCTACTACAATAACACATGACCATTTAAAATGATCATGTAGATTAAGCATTGCCCAATGAAATAGTGAGGATCCTTGGGCAAAATAAGTAAACATTCTAAATTAACCATGAAAATAATAATTTAGGAATGTAAAACCAACCCTTGGGCAAGCACATGGGCATAAACGCCCAATGAGGGGACCACCCTAATTGAATTTGGTTAGGGTAGTTAGGGGCAGGCGTGCCAATGGGTTCACCCATGTGGGGCCTAGCTATCTAAATTATGCTAGAATCTAACCTACTTACCTAACTAACTAACTAACCTATGACAAGCAATAATAAAATATCTAGCACACCCGACAACCTAAGACTTAATTTGATGACACTAACGTAGTAACTAGTTAAAGAGACAACCTAGTACCTAACCTAGGATGATCCAAAGAGTTATTTATGGTACTAAAAACTATATGGTAATTTATTAATTACCCTATGTCACCTAATAAACTAAATTATCAAGTTAAATATTTAAATTAAAGGGGTCAAATCATAATTCTTAGACTAACCTAGTGTAAGTCAAGAATAATCGTAGTACTTAACCTAGGATGCACCAAAATGTTAGTTATGGTTCCCTTGACTTAGTGGTACTTTAGTAGATACCCTAGGTCCCTTAATCAATTCAATTATCCATTTAATTAATTAATTTAAAGGTTCACAAGGAAAACCTTAGGAAAAATTTCAGATTTGAATGTGTTGTGTTTTCCTAATTCTAGAGAATCTAGGAGAGATTTTTTTAAGTAATTAATTAATTTAATTTACTAAAATAGACTAAGTTTAATGTGTTAAGATCAGTTACTAAACATAAAACTCACGATTAAACACTTAGAAAACACGACTCTAAAACAATAAGCAAAAAGGCTAAAAGTTCATCGATCTCTAGGGCGAATTCAAGGTGTTCTTCAATGTTTCGTTCAAGGTTGTTATCATAGATTAAGTTCTATGTATTGTATGTCTTCCTATCCTGGAATTATTTCTCCAAAAGTATCTTCCATCGTCTTGAATCTATGAAATCTCGAAACTAGGGTTGTTTCCCAAGGTTCTTGTTGAATGTCCTTCTTCTTTAGTATCCTCATTTTCGATTGTAATTAATATATAGACGTAGTCTTGATCATGTTGTTGGTATGTTGTGCTGATTGATTTTAATGTGCCGGGATCTTGATTTTTAAATGTCGAATGAACCTATATTTTGTATCTGTATCATTTTATATACTCCTTATTTGATATAAAGAACGATGTTGAATCATCTAGTGTCTGAAAATGCTAGTATTGAGATGTTACAGTCGTGATGCGTATAACCACTATTCAACATGACTTGATGAAAATGTTATGTTCATTAAAGTTTTGATATGAGGATGTGTGAAATGGCTACTAATGTGATGTTTGAACTATGTTATAAGGTTGGCTAAAAAGATCTCCATGAAATCATATTTGAGTGAATATTTGGATTATGCCAATAAAATGACTAACAATGCATTGTCCTATAAGTTTAATGAAATTGACAATAATGTTATATTTAAATAATAAAAATATTTGCTAATGGTTAATACATACCAAACTAAACATGAACGAATGTAAATTTGGCTTATGCGAATAAAGATAATTGTGAATTCTTCTTCAATTTGTTTAGGCCAATACTAATTGTATACCAATCATATATATCCATGTACTAAAATGATAAAATAAGCACATCTAAGGTTACTCAATGAATCCATATCGAAAGGTATGACAAAATTTGTGCCAGTTCCAACATGCCATAAACAAATGAACTATGAACATATGTAACTCATTGAATGATGTTCTCATCGTCCATACATGATAATATGAAGCTACCAAATGAATATAAGCAAGTAAAGTGAGTATTAAAACCATTAAATATATATAAAATAATAAAATGACCAGAATGAGGTGTTAAAGGAAGTGACACAAGTATAACTTATACCTAGGATACCATGTTAAGATACTCACCAAAAAGGGTGTTAGAATGTGTGATACAAGTTCATTAACACCAAAAATGTTATGTAAAGATAATTCACATTTCATCCATGCAAAGAAAAAGATGACAAGTCATCAATAAAGTATGTAAACCTCAATCTAGAATTAAGTTTCCATAATGTTTGAGTTAACTCTAAAAGATAAGAAGATAAATAAAGTGAGCAAAGCACCGATATACTAGCTATGAACTTGTCCTTGCACGTGTAAGTATCATGAGATTAGGCTACCAACGAGGTGGATAATTAGTCTCCATATGTATCCTAGTCTTCAAACTATGTCTAGACAACATGAGAACTAGCCTGTGGTTTCCACCTAAGAGATCTAGGTATGTTTCGATCTCACCTTGGCTAGTGTTATCACCTATTTTCGCTGTACGGGAGACATTGGATTTCATTATTAGATCACATGATCTATGTTGTTTAATGCTCAAAATAATGTTGTTGTTTCACTATATCAATGAGCCACCCCTTTCGTTGTGCGCTAAACACTTGACATGGATTCACCTTATCCGGCGAATCACCCCTTTTCGGTGTGGGGCAAACATTCGATTTCATGTTAGCTCATATGATCTAGATTCATTTTTATATGTGAATCACCTCTTTTAGGTGTGGGGAAGACACAAGATTTCATGTTAGCTCGCATGATATTAATTCTAAAGATTTCTCTAAGAATATAAAATAGAAAGAAGAAGGAATGTATGTTCAAAGTGAGCTATGATAGTAATAACTTATAAATATCAATCGTCATTGTTGATACCAATGAAGTTTTCAACATATAATGGGCAAAGCAAAATAAAATTGGCTTATAACGACATCTTATATTATGCCAATAAAGGGGAGTACAATGCAATAGCTAATCAATTCTTCATAACTTCCATAACATGAAAATGATGAAATAAATGGCATAGCCAATAGAGATAGGCTTATGAATTTTTCTTGACCAATGAATACAGAATGTTATGTATGACTTGTTGTAGGGATAGTGAAATAATTCCCTTCCTCCTTGGGTTACTTACTTGATACATTGTACGTATAGGACTATAATGAATCATTGCACTTGTAAGTAAAACATAGGATAAAGGAATCATTGAACTTCATAACAAGAAGAAGAGGAAGACTAAAAAACAAACTAAGAATTAAATGGAGAGCTCTCGGGTTCAAAGGGACTAAATTTTCAATTCTTTGCTCGAGTTGTTTTAAATTTATGTTGACGATTCTAATATATTATGATCACATAGTAAATGAGTTATATGATTTGAATGCATTAAAATATATCATATTAATACAACATTTCACAACTAACTAATTAGGAAAGTCTAGTGACTTCACTTTCTAGAAATTGCATGTAGTATCAGAAGAACTTTTCTTCATCATGCATAGCCTTATGTGTATGTGTGAATACACCCATACTTAGTATAACTGTGTATTAACCCTATAAAATTATAATTTTTAGAGGTGCATGTAAGAGAGTTTACTGAAGACTCATTGCAACGGTTTAGACTCAGCGATCTCCAAACCATTTGGTAGGTCCTCTCAAGTTTGAGGATGCTACTTCTATCTTAATAGCCTTGTATTTATACTTACCTAGAGGATGTTGTCCCTATTGTTTCTTTCTGATGTTTCCATTTTGAAGTTTTTGTATTAAGGCCGTTTTGGCAAACTTACTATGATACTTATTGATTTTCCCTTTTGAATTGCAAAATCCATTGTAAATGTTTGTTTAGTTGAGATTATTGTATATAAATTCGAGAAATATTATATGAAGACTATGTAAATTCCATTATTGTTTAAATGTTATAAATTTTTCACAAATTTAACTATATGAATGTGATGAATTCTAAGAAGAGGCTTGTCTGCGACCTCTAAGAGGTTAACGACGCTGGTGCATTCGGATTCCAGAATCCGGGTGTCACAATTTCAATGCATGAATAGTTTACCATTCAACCATTCATACCAAAGTATTACCTTAAAGTGACAAAAGTTAAAATTCATGAAACTTTCATCAATTCTAGGACATAAGTTCATTAGAACACAAACATATAATACACATAAACTTTACATTAGAACCATCACCTAAGAAAGATCCAAGTCCAACTAGTGTAATGTGCACGTAGCATCCCATAATACATTTCACAACAAGTTCTCCTATAAAGCCATCGTAGAAAGGGCACATCCCATTTAATAAGTCACAACATATTTATTTAACCTTAGACATAAGAGAAACATAGTTCATAGACCTCATATGAGGACTCGTTCATTTATAACACCATTGTCATTATCGATTTTATCTTTATGCACACATCAAGACAACAAACAACTCCATACTATTAAAATCATCATGATTAACCATGGTAAAAAATAAATATATTGACTTCATTTCATCAATACATTACAAGAGCTTAATCATAACCCCAATCTAAGTTTACTAGTTCAATCTATATGTGAAGACTCATAACCTCACACATACCAAGTAAACCAACAAGGAGATCATAAGTATTGCCATTTACTTCATACATAAATATGAGATATATAGCCAACAACATGCATACTAAGAAAGAAGATCATCATGTATATCCAATGAGACAAACATCATACAGATTAGTTATAAGAAGCATGTTAACTTCATAATGTCATGCATAATACATAAATATACATATATATAACGAACTCACCCTAAATTTCTCTTAAAATCCCACTTTTGCAATGTATAGGTAATATCTCATTCCATTGCCTATACTAAGTACCATCTATGAGGTAGTCCTAGTTAGCGTTCATCTTTTTACTTCTTGTAAAAACCTCGAAATGAAATTGGACAAGCTATATCTTCACATGTGTTTTATTAGTTAATAATGTCTTAAAATGATGAAGAGTAACTGTAAAAGTCAGTTTTCAATTATGCCTTATTATGATTAATCGTTAGATAATTGAAAATTTTGATCAAGGATTTGATGAATGGTAAATTGACATGATTCATTCTTCAAACGACCCAAGAGCACCCCGTAGATGTCACACAACGTACTCAACATATCGGAGGTCTTGTACAAGCCTCTTAGCATTCATTCATCACACACACACACACATAGATACAAACACCCACCCACCCACACACACACACACACACACACACACACACATATATATATGTATATGTGTGTGTGTGTGTGTGTGTGTCTTTATGTGTATATATATATATATATGTTTGTATATATGCATATGTATTGAAAACTAGTGCAGATTTTAAATTTTTTTACATATAAAGTCAATAAGGAACACTTTTATGGAAACATAAGAAAACTCACTCTTATCATGAAGCCGCCGAAGACACATCTCTCTATCATATGGTGACGACCATTTACATCAAAGATAAACTTATAATCTAATACAATGTCTTTAATGAAAGAAAACTAGAAACATAGTCCATGTCCTAGAACATATGAGGACAGGCGAATCTTGAGAGAAATCTACTTCCCATGCTTTCACTTTTAAAAATCCTCACTTGCAACCTTCACTTGTAGATATAGAGAAACATATGATAATAAAAATATTAATGCATTATGTATGGTGAACATGCAATAAAACAATGCAAAAAAAAAAGAATATTTGCTTTAAGATAAGCTTTCATTCTCTTTTGATAAAAACCCTCATCATAAGAGTTCAAGAGACATGATACTAATCATATAATCACATATAAGAAATATTCCATATTCAAAAAGTAATCTTTTCTTCAATTTAGACCCTCTAACTAAGGTTACTATAATACTCACCTAAGTAAGATATGCAGAGATCGTCAATACATCCTTTTCAGGCACACTTAGTTGATCCTCAAAGCTACCCTAGAGAAGAAGCTTTCTGTATGATATACCATTTACTAAGCAAGCATTATTCTTTAATGACATTGTAGAGGCAAATAAACAAGTACAGGACTTCACATATAATGGTCTTGGAAGACCTAGGGAACTTACTTTGGCATTTTCAAGGAGTACTCGAGCCATGTGTTAATAACTTCCCATCCACAAACTACACTTTGTACACACTACCGAATACTAGATTGCACATCACACATGATGTAATAGCCACTAACCTACATTGACCACACTAGATAGGTATGGAATCCGGTTTCATAAGACCCCAACCATGGAAGGTGTTCTACATTCCAAAGGTAAAATTATAAACACAGCCCATGCAAACACATGGTTTAATAGATATCAAGGGCTTCTTCATACTCTAGTCTCATTCTCAAGTAGAGCTACTACCACAAGCATATACACCCGGTGCATTGCCTTGTTCCTCGAAGAGAAAGTTAATTAACGTGATTGTATTTGCGAAGGTACCATCTATAAGTCCTACAAACTCAAAATTCTCTTTGGAAGATGGTATCCACATAGACAAATAAGATACATTATTATAGCTCCTTATTAACCTTCTCTTAATATTGAAGGTTCCATATAAGTCTTTCACAGAAGGGTACCTACTTTAGGTCTACCGATCCTAGACATTCATTCTGTCATTCGTTCAAGAAAAAGGTTCCTAATTCCTACAAAGTCAAGACACAATATTACTCATATCATTTTTCAATACAATTCAAGTAACAAGTAGGAAGAAATATGTCTACCAACAAAAGATACAACATTATTCTTTAAAGACTATCCTTAGTCCTTCATCATCATATATCAACAATTAGAGAGGAAATAAATTTAGTAATATCATCATATCACCAATAAAAGATCATATAGAGATCACATGAGCACCTTCACCTTATACACTAACTCATACCTTATAATGATTATACCATAATTCACATAATGATGTTGACAAGGACATGTTCGTTCAAGTTCATCATTCCACAAAAAACCCTTTAGCCATTACTACCTAGATTTGGTTTAAAAAAGATGAAGAAGAATGGTATTAGTACAATAATGCACTAAGCATGATAACTGTTCAAAAACATGCTTTAAAGAGGACATTTTGTTAGAAACTGTTCATTATGTTTTTATAATAAAACTTAATAAGCATTTGATACAATAGGCACAATATAACTTACATTCATTATAGTTGACATGGATACCATTCACAACAATCGATATAACCATTTATCACATTAAGGACATTCATTATATCTAATAATTACCTTTATTTTTATCTTAACTTGTTTAAGTAAGCAACCCTTATGTAATACTTAGTCCAATGCATAAAAAGTGGAAAATTCATTCATTCCTACGAAAGTATCACCTTAAAGTGACAAAGGTGAACATTCATGCAACATTAATCAATTCTTGCACGTACATTCATAAGAAAAACATATCCTTGATTCTTCCATAAAAAGGTATTAATGGACGAATTATGATATTTTTTCAGATCAAAAACTCCATGGAACCATGAACATCCTAATTCTTTAGTTATGGCATATGAAGTGGGTTTGATGAATGTTATCGGATAATGTCAGAATTCTCTTTTATACTTTGTTATATTATTGTTATCTACTGCAAATTATACCTTATTATGATGAATTGTTTGAGAATTGAGAAAATTTGATCAAGTATTGGATGAATGGTAGGTTGACCTAGTTTAGTTTTGTAATGACATGAGAGCACCTCGTAGACGGCATACTCGACATATGGGAGGTCTTGGACGAGCCTCTTTGCATTCAGTCATCAAACACACAAAAACGAAAATATATATATATATATATATATATATATATATATATATATATATATATATATATATAGAGAGAGAGAGAGAGAGAGAGAGAGATATGAAAACTAGTGTAGATTTTAAATTTTTTAACATATAAAATCAATAAGGAACACTTTTATAGAAACAAAAGAAAAAAAAGTCTGATCATGAAGCCTCCTAAGACAAATTTCATTATAATACGGTCACAACCCTTCACATCGAAAATAAACTTATAGTCTAATAGAAATTAATTAATGAATGAAAACTAGAAACATAGCCCATGTTCTCGAACATATGAGGACATACAAATCTTGAGAAAGAAAAGAATATTCCCATGCTTTAACTTTTAGGAATCCTCACTTTCCACCTACACTTGTAGACATAGACAAACATATGAAATTAACAATATTTATGCATTAAGTATGGTGAACATGCAAGAAAACAATGCAAAAAAGGATATTTACTTTAAGATATGCTTTCATTCTACTTTGATTTAAAAAAAAA
The DNA here is from genome assembly GCA_032847665.1 of Solanum chilense. Classification (NCBI taxonomy): domain Eukaryota; kingdom Viridiplantae; phylum Streptophyta; class Magnoliopsida; order Solanales; family Solanaceae; genus Solanum; species Solanum chilense. The sequence goes on along the minus strand of CM064972.1, from coordinate 35,448,346 downwards.
CCTCATAATATGAGTTCAACACACATGATACCAATCATCAAAACACATATAAGATATATTCCATATTAAACAAGTAAGTTTTACATCAATTTAGAACCTCTACCTAAGGTTACTCTAAGACTCACCTGAGTAACACATGAAGAGACAACCAATACATCTTCTTCAAGCGCACTTAACTGATCCTCAAAGTTAGCCTAGAGAAGAACCTTTATGTACTATATACCTTTCACTAAGCAAGAGTTATTCATTAATGAAAATCCAAGACTTCACATATAATGGTCTTGAAAGACCTAGGGAACTCACATTAGAATTATCAAGGCCTACACTCGTGCCATATGTAGATAACATCCCATTCAAGAACATACACTTTGTAAAAACATTTTAATACTAGATTGCACATCCAACATGATGAGAATAGGTACTAATCGACATACACCACACTAGATAGGTATAGAATCCGGTGTCATCGGACCCCCACCGTGGAAGATGTTCTACGGTCCATAGGTAGAATAAAGAACACATCTCATGCAGGTACATGGTTAAGTAGATTTCAAGGGCTTCTTTATACTCTAGTATCATTCTCAAGTAGAGATACTACCACTAGCATATCAACTCAGTGCTTCGCTTTGTTTCTCATAGAGTAAGTTAATTAACGTGATAGTATTTGAGAAGGTACCATCTCTAAGTCCTACCAAATCAAAATATTTTTTCTCAGATGGGATCCACAAGGGATGCCAGTCAAGGTACATTACGATAGCTCTTTCTTAACCTTTTTTTCATATTGAAGGCTCTACAAAATTCTTTCAAAGAAGAGTACCTACTTTAGGTCTACCGATACTAGACTTTTATACCGTCATTCATTCAAGAAAAAAGTGCCTAATTCCTACAAAGTCAAGACAATATATTACTCATTTATTATTTTTCAATTCAATTCAAGTACCAAGTAAGGACAACTATGTCTACCAACACAAAATACAACATTATTCTATAAATACTCTCCTTAATCCTTCATCATATATCAAGAATTAGAATCGAAATAAATACAAAAGTATCATCATAGCACCAACATAACATCATATAGACATCACATGAGCACCTTAACCTTATACATCACTCATAACTTATGATTATTATAACATAATTCACATAATGATGCTGAGAAGGACATATTCATTGCATTTATAACAACTAAAACACCGCCACCATAAGAGGACCACACCAATCAATAACAATTTGATATCAATTTTAAATTAAATAAAGGAATTAGGTCAACTATCAACCTTTCAATAACCATAATAACAATTCCTTAGCCTTCCCAACAAATTCACACATTAAGAAATGTTACCATTAACAATATGTATAAGACTAGCCCAACATTTATTCCATATCTATAATTCAACAGAGCCTAATATATATATATATATATATATATATATATATATACTATATAGCAAACCATGAACAATTCAAACAATGATAAACGTATTATTCAATAGTACATAACAATCTAAAAATGAATCTAATATAATTAAGTCATGATCAGTATACCAATTTTAAAGACAAAATAAGTAATTCAATGAATACAGTGGTTCCTGTAATTTTGTTTTATCATAAAACAATTAATTAACATTGAATAGTTCATAAATTATCAATTAAAACCATTTCTTGGAAGAACCCATCCCTAGCATTCCGAATATGATTTTAACGATTTTTGAGATCTTTTTTAGAGCCTTTGAAATTGATCCTTAAATGAGTGAAGAATCAAGAATGAAATCACCATAACTTTTTGTATAAATCCCACGAAATTTGTGTTGAAAACTCGGAGATTTTGTCTATCTTTCTGTCAATTTGAAAACTTCATCAATGGAGGTTTTGGAGATAGAAAGAATACAGAGGTTTTGATTTGAAATTAAGGGTTTTGTTTTGATTGGTGTGTTGGGGTTAAAAGTAACTCAAAAAATATTTAAAGTAATCTCCAATGTACCCAAAACACCCCTAAACTAATTGAACCAACTAACAAAGATAAATTTGACATTAAATCGACGAAGCCAAATATGTGGCATGGCTGCGCGTCGCGTGGACACCTCCAAATCATGTTTCTAGAATTTTAATTGAGGCAGAATGATTCACTACAAGCCTGCGTCGCAATGTAAATATTTAGCGCTTTAACAGGCTGCCTGGTCACTACCTTGGTAGCCTTCTTGCCTTGGGTCCTCCTCAAGGACCCTTTGGCTTATCCTTGGGGAGTCATTCCCGTGCATTTTAACCAAAAAACCATTCCCTCTTGGTTTTAAGGTAACCCCCCACTGATTTTAGATACCATACAGCACATAAAAACACATACAACATACAAGGTCACACTAACACATATAAGACTAGTTTCCGAATTTCTAGGTCGTCCTTTGACGTTTGACTTGGAAACTCATTAAAAATGACTTCAAAGGCTATTATTCATTATATTAACAAGTTATTAACTCATGAAACATACGTCAAGCTCTAATTTATCCCAATTCATTTTAAGGGTTGTTACATTCTTCCCCATTTGGAAAACATTTGTTCTTGAATGATACTAAAACACTTTCAACGATTTCAAGATGTAAAAAACTCAATACTAGCAGCTCACGACCATACCACATCATGCACGATAACATAGCTAGAAGCAATATCAATTCTACATAAGCAAGAGACTTAAACCACAATAGTAGAGTAGGAACAACACCTACAACTTATCATACAACAAGACTCTACATTTCTCATTTTAGATAGGAGGAACATCCTTTTCCACATATCATCATGCTAACTACAACATTTTTTATTAAATCATGAAAATTTCTCATAAAATCTAATAATGCAACATTTTTAGAAGTTCAGAATTAAACATGCTCATAAGTTCACTCACGCAACTTTTAGGCAATTTACTAAAAATGCACTTCTACAACATAGGAAAAATCATTGAAGCTAATTTAACATAAATTTATGAAAACATTCAAAACTTTTAAGCACACAATGAAACTCATTTTTCACAAAGAATCATAATTTATGCACATGCTACTAGAAAGTTCTAACTCTCAACTTGAATAGAAAAGAAGAGAAAAAGAGAATAGACAAAATCCACCAGCCCAAGTATTCATCATATTCCCCCACTTGGGAAAACCTCATCAAAACACAAAAGGGAAAACTAAGTATTACTTACTGGTACCTTCATCCTGATTTGCTTCCTTGTTTTCTTGGAGAGCATAGAAACAGTTCTTCTTTTGTTCACCCACATCGGGACCATTGTAGAGGGCTTGTTTGGCCTCTCTCCTTCCAGCCGCAATATCAAGACAATCTCTCACATTGTGATCATTCTTCCCATAAACAAAGCACCCACTAGTATTGGCTACACAATTCCCAAAGTTATTCTTCCAAGAATTTGAGCATGTAGGTCTATCAATATTGGAATAAGCTCCCTTTTAAAAGTTAGCCTTAGGGGCACTAGGAACATCTTGATTTGGATCCTTCTTCATAATCCTAGGTTGATCTTGCTCATATGTCCTTTCTCTCTGAACATCCCTACTTCTCCTCCCAAGCATATACTATTCCATTTATTAAGCATACACCTTGTGCCTAGATAGATTCATGTGACCATGGAGAATTGGTGTACGGGACTCTTCTTTCAAAAGATTAGAAGCACCGGTCAAGAACCTACTCATATCATCTCTAGGGTAAGACACAAAGGATTGAACATATTTAAACAACAACATAAACTTCAAGATATACTCCTCCACACTCATATGACCTTGCCCAAGGTTAATAAATTCCTATATCTTAATTTTTCTTTTCTAATGGGGAAAGTACTTTCCTAAGAAGGATTCATAAAACTCTTCAAACTCTATTGGACCCGATTCAACCATCCTATTGTATTTCCATTGTGTGTACCAAACTTGAGAAAATCTTTCTATTACTATGAAGGCAACTCCAATTTTTCCCTTGAAGTCACCACCATAACATGGACTATCTTATAATCCTAATCCAATAATGCTTGGGGATCCTCTCAAACCATAAAGACAACAAAAGGTAGGAGGATTCATCCTCACAAATTCCTCAACCTATATGTCATGGTAATATTAAGAGAATTCACCCTAGGCCCCACATCTACATTCTCTTGAGCTGTTACGACTTTGACTAGGGTAAGAAGAGCCCCTCTAACCTCCTCATTAGTCATGTGAGGGGTAACGACCGAAACATCATTCCCTTGATTAGCTATAGGGACTTTTACAACATGAGGAAATTGACTACCTTGGGGAAATTGTTCACCTTGGGGAGGAACTCCTTTATTCATCACTTTCTCATCCACTCTTCTTACATGCGTCCTTCTTGTATTCATATCCTATAAACACTAGATAGGACTTTAGGAAAAGATACTTATAACCTCACCTCTATTGCACGAGACAAGAGTAATGAAGAAAGTTAAAATTCTCTTTTCCTATAGCCTCTCGATCATAGAGGTTTCGTGACTCACAGCGATGAACAAGACTCTAGTAGAGGTGGCTTTATGAAATATTGAATTCTAAAGACTATTTCATAACCTTATTCTCTCATACATAATTTGTAATGACCTAGGAGCACCATGTCACACGGTGTACTCTACGTCTCGGAGGTATTATATAATCCTCATAGCATTCATTCCTCGCATATATATCAAATGTTGTGCGGGCTAAAAACTTTTCACAAATAAAGTCAATAAGGAACTCTTTTATAGAAATATAAGAAAACTAAGTCTCATTATCAAGCCTCCTAAGACACATGTCATTATCATAGGGGGACGACCCTTTATATAGGAAATGAACTTATTGTCTAATACAATGTTTTTAATGAAAGAAAACTAGAAATAAAGTACACGTCCTCGAACATATGAGGACATACCAATCTTGAGACAAATATACTTCCAAAGATTCTAGTTTTAAAAATCCTCACTTGGGAATTTTACTTGTAGACATTGAGGAACATATTTAATTAGAACGATTAATGCACTAAGTATGGTGAACATGCAAGAAAACTATGCAAAATTAGACATTTACTTTAAGATATGATTTCATGATATTTTGATAAAAACATTCACAATAAGAATTCAAGAGACATGATAACAATCATCAAATCACATATAAAACATGTTTAATTCTTATCAAGTAAGACTTTTCATCACTTTATACCCTATACCTGCGGTTACTCTAAAACTCATATCAGTAAGACATAAAATGATTGCCCATACACCCTCTTATATCACATCTAGGTGATCCTAAAATCTACCCTAGATAAGAACCTTTATATACAATATAAATTTTAATAGCAAAGAATTATTCATCAAAACCATTTAATAGAAAGCTAAATAAGTACAGGATTTCATGTAATGGTATTTGAAGACGTGGGGAACTCACTCTAGAATTTTCATGGCCTTTTCATTCCATGTGTAGATAGCGTCCAATTTTACTACCTTCACATTGTAGTACTGATAAATATTATATTGCACATCCCACATGATTTGAATATGCATTAACCTATATAGACCACCCTAGCTAGGTATGGAATGTAGTGTCATAGGACCCTACACCGTGGAAGGTTTTCTACTTGCCATAGTATGAACAAAGGAAACATCTCATGTAAAAACATGTAATAGGGTATATCAAGTTCTTATTTGTACTCTAGTGTCATTCTCAAGTCGAGCTATTACCACTAGCATACCAACTCAGTGCTTTGCCTTATTTCTCATAGAGTGAGTTCATTCTTGTGATAGTATTTGAGAATACAGTGAGTTTATTCTTCTGACAGTATTTGAGAAGGAAAAATCTCTAAGTCCTACAAACTAAAAATACTTCTACCAAGATGCGGTCAACAAGGGATGCCAATTATGGTTCATATCTCATTCTTAACCTTCTTTTCATATTCAAAAATCCATATAAGTGTTACGCCACAAAAAACTAAGGTGAATTGTAGCCTCATGAGTGTTTCTTGAGTTAATTTTATTTTACAATAAGTAACTATAGTGATCTTAGTCATTGTGTGAATTTTGGTTAAGTTTGGAGGTCAATTGACTAAGAAAGTCAATGAAGTTCGGAAGGTGTGCCTTAGAAAGTACTTGTGTATCTTGAGGTGTTCGATTGATTTTTATGAGTTCATTTTTCTTGAAACGTGCATTAGATATTCCTAAGACCTAGATGACTTAGTTTAGGGTTCTCACAAGCAGTCACGACCCCACCTAGGACTCACAAGGGGTACTTTATTAAGGGCCCAAGTCTTAGACAAAACTCCTAAAAACAAGTAACCCATCGATGAGCCAAGCGATGGAATGTTGTCCAGGAGACCGAACTTCGACCTGGTACTTCGTTTTTACATGGAAGCCTTAACATTATAGAGTTTCATTCCCAACCAACGACACCCCATATACGGGGCGTTGGTTGAAAAACGGCCCGTCTGTAGGGAACCATTTGTGCTGCCTGCAAGAGTTGTCTTTTGCCTGTGAAGTCTTGGGGTGTTTGGTAAATTCACCCCAAGTATTTTATGACCCTAGGAAGTTATTTATAAGGGTTTATTAGGTATATTAATTTATTTCAAACCCCATGACCTTATTTTAGACCTCATTTTCCTAAAACCCAAAACCCATCTCCCTTAGAATTCTCTCTCAAGTCTCTTTGGAAGATAGAAGGGAAGAAGAACATGGAGGGATGGTTGGGACGTGTTATTAATCAAAACTCAGTGTTTTTTAATACATTTGAGTTATTACATCCATCATTGAACCCTCTTCCACTCAAGGAGCCATTTTCAAGAGATCTCAAAAAGGGTTATCAAACTCTATTTCCTTCTCTTTTTAATTTTTTCCATGGGTCTTCTTGTAAAAGTGTTTTTATAATGTGAATGTGTTTATTATAGTATGAATTTGTTATTTTAATGTTAAAAACATAATGAAATAATGTATATGTATATCTCAAAGTTTTGGTAAGAAATGGGTTAAATGAGCATGATTGGGTAAGGTGTGAACTTTGGTTTTCTTATGTTGTTATTTTGGTTTATATATTTCCCTAAGGGCCTGAGTATGATAAAATGTTGATAAATTTAATATAGGTCGTGGTTTATTATATAGTTATTTGCTCATATTGTTTAATTCTTATGATAAATTTCTCTTGAGTGGTATGGTCCTCCTTCTTGGTAGCGGTGCTTATTTAATGAATATGATATTAATTAGTATGTTTTGTGAGTGTATATGTTAAGTCAGAGTATATGAAATGAATTAATATATAAGATAAGTCTTGTTTTGTGTTTTGTGAAGTTGCATTGCATGTTTGGCTTAGATTACGCCAAAGTAATGTATATGACTTTGTGAAGCATGTTAAGTGTGTGAATTAATGGATGTAGGTCTAAATAATTAATAGAATCTAATGTTAATGAAATTATACTTATAAGCAATATGCGCTTACAAGTACACTCACACACACTTAAACGAATGCATGAAGATAAGTTGAGATGAAGTGTTTAGTAGAAACCTGACTACATCCTAAGAGTTTTCTAAAATAGGTCGGAGGATGAATGCCCTTCGTGAGTTGAGATGTGGTGTTCACTAGTTATCCTTAACATATTGTTTTAGATGTTTAGCATCTGGGGGGTTTTGTCTAGCACCCAGTGGATATGAAGAAGAGGTGGTTACACTTTGTTAGTTAAGATGTTGTATTCCAATGTACCTCTTCATATGAGTACTCCTCGTAAATAGAGAATGAGTTACTTAGTGGCAATCTCCTTATTCCTTAACGAAGCACCCACATAGATTTAGCTATTGGAAAAGCCATGTAAAAGCTAAAAAGAATGACCTTACTCTAGGCAAGTGAGGATCCCTAATCCGATAGGGGTTAATGTCAGGATTCCATGTCTAGTTCTTATGGTCTATCTCGGTTAAGATAACTCCCACAAAAGAAAAGAATCTGCTATGTCATCTAAGGATTGGTCTACTTAGCGTAGGTAGTGGAATGGAATGTTATTTATCCATTGCACTAAGTAAGCAATCCTAAAGGGGAGTCTTGGTGAGTCTTATTTGAATTGAATGAACTAAGTCTCCTAAAAGAACGTACTACTTAGGGTAGGTGGTGGCATGGGATACATCTATCCATTACACTAGGTAGGACCTTCAAATAGAGGAGTCTTGGTTCCATGTCTTCTAAAAGAATGTACTACTTACGGTAGGTGGTTGTATGGGACGCCATCTACTCATTTAAATAAGTTGGCATTCCTAAAGGTAATTTTTGGTTTTTTGTTGGGAGTTCTTATAATGTAATACCATTGCATGGGTGCTTGTTATCCTTAGGTAAGTATGTCGAAATGGAGGAAGTCTTGAGGGTCGCTTTGGTGTATATTGAAGGAGGTATGTGTATACTTTCTTCATTTCTTGCCTTAGTGAGTCTTAGGATTACCTTTGATTGAAACACCGACGGAAATGATGTTTATTCCTCATTGGCAATACTTTTGATTTTAACTACTTTGGAGTCTTGTAGTTCACTATTAGTGTCATATAAATTCACTGTAATATTTGGTTAGTTTAATGTTAAGTGTTCTTTTGAGTTTAAAATTATGAAAAATCTTTTTTAAGTGTTAAAGGATGATTCTTATGGTCTCTTGCTCTTATGTTCTTGAATGTTCTACTTAATTTATATGAAATGTTATTTTACTAAAATGTCCCTTTTCGCATGTTTTTGCATATTCCATAATTAATACATTATTTGTACTAACCCCATACTATTGAATACTATAAGTATAGGTTCGAAGCTGTTGAAGGTTTGAAGGGGAAGCTTGGGAAGTTCCTCCCAAGATAATGTATGTCCTCATATATTCAAGGACCCAATCTATTTCCTAGTTCTCTTATTTTATTACTTATTATGTCTGTTATTTCAATGTCAAGGGTTGTGTCCCTAAGATATTATGTCGTGTCTTTAAGTTGACTTGTGATGATGAGATTCTTTAGTATTTATGAAAGATTTCCTTTTATGAATTTATTCATGAAATGTTTTAAATTCCGCTCTACTTTTCATGACATATGCAATCAACGATAGGTAAAGGGCTGGTACAAGATCACAAAAAGGTCAAGTACGTCTTGCCACGAACCGAGGGTTCTCCCTAACTTCTAGGGAGTACTTTGGTGTCTTGACAATAAGTCTTTGATTCAGTAAAATCCAAGTACCAAGTAGGAAAAATTAAGTCTACAACCTCAAGATACCACATGATTCTATGAAGAGTATCCTTAGTGCTTCATTATCATATATCAACAATTAGAGAGGAAATAAACTATATCATAAAATTAAAGCACTCATAGAAGATCATATAAACATCACATGAGAAGCCTGACCTTATAAACTCAATAATCCGATATAATGATAATACTGTAGTTAACATAATGATTGTTACAAGGCCATGTTCATTGCATTTATAACGTGTAAACACCGCTATCATAAATTGTCCACACGGTAAATAAAATTTTGATATGAATTCTACATTAGGTCAACTCAGCACCTTTCAATAGCCATAATCACAATTTTGTATCATTTCCAAAAAATTTACACAACAAGAGATCTTACAAATGATAATATCCATAAGACTAGGCCAACAACTCCTCCATATCAATACTATAAAGCAAACTATGAACAATTCCAACAATGACCAACATATAATTCAATAGCCCATAAAATTCTTAACATGAATCTAACATATATAAATCATGACCAATAAACACACTTTAGATTGAAAATAAGGAATTCAATTAATACATTATTTCATGGAATTTTGTATCATTAAACCATCAATTAAAATTGAATACTTAATAAATGATCAATTTAAACCTTTTCATGCAAGAAATCATGGTTAGAATTAAATATAGGGTTTTCATGATTTTTGACATATTTTTGAAAGCCTTTTAATTGTCCCCTTGAATGAGATAGAATCAAGGATGAAACCAACATACTTATTTGGTATAAATCCCATAAAATTTGGGTTTAAGACTTGGAGATTTTGACAGTCTTCCTTCGAGCTTCAAAGATTCATTAATTGACGTTTTGGAGAGATAGATAGAGAACTTCTGATTTCAACTTAAGGGTTTTGTTTTGATTATTTTATTGGGGTTAAAAGTTACTAAAAATCGTTTATAATGAATACCCAAAGTACAAAAAACACCCCTACACTAATTGGACCATTTAACAAAGTCAAATTTTACTTTAAAACGACGCAACCAAAACTATGACATGGTTGCGCATCTCGGGACTCCTTCAAGTCTTTGTTCTAGAATATAATTGGATTAAGAGTTGTTCTTGACCAGACCGCATCTCAATGGAAAAAAAATTCCCTTTGAGTTGAAGTTGTGTGACATGCAGGCACCTTGAAAACAGGCAGCCTGGACGCTGCACATTCTGTCCAGACCTTGGGTCCCCCTCAAGGATTCTTTCGTTGGTCCTTGGAGAGTTGCGCCTGTATGGTTTTACCCTAAACATATCCATGAGTAACGTTATTATTTGTGTAACATCCTTAAAACGAAATAAGTTAAACAAGAGACAAGCATGAGTGTGATGAAGTATTGAAGTACTTAAATGGTTATTTATTATATTATTACATAGTGTCTAAGTTTTAATAAGTTAAGATGTGAAACTTCAAGGGGCTTCGATGACTAAACGTCTATGCGCTTAGGTGAGTTATTGTATGCCTTGACATATTTGGAGTGTTTTTAAAGGTCCAAATGATGGTAAAAGTTTCGAAGATCTACATGATCATGTATAGAGTCTTAACGTCCAGGTACGATTCCGCGTAGAACCCACGAGGGGCCCTAGAAGAGGACCCCAACATCAAGGCAAAAACTACAAAGTTTAGTGTCCCATCAACCCCCTTCACCAACGGACGTAGTGTTGTTGACGGGTGGTTGTTTACGGGATTAGATACACTCATAGTGGTGGGAGATTAATACCCATGAGCCATCGTAATACTCAATCGAAGCCCTAGAAGGACGGGCCGTCGACCATGTGACGCCCCGAAGGTAGGGGTGTATCAATGGTTGTCCTAAAAAACCTGTCAAAAAATTTGCCAAACTTGGGGTGTTTTTGTGAATTCACCAATGGTATATTATGAACCATGAACGTTTTTTAGGGTATTAGTGGCTTTTTAGGTTAGTTTATACTTCTCTACCTAGGTTAGACTTTATTTTGAAATATCAAAAACTCCTCCCTCAAGAAAGAACTCTATAAAATTCGTAAAAGCTAGAACTCAAGGAAGGGATAAAACAAGATGTTTTGGACATTTTCTTCATAAAAATTTCATGGGTTTCTTATACTTGAGGTATGGAAGTAATCCTTGAACGTTCTTTCATTCAAGGAGAAACTTCCAGGAGTTCTCAAAAAGAGTTTTCAAACTTCAACTTCTTATATATTTGATTCTGACTGTGGGTCTTTGAATGAAAATTTTTTAATGATTAAAATGAATTTTTTTAGTCTTAGTTGATGATTTTAAATTCAAAACCCTAATTAACCCAAGCTTATGCATATTTCAAACATTTAGGTTATGAAATGGGTTTAATGAGCATAATTAGATAATGTTAGAACTATGGTTTCTTTATGGTTATATTATGATTTATCTACTGCCCTAAGGCGTATTTTATGATATGTTATTGGAGGATTTGAGAATAGGTGGTGAAAACCTGGATAAATCGTAAGTTAATCAAAAATTTTAATTCTTAATATTAAATGCTCTGGAGTGATATGGTCAACTTTTGATGTCGGTGTTTACATGAAGTATATGTATATATGTATGAATATTTTCATTTTGATTATGGACTTGAGGGTGTAGTATGTGAAGTAAAGTAATGATGATTATGATGATCATGTTGATATGCTTTATAAAGCTTGAATTATATGTATCATAGATATTATGTTAAATCAAGAATGTATATGAGTGAAGCATGCTAGTGTGTGAAATATGCTGAAAGAAGGTGTAAACATGTTTAGAAGTCAATGTTTTGAAAATTCTTATTATGTGAAAAGAGTGCTCACATGTACTCACATACACACTTTGAATGAATGAATGAAGCTAATGAATGTGAATGGGGAATTGTAGGGTGGACACTCTTCGTGAGTATAGATGAATTGTCTAGACCATTTCATACCCTTCCTAAAACAAACTTGTAATGAAGAGGGGAGTTTGGGGTGAAAACTCTTCATGAGTGGAGATTAAGTTTTAAGTAGCAACCTCACTATTTCCCAAAAAGTTTTCTAAGACAGGTTGGAGTTGGATGCCCTTCGTGAGTTGAGATGTGGTGTTACATTGTGACCTCTAGGGAAAAGTATCCCTAGTGAATTGAGATGTGTACTAATTATCTATCCCTTAAACATTAGTCATTAATATTTGAGACTCCATGGGGAAGTTATGCTTAACACCGAGAGGATATGATGAAGTGGTGGTTACACCTCGTGAGATGAGATTTTGTATCCAATGTAACCTTTGAGATAAGTACGAACGAGTTACTTAGAGGAAATATACTTATCTCTTAACAATGCGCCCGCATAGGTATCTACATTGGAGATTCCATGTAAAGGCTAAGAGATTGACCCAACCTTAGGCAATTAGGGATCCCTCATCCTTTAGGGATTAATACGTGATATCTTTTGCAGCTCTAAAGGTCTATGTCGTTTAAATCCATCCCCCACCAAAGAATGAAATAAACGAGTCTCCGAAATAGTGTACTACTTTAGAAAGTTGGAGGTATGGGACCCTATCAATCGATTGAACGAGTAGGAACTTGAAACGGGAATCTTGCTGGGTGTTTATATTCAATGTACGAAGGGGTCCTTGTGTAATTAAAATGAGGTTATGTGACTTAATGTTAATGATTAAAAGCATGTTAAGGATATGTCTTGTTTATGATAAAGTTTATGAATAATGAACGTAGTGTGCCTAAGCTAATGAAATCCTCAAGGAGAAATTTATGGGAGTAGTAGTATGAGATGTTACTTTCACATTGCACTTTGTGTAACTTGGAAGTCCACATGTAGAAGATAACTTATGTGAAGTCTTTAAATGCAAGTATGTTTCGCTAATTTCGAGTTATAAGATGTCTACTTGTTACCCTTGCAAAGTAAGCCTATACTGGGTAGTCTTGAGGATCACTTAGATGTGTTTTGAAGGGATTGTATAGGCGGTTCCTTCATCTCTTACCTTAGTGAATCTTAGGATAACATTGGTTAAGGAAACTTCAAAGGAAAAGTGGTCACTGTGAGTTGGTATGAAATAAGTTCACTGTATAGATTCTTGAGTTCCTTGTAAAGTGTAGTTTTGTGTTAAAATTATGGAATTCTTATTCTATATGCTATTGATGATTTATATGTTATTTTAATTCAATATTATTGAAGGTCTTACATAATTGCATAAAAGTTTAATTCTACTTAATGTCCTCCTTTGAATGTTTTTGCATAGCTTCATACTTATTATAATATATGTACTTACCCCATACTTCTATATACTCTTTAATTATAGGTTTTAATAAAGTGGAAGTTTAGAAGGCAATACTGGGAAGTTGACTCTCTTAAGACTCTATATGTCCTCACATATTCAATTGCATACTCTATGTTTCATTAGTTCTTATTTAAGACTTGTATAAGACTTATTTTGCATTTCCTTTTAATGAAAAAGTCCGTGTACCTACGCTATTTAAGTTGTGTCTTTAAGTTTACTTGTGACGATGAGACTACTCTTTAGTATTTATAAAAGATTTTCCTTATGATCATAAATGTCGTGAAAAGTTTTAATTCCGCACTACTTTCCATACCTTATGTAATGAATTATAGCTAAGAGGTTAGTATAAGACCTCCCAATGCTAAAGTGTGCCTTGTTCTGACCCAAGGGTTACCACTCCTCTCATTTCATTTCTTTTCATTTTTCGATTTCCAGCCAAGTTCATAGGTTCGAGTTCCACATGCCACATTCCCTTTTTCTCGCCTTATTTCATTGATTTTCAACATGGTGAGGTCACGGGTTCAATCCCCACTGATCTCACATATTTTAGTTCATTTTTTCATAGCATGAAATTTTCCTTATCTGGGCCGAAACTCATTAACAAACTGATGGATATTTTTGCAGTCTATTTTCTCACTTCTTTAACATTAAATGTTTAGAAGTTTTAAGTAGTTTTTTTAGTGAGTTCTTTAGGTGAATTTTCAACATTTCATTCAATAAAGAATTGGACTCAAATCAGCATATTTACATCACTTATGAACATCACGATTTATATAAATTTGTGCACGTAAGAACATAACCATAACATCCTATTTTTGAACCTCAAAGCAAAGGAGTCACCGGTACATTCTACACATATACACATCTTTTCGTAAAAACTTAATTTGTCATTCATACGATTCCAAATAATATTCATGAACATATTCAACATGAAAACACATTACATGCCTAATATCTACCAAAAAATATACCCAACCTACGAATCAATGGGAGTTAGTGACAGAGACATGCAACGGGAACAATCTTAATATCTACCAAAAACCAATACCTTTTTGACATTCAAACCTCGACTAGCTGCCAAAATACCCCTCCAATCATTTTGCCAAATCCAAGAGCTTCAACTAAAGTTTTCATTATCTGGAAAATTAATGATAGTGTCTCGAACATGATGACCTACCAAGACTTGGAGAAAGAGTTCCAAGCTTCTTCAAATCGACCTCCTTAAATATCAATGGCTGAAACCTATAGTTGCAGTAATATAAAGTAATCGCGTTAGTACGCCACATGTACTAAGTATGGTTATATGGACATAACGTTTAAGGACATGCATGAAAAAGAATCATTTATCATATCTTTAGAAAACATGCTAACTCATATGAAAGTCTTCAATGCACATACCATATAACTTATACAAGTTAAGGATTTCATCATTATAAAGAATGATCGTAAGCAAAGACATATTATCATAGAGTCATATTAACTTTTCTTATTCAATAGATCACATAACATAGCATACAAAGTATTTACAATGATCCCATCCCCAACCTACAGGTGCAATTATCATGTGAAGCCCCATAACCCCACAACCAAGTAGATAAAATAGGAGATCATGAGTAAAGCTTTGCTTCATATATCTTGTAACATAAGTAGTCATCACTTCATTTAACAATACTTCATATAACTTGTAACATAAGTAGTCATCACTTCATTTAACAATAAAACCCAATAACATATTCCTCATAAAGACAAACATCATAGAAAGGTAACATCATGTATCATAAACATATACTTTCATGTCATTATATTACATAATAACAATCTCCCAGGAGTTCCCTTAGAGTCAAATTGTGATATGTCTAGGTAGAGTCTCATACCCCTACCTATACTATGTTGACTCTTAAAGTCACCCTAGTCAACATTAATTTACTTACATTTTATTTTACATGAGGTAACATTCGCCTTAACTGACATAGACCAAGTGAGCTAAACATGGGATCCGGTGTCATAAAACCGTACACCGAAAAAAGGTGGTCTACCAACCAAAGTAGAATTTTACATGACGTAGCTTTCTAGGTGGATCCACTATCAAGTATCCTATGTTGGCAACATAGTTCAAAAACTATGAGATTTACTAGAGATCCATAGTTCCACATTGCATGGAAGCCTCAATCTAATGGGAGTTATTGTAAACCTACCTTCCAAATAGGGTAGGGACACCTCTGACATCTAGTTCATCAGTGCTTAGATTAAGTCCCTTTCATAAATAACCTTTAAGTTTTGTTTTATAATAAACTTATCATAGGTCATAGGAGATTAACTCATTGTATAAACATTATAATGAGCTCTTTTTGTTTATATGGGAATTTCTTTTCATCATAACCCTTCATATGTGAGATTAACATAACATAGTCATCTTCTGTAAAGCATACAAGAGAATATTGTAACTTGCATTTATCGTTTTCTTTTAATGATATCACAAATAGAATGTTCATATCCCAGCATATCCACATAGCAAAATCATACATACTTTGAAAACATATCATCATTATTTATAGGCTAACAAAAACATGGTAGAGTAATTACAACTTTAGAAGACTTATCTCTTTCTTCGAAGGAACCTATTCAAGAACTTACGTTTAACTTACAACATTCATAACCATAACATAGTGAAATACTCAATAACAAAATCAAGAAAACTCTTAAAATCATCCAGAAGATCAATGCATAATTTGGGGTAAAATAAAGAGTCATTTAAGAGTCCATTCTAGTCTTAGTTCCAATCCCTACCTTTTCATATTATCGAGTAGTAGAAATGATTATACGAAATCATCATGTAGATAAGAGCATGCTTCACACAAAATTTAAACATAAACAACAAAATACTCATCATATCGTGTGGAATAGATTATAGAAAACACTTACTTTTTATTGAAAATTATTAATCTAGGGTTAGGAAAAAAATCTATTTTATAGAGTAAAAACCCTTGAGTTTATGTTCTTGAAAGTTATACTTGAAAGGACCTCTTGGAGAAACTAATCCAACGAGTTAAAAATCCATACATAATAGATGAAGAATCAACGAAAATGGGATCAAAATCTTGAGGTCTTCGTCTTCTTCCTTAAGCTCGTCTTGTTCTTGAATGGAGTTTGGAGAAGAGAGAATTCTTGGGAGAATGAGAGAAATTTCGTTTGATCTGGTTTGGGACGTGTAAAGTGGTATAGAACTTACCTAATATCAATATGTAGCAATCCTTTGAATTATACACAAGAATCTCCACTTGAATGGGACTTTTTAATATGTTAGAATACCAAAAATATGACTTTAACGATTCTGGGAAGTAGGTTCACGTTGCGGGGCCAAATCCCATCATTTTTATTGAATTTTGGGTTGAGGCAGTGAGGTCCGTGTCAGCCTCACATCGCTAGGTTGCCACTCAATTCTTGAGGCATAGCACCTCGTGACAGGCGCGCGTCGCACGCTATTCCTCCACTTCTGCCTGCTCGCAGGCTTCCAGGCAGCCTGCCCACCAATGTTTGAGTCCCTCCCAAGGATCCTTCGAGTGCTCTTTGGGGTGTCGTTACCAAACATTTGGACCCTTTATACTAGATATTCCGTATTGAAGGTCTATATACAAGTTTTAGACATCATTTGGTAATTCAAAACCTTCACCAAACTTAGGGACGTCAACTAGTTCGAATTAGCTAATTTCCGGACGTCAAGTTCTTTCATAGACGTTTTGGATCTAACCTTTTCCAAATGAGTATTAAATTTATATGGGTATTGAAACATTATTTTAAACATTATTTGATGGATTAATCTCTAGTCTAAGTCATGACATTTGGAGAGTGTTACATTTACTCCCCCTTAGGAACATTTGTCCCATAATGACACTAAAATCTTTTGGAGGGTAAGAATAGACTCAATACTAGCAGCACAACAAATCAACAACTAAAAATCATAATGAGTCACACCTCATAGGAGTATATCACAACTCCTCATAGCACATAACATAACATTAAATATAGCACTCAATTCATGATACACAATATATAAGAGCTCCATATTCATAACACATAGCTAGGAACATCCTTCTTAACCTTATCATAAGCTCAAAATACATAAAAAAGTTACCATGCTATCATTCTTTTCAGGATGTCAACAAAACAGCAAAATCTAAAGAAAATATATTCATACATGTTTCACATAAGTGCAATCATAGAGTATGGAGGTATTTTCTTAAAACTCTAGTTGGTAGAACTTTTATCCAACATGCACCTAGTTAGAAAACAAGTCAATTTCATGATCATGCATTACTTTGTCAATTAAGATAAATATCTAAACTTAAGGAGTAAAGAGATTAGGGTAGCGGGACTTCATGACGGCTTCATCCTCCGATGTTGCACCCTCAACAAGATTGTTCCTCCATAGAAATTTTACAGAGGCAATCTCTTTGGTTCTCAACTTCTTGACTTGGCGATCTATGATCTCAATTGGAACCACTTCCTAGGAGAGGTTTTCATCAACCACTAACCCTTTAATAGGTACGATAGAAACTAGGTCACCTATGCATTTCTTGAGCATTGACACATGAAACACCGGATGAACAGAAGTTGTTCACTAGGTAGTTTGAACTCAAAGGAAACCTTTCCAATACGTTGTAAAACATTATAAGGACAAACATACCGGGGACTTAACTTCCCCTTCTTACCAAAACTCATCAACCCTTTCATAGGTGAAATATTAAAGTATACTTGATCACTTATTTCAAACACAAGATCTCTTCTTCTATTATCGGCATAAGACTTTTGCCCACTATAGGTTGTCTTCAATCTATCTCTTATGATTCAAACCTTCTTTATAGCCTCATAAGTAATCTCTGGACCAAAGAGTGAGAACTCACCAACTTCAAACTATCCAACTAGAGACTTAAACCTTCTACCATAAAGAGTTTCAAAAAGTGCTATGGAAATGCTCGAAAATAGTTATTGTGGTAAGAGAACTCGATAAAAGGTGAGTGATCATCCGAACATACCTTGAAGTCAATGATACATGCTCTTAACATGTTTTCGAGGGTCTTAATGGTAAGTTCCTCTTGACCATCCAGCTGAGGATGAAAACTGGTACAAAGCTTCACTTGCGTAACTAAACCCTTTTGAAAAGCCTTCCAAAAATGAGATATGAATTGGGCACCTCTATCCAAATAGATGGACAAAGGAATCCCATAAGAATCACAATGTGAATTGGGCACCTCTATCCAAATAGATCGACAAAGGAATCCCATAAGACTCACAATCTCATTAATGTAGATCCTTGCATAAACATCAGCCGTGTAAGTAGATTTAACAGGAATAAATTGGGCAGATTTGTTTAACCTATCAATAATAACCCATATAGAATCATTTGGCTTGGGCTCAAGGAAACCCAACAACAAAGTCCATACTGATGGCTTCCCACTTCCATGTAGGAACATTCATGATTTGTGTTAGACCACCCTATTTGAGATGCTCATCTTTAACTTGCTCTCAGTTTGGACAATTAGCAACAAACTCCGCTATGTCCCGCATTAAACCATCGCACTAATAGAACTCATCAAGATCATCATATATTTTGGTGGCACCAGGATGTATAGAATAGCGAGAACCATGGGATTGTTCCAGAATCTGTTTTCTCCAATCTTCAATATCGGGTACACATAATCTCCCTTGGTAGCTAAGTACACCATCCCCCTCTTTGGAGAATGACTCATTGATTACTAAGTACTGATTCATTCAACTCCATCAATAGAAGATGAAGGTGTTGCTTACATTTAACCTCTTCCACTAATGATGAGTGTGAGTTATGATGGACCATGAAACCACCATTTGGAGAATCTTTTAGCCTCACACCTTAAGCTCTTCTTGTTCTTCAATGGACTTAGGAGAAGAGAGTGTTCTTGAGAGAATGACATAAATTTCGTTTGATCTGGTTTAGGACGTGAATAAGTGGTCTAAAACGGACCTAATATTTATTTATAGTCGTTCTAGGAATTACACATAAGACCATCCACTTAATGGTTCTTTTTAATAGGTCAAATTACCAAAAATATGATTTTAACGATTCTTGGAAGTAGATGCGCGTCGGGGGGGCCAAATCCATCATTTTTATTGAATTTTTAATTGAGGCAGTGAGGTGTGTGTCATCCTCACATCGCGAGGTTGCCTCTCAAATCTTGAGGTAGAACACATCTTGACATGAGCGCGTCACATGCTATGCCTCCACTTCTGCCTGCCCACCCATATTTTAATCCTCCCAAATGATTCTTTAGGTGGTCCTTCGGATGTCGTTACCGGATATTTGGACCCTTTTAAAAATATACAACGTATAGAAGGTTACTTTACAAGTTTTGGACCTCATTTGACACTTCGGAACCTTCGCCAAAAATATAGGGAAGTCAACTAGATAAAATTAGCTAGTTTCCGGACGTCAAGGTCTTTCTTAGTTGTTTTGGCTCTAACTTTTTCAAATTAGTCTATCACATTAATATAGGTATGGAAACATCATTTTAAACAATATTTGATGGATTAATCTCTTGTATATGTCATGAGATTTTCGGAGTGTTACAGCCTTGAAAGTGTCAATCAACGAGCAAAGTTGATGCCCCGTCGACGGTAAGATTATCTCAACACTTATAATTATGATCTCATCCCCCCAGGAAGGAGTTGAAGTCATAAACGATCGAGCAGAAGGATGGCTCGTTGACCTTACGACGCCCCATCAACTGCCCTCATTGATGCAGTCTAAAACTTCACAGACATGGATGTTGTCTCATTAAGGGGTGAATGGGAAATTTACCCCACATCCTAACCTGACCTTAGGTGGTTTATATGGTAATTTTTGGGTGTATTAAGTTTGTTAAAAACGTGACAACCCCATTCCCAATTCATGATTTAAAATTAGACTTTCCTCTCCCAAAATATCCTCTCTAGAAACTTCCAATGAATATGGAGTTCAAGAACAATTGAAGCTTGAATTCTCAAGGGTTGTTCATCAAGTATAAGTGATTTTATTCTTTAATGAGTTATGGTGATCCTTGATTTCTAGATAACCTTTCATCTAGGGAGTTCCTTTCAATGTTTTCGAAATGAATTCATGAACAAACTTCTTCTTCTCCTTCAATCTTGCCATGAGTTCTTCATTAAAATGTTTTCAAAAGCATTCTCGTGATGAATAGGTGATAAGACGCTGATTCTAATGTGAATTTTAACCCAAATACATGATGAAACCATGTTCCCTTTAATTCTCAAATTAGCCTGTATTATAGGTATTGTGATCTACATTATCTGTTGATTGAATTATGATTCTAACATTTTGAATTGCTTATATCTAAAGCCTAGTATGTGTCTTCATGGTTAATTGATGATTACTTATCCATGTGGATAAAGGCTAGAATGTTTGAATAAGATTACCAAATAATGTAGTATCTTGTGATCTTGATGTTAGGAGGATTATAATGTGATTGAATTATGTTAAATTGATTGTTAGCTACTGCCTATGATGTAATGTGATGATGAACCATCTGTTACTGGTCAAATGTGGATTTATTCTTCAAGACTTGAAGATGATTGGCCTATATTACTCTTCTTCCTATCCATTGATTAATGTGTGGTATTCAGTGTGATCTCGACTCTATAGTATATTAATGCATGATTTTTATTATGTTAGTGTACCTTTAATTATTCCATAGGTATGAATTATTGATGAAATATTATTATTTATCAATGATGATCAATGGTTCATGAATTGGTAAAAATGGCTCTCCCCCTCTACTTTTCAATAGACTTTTTTAGTTAATGAAGCCTTCTGTGGAATTTGTGGTATAATCCACTTATAATGGTGGTGTTTACTTTATTGTCACTATATATGTGATGTGATCATAGACTAATAGGCAATTGTATTACGAAGGTGTGGTGGTGATGATCACCAAATGTGAAGCATGCTTAGTCTTCCAATTCTAGTTGTGACCTAGGTGGTATTGCTCATGTAATATGCATGTGAATGACTATGTAAGGGCTTTTTTAGGTGCTGCCAATGATGAATTTTAAATTATGAATGACCCCTTACCTATATATACCTACATATATGTCTGATTCGCTATGGTTAGGAGTCTTGAGTTCAAGTATTGAAGTTGTATTGTCTACTATGATATTATATTTTGTGTGTTCTATGTTTTGTTGTGCATTATGGTCTTAAGAGGTTGGCTACCTCAATGTGTTGTGTATAGCAACTAGGTGATCGTGTTGACCACAATGCACACACTAACTCTTTATGCATGCTTACAAGTAGTATAGGTTCATGGTGTCTAATGAAAGCTTATTCTCATATGAACTTGTGTATACTACTATGCATGTTAAGTAAATGTCTATGTAGAATGTTATGTATGTCCTTAACTAGGATGACTTGATAGGTGCACTAGTATGGGTAAGGGTATGGGACCTTTTCTATACATTACACATGTGTGCCTTGATAGGATAGTACATAAGTTTGGTTTTCTATGTATATGAATGTGAATGCATGATTATGTTAATGTATGAAGATGTGTGGTCTTAATGTGTTGTGTGATAGGATTTCTCACATGTATGTATACACGCACATATTATAATGATCTAGTCATTGGAGAGGTCTTGAAAGGTGGGCTCAAGTTTACTCTAAACTTGATGGTGCTTTACATATGCTATGTCGATGTGAAAGGACTTCTCGCAAGATTTATGTTGATGAGATCTCATTTATGACCTATTATCTAATCATTTGAGTATTGAATCTCTTAAAGCCTACATTTTATAAAATAAAGATAATAATGTCCTTTCAATACAAGGAACTTAGCTTAGCATCGAGTAAACTTGAAGATGAGGGTTGTCCCTTCCCATTGTAGAAAGGTAGGTTCACCATAGTCCTCACGAGGTGGTTATCCTCATAGACCAAAGGGCTTAGAGTAGTATTTTTATAAAGTGGATAATTACAATGCTTCACTTTGTATAAATAGTATTTCCACATATACCTCCAAGTTCCATAAACTATGCTTTCCCATTAGGATCTATCAAGTGATATCACTTATGTATGATAGCATGTGTTAGTGTTGTACTTTCGCTACGTAAAGAACCTTCCTTTGGTGTAAGAGTCTACAAGACCAAATTTAATGTAGCACCCATGGTATTAGTGTAGGTTAAGTCTATAGTTTCCCTAAAGTAAAATGGACAATAAATGTAAAGAACTAAACCCTAAAAAGAATAACCTAAGGGAAGTTACTTAGTGTTGGTGGAGGTATGGGACTTCATTTATGCATTGCACAAGTAACTAATGAATGAAGTTCTAGAAAGGTGTTCAAATGTATATGTATATGTTTGTGTCTCTATGCATGTCTTTGTACTATTGTCTACTTGTTTTGATGAAATGCATGGTATGAGTCTATATGAAGTAGTCTTATTGTATAAGCATAATGCTAGTCTTAATGACTAAATGATGAAGGTATTATTCGGAATGAATAAATTTTTCTATGTTTCCTTGTTGATGTATGAAATAAATTGTTAAAGATTATGGTCTCTTGATATGTCTACTAAGTTTGTGTGAGGTTATAGGGCTTCACATGTACATTGCACTAGTAAACTTAGACTGTGATTGTGAGTAAGGTCTGATAATGGTGTATGTGAAGTGATGTTAGTATACGTACCAGTGGATGTAGCTTACTATAAAGTCATTACAGTCTTGACTTAAATGTGTCTATGAGGTGCTATACTTCTATGATGTAATGTATTTGGCTTATGTAGATTGTATTCATAAATACCTTGTGGCATTAAGGTGACACATTGCACCAGGTATCACTAGAGGGTTACTTGGGAGGATAATGAGTTAAAGAATAGAAGTTCACTTTAAAGGTTATGTACTCTTTGTAATGTGAATTTTCTATTGTAAATGATGCTAAAATGCCTTAAATGAAATGTGTGATTTTATATGATGTTTGACCACTAAATATTCCTGTATGAAGTATGTAGATGGTATTATGCTTAATGTGTTAATGTTTTGTGAAGTTTTCACAAAACTGCGTGATCAATGGTTTCAAGTAAAATATGTCTTTTAAATGTATGTTTTTGCATGATACCTAGTGCATTCTTGTACTAAGTTCACTCTTCTATACCTTTTTCCGCAAAGTGTAGCTTATGGATGCTTAGAGGATGTCTTTAATAGTGAGGAGCTCAATATGTGATTCCGAAGCTCAAGGAAAGGAATCTGTATGTTCAAGGATTTCCTATTTCATTGTTGTAAGTAAAACCTTGTAATAGCTTAGTTATGATTTATGTTGAAAGGATTGTGTCCGTATTATTCACTAATGATGTTTAGTCTATGATGGCAAAAAAAGAGACTAGAGTCTTTAACTATGTAAATATAATATTATGTGTATATATATATATTGGAAGTGATGTTCTAATATATTATGTGCTGTGAAAGTTTTAAAATTTCCGCTAAATTTACCTAGGAAAATGCGATGAATAATGACTATGAGCTTGTATAAGACCTCCTAGAGGTCAAGTACACCATGTTACTTTTACGTGGTGCTCCCTAGTCATGAAAAATGGCACAAATCTATATGCTCCTAATAAGAACAAATTTTATGCTCTCCAATCCTGAGGTGATCAAGAGATCTCACCGGATGTAGTTACTAGTATGTTATAATTATTTTCTTTAAGGCATATTCATTACTGGATCTCGGAGCTACATTGTAATTTGTGACCCCTCTTGTATCCATGAAATTTTATATACTACTCGACATATTGGATGAACCTTTTTGGTTTCTACCCCAGTTAGTGATTCCATAGTGGCTAAAAGAGTCTATAAAGGTTGTCATATTTCCTTACCCAATATTGTTACATTAGTTGACTTGATAGAACTTGATATGATAGATTTTTATGTTAAAGGGAATGGATTTGTTACATGCTTGCTTTGCATATACTGATTGTTGGACAAGGGTAGCAAACTAAATTTTCAAATGAAATCATTTTTGAGTGGAGAGGAGGAAACTCAAATCCTAGGGGTAAGATCAGTTATTTTCAAAAATCTTGCAAGATTATTGTAAAGGGTTATCTCTACCACATAGATAATGTTCGGGATCTTGAATCTGAGGTACTCCCATAGATTCGATAACCATTGTGAAGGAATTTCCGAAGGTTTTTCCCGATGACCTGCACGGAGTTCCTCCTGAGCAGGACATTTACTTCAGCATATATTTATTGTCGTATACACAACCTATTTCAATACCTCCTTATCGGATGGCCCAAACCGAATTGAAAAAAATTAAGGCTCCACTCAACGATTTTCTAGATACAGGTTTTATTCAACCAATCATATCTCCATGCGGTGCCCCGGTATGGTTTGCTAAAAAGAAGGATGGGTCTTTGAGAATGTATCGACCATCGTCAATTGAAAAAAGTCACCATAAAGAGAAATTACCCTCCCTCTAGGATTGATGATTTATTTGATCAACTCAAAGGAGCGAGTCACTTTACAAAGATTTAATTGAGGTCGGGTTGCCAAAAACATAGAGTGAGGGAGGTTGATATTATTAAAACAACATTCCGAACAAGATTTTGTCAATATGAATTCCTTATTATGTCCTTTGGTATAACAAATGCCCCAACGACTATC
This sequence comes from Solanum chilense, assembly GCA_032847665.1. NCBI lineage: Eukaryota > Viridiplantae > Streptophyta > Magnoliopsida > Solanales > Solanaceae > Solanum > Solanum chilense. The sequence goes on along the minus strand of CM064972.1, from coordinate 35,423,169 downwards.
ATGGATCTTATGAATTGATTTTTTAGAAAGTATCTTGATTTGTTTGTGATGGTATTCATTGATGTCATTTTTATATATTGTAGGAGTGAGAATGATCATATGAGTCATTTGAGGATTGTTTTGCAAGTTCTCAAGGATAACCACCTCATCGCAAAGTTTAGTAAGTGGGATTTTTTGTTCAGATCAGTTGCATTCCTTGGTCACATTATCTCTAGTTAAGGTGTAGAAGTTGATCCGAGGAAGATGAAAGTGGTCAAAACTTGTCCTAGACCTTTGATCTAACACTCCGAGAGTACAAAACCTTATCTAGAGTTTTACATGAGTGCCTATAGGTTGTAACACTTCTTTAAGGTAAAAAAATGTTTATAAGGCATTTAAGATGTTTTAGAGTAAAAACTCAAGGAACGTCCATGATGTCCAATGACTAGTAAAAGAGGTGCTAGTGCCTTAGCCTATTTTACGGGGTTTTAGGAATAAAAATTTGATGAAATTTGGTTAAAACGGCTTAAAACATATTAGAATGCGATTAGGTTTGAAATTACCGGGTATGATTCCCCATGGGACATTCTAAGGATCCTTCAGGAGTACCCTTCAATTTAAGTCAAAAAATTGTTAATGAGCAGTGTCCGCCTATGATTGCAGGCGACGGGGCGTTGGTGAATCAACGGGGCGTCAATGCCATGGTCAACCAACACTTTACAACTTCCCCATATTTGGCCAAAAACATGGTCTAAGAACAAAGTTAATGATGTGCAGGGCGGTTGGGGGTTAAGCTGTCGACTAATCTATGACTTGTAGGTCGGGGTCTCATAGGTTAGGCCTTCACTTTCCTGTTAAGTTTTAATTGGTTCATTTTATTAGGTTAATTAGTTAGGGTTTAATTAACTATTACGGGGTGGTTAATTAGGTTAGTTAAGCAACTAAATAAACTATCCTAAGCCTAAATCGAACTTAACACTTCACCTTTCCCCAACCCAAATTACTCTTCTTTCTCTTTGTATCTCTCTTAGACAAAGAAGAACTCTATTAAAAGAACTAGGTCAAGGTAATAAGGAATAAATAAGTAAATTTTTCTCCATCAATATTCAATAAATATAAAGGTATGGGAACTTTTAATATTTCGGAATCCTTTCCCCGCAAGGATTTTGTCAAAATTGGTGTCAAAAAGATGATTTTCATTTGGGTTTCATACTAATACGAATTTGATGTTCTAAATTGTATTGTTTATGGTTTTGTTTGATTATTATGCCTTGATTATGATGTACTATGATTCAATTATGCTTATGAGTTAACCTAGTATGTGGAATTGAACATGAATTGACCCATATTCTCTAACACTAGGTGATGAACTCATGTTTAATTGATTAGTCGTGATGTAATTGACTTTGAGTTGTGTTCTATACTATTGTATGATTGTATTAAAACTATTGTTGGTTGAATTGGATGGTTGATGGTAAAATCACAGATTATGTCTTGTGAAGGAGATTGGGTGAGTTCTTGTAATCTAAAATCTTTACTTTAATTATGGTCTCTTGTACATGACGATGGATTTCAATTGAAGTATGCCTTGATAATTGATTAGGTACATTTTGGTATGACTATTATTGTGAGATTGTGTTTAATATGAAACGTTATAAGGTTTTTTATGAACTACTATGTGCCTTATTAAGACATGATGATGATAATGTGCTAATCTCACACATAAGGATTGCATGGACAGGATATTCTCATGCAATTCCTATTTATCTAGTGATGTTTATATAGAAGGGGTTAGTTTCGTATTACCCTAACTAAGCTTTGATGAATAATAAACACTTAAATAGATTCCAAAAAGGGACTCTACCTTAGCATCGAGTAAACTTAAAGTGACGATTGTCCCTTCCCGGAAAGGTAGGTTAACTATTGTACTCATGACATTATAATGCCAATGGAATAAAGAGGGTCTCACACATGTATCCTAGTTCTTGATTTGTGTTACCTTAATAGGAATACTAGCTAGTGGATCCACCTAGATGCTATGTTTATGTTTGGTACAACATTGGCAAGTAGACTACCTTCTTTCGTCATAGGGTTTCATGACACCAGATTCCACATTTAGATTTTATGGTCAATGTCGGTTAAGTCAAGTGTTACCGAAAGTAAAATGAAGTAATAATGTGAACACTTATTAGGGTGACTTAAGAGTTTTGACTTAGTCTAGGTAGGGGTATGAGACTGTACCGATACATTGAACTAGTTGCCTTGAAAAAGTCCTAGAATGTTGTGCCTACGTTATTATATAAAGTAAATTTTATGCATATGTTGACTTTACATGTTGATGATCCTATATAATGATGATTTCTATTGACGTTATGTAGGTTAAGTCAGACATTACTTATGATCCTTTTTTTGTTTTACTTGGTTGAGTGAGGTAATGGGACTATACTTGGTCATTGAACTTGTGGACTTAATTGTTTATTATGAGTGAGATTCCTGTATATGTTGTATGTTATGAAATCTTGTACATGCTTTATTGTTATAACATGATGTTTTAGTTGTTTTGGTTATGTAACTTGATGTGTTATTATACATGTTGACTTGACTATATTTGATTATTTTGGAGTTCTGTTCTACATGGCCTTCAATTGAGAATTGTGTTACTATTGTCTTATATGAGTTATTTAATAGATGTCCCCTTTATAATTATTTCAAATGTTTTATGTGCATGTTTCCATACATAGTACAAGTGATGTTCTAACCCATTTTCTTTTTTTATACAACTATGTAGGGTCCGGCCACTCAACTTATAGAAGGCCGTTGAAGAATATTTGGATTCTCATTCTCCATGTTCGGTAGTTACTCTCTTTCCGAGGGTGATGCAAAAAATCCCTCTATTAATGTTGTTCTAGTTATAAGACTTTTACCTCTTGCCTTTTCATTTGAGATGATTGTTGTATACTATCTGAGGCTTTGTTGTAATGAAGTATGGGCTATGCCCAAATGTTGTATTCGTTATAAAAGGTTTAATGTGAGACTTATCCTAGACTTCTTATGAGATTATATTGCTATATAATGTGTGTTACATAAAAGTAGAAGCCTATGTAAGCTTCTTATGCGGGAGTCTAAGTGAACTCCATATGTATATTTTACGTGTAAGCGAGAGGTCTATGTAAACCTCCTTATATAATGTATATGAATAGTTTTAAATTTTCCGCATTTTAAACCTATGACGTGTTATGATGGATGTTATGAGGCTAATCTTAATCATATTTGAGGACGAAAATGCCGGTTACGTCTAGGGGACACTCCCCGGATGTTACAAACTTGGTATGAGAGCATGAGGTTGAAAATCTATAGGATCGATGTCTCATGAAACCACGTCTATTTAGATTCTTATGCATAATTGTGAAGTGCGCTACACTTATAAATTAGAGACTATGTGGTGCTTAGGAAATTTTCATCTTCTTGTACACATATGTCGTGCCTCTAGAGTCTAGTTTATGTGTTTTTTCACCTAAACCATTTATTCTGGTCATAGGTATGAATACTAGATAGGCAGCTGCAAGAAGGTCCGAAGAAGGGATTCCTAATGCGGGAGCACTTCCACAAGACAATAAAACTCATACTCAAGACACTCAAGTTCCTCCACTTTAGAAATTCCTATAGGTTATCAAGTTTTCGTTACTCCTCCACTGATGACGACTAGAGAGATAAGGTCAAATTTTCTCAATCTTGTGCTAGACATGACTTCTCATGCTAATGTCATGACTTCTTAAGTTCAAGCAATGACGACTCAAGTGAATGAGGAAGTTTGACCCTGTATGCCTCGTCATGCTAGCACTATGGCTTCTCGTTTGAGAGACTTCACTAGGAAGAACCCTCCAATGTTCTTTAGGTTAAGATTTAATGAAAACCCCAATGATATTCTTGATGAGGCCTACTAGATCTTATTTGCAATGGATGTGACTTCAAATGAAAAGGCCGAGTTTGTCGTCCATCAACTCAAGGATGTGGTGCAAACTTGGTACACTCAATGGAGTGATAATAGGATCTTAAGATGTGGTTTGGTTACTTAGGAGATCTTCACAAGGGCCTTCCTTGATAGGTTCTTTCCTGGAGAGTTGAGGGAAGCTGAGGTGGAAGAATTCATCAACCTTTGTCAAAGAGGTATGAGTGTGGTTTATTACTCCTTAGATTTTACTCTATAGTTTCTAAATCCAAGGGATGAGATGAGTCTTTTTCCTACGCGAGTGTCCGATGACTTGGTGAAAAAATTATTTAGACTATGTTTCATCGTAATTTTAATATCTCTCGTCTCATGGCTCATGCTCTAAAAGTGAATGAAAATAAACTAAGGAGAATGAATAGAGAGGCCAAGAGATCCAAAGCTTATAAAGTGGTTCTTCAAATGAGAGATTCTAAATTAAAGACAAGCCTAGATTAAAGAAGAGGTTTTCTAATCAGGTTCCTTCTATGTTCCCTAAGGATCGTGATGATAGGGTGTCTAACCCTGAGTATCAAAAGGTAAGAGGTACTAGTTCAAAGAGCAAGAATCCTACTTGTGGAATGTGTGGCAAGAAACATTTGGGTGAGTTCCTAGTTGGGAAAGAGAATTGCTTCGGATGAGGTAAAAGTGGTCCCAAAGTTAGAGATTGCCCTAATTTCAAGGGGAAAGAAAAGGTTAGTTTGCAATAAAGGTTATCTAATGTTGATTCTCCTAAAAAAATCTTTTATGCTCTCCACTCTAGGGGATAACGAGAGAGTTCTCTATATGTGATGACCAATATGCTACAAGTCATCTCTATACATATATATGTATATGCATTACTTGATCCGAGCGCTACCTTGTATTTTGTTACTCCTTGGGTATGTAGAATGTTTGACATTTTACCCGATATCTTAAATGAACCTTTTATTGTGTTTGCCCCGGTGGGTGATTATGTTGTTGCAAAAAGGGAATATAGAGATCTTCCTATAATGTTGCCCAGTAGAGTTACTCATGTTGAATTAGTAGAAGTTGATATGGTTGATTTTGATATAATTTTTGGGATTGATTGGTTGCATTTTTGTTTTTTTCCATTGATTGTAGGACTGGAGTTTTCAAGTTAAATTTTCCTAATGAACTTCTCTCAAAAAGTGGAGGGGGGAAATTATATTCCTAGAGGTCGTTACATTTCTTCTCTAAAGGCTTGTAATATGATATGTAAACGGTATTAATACCATATTTTAAGACTCAAAGATATAGATTCCGAAAATCCTCCCATTGAATTGGTCCAAGTAGTGAAGGAATTTCTGGAGGTCTTTCCTAATGATCTTCCTATAATCCCTCCAAAAATGGGAAATTTTTTTTGGTATTTACTTGATACTGCATACAAATCCCATTTCAATTCCTTATTATCGGATGGTTCCGGTCGAATTGAAAGAGTTGAAGTCTTAACTCAATTACTTACTAGACAAAGGCTTCATTCGTCCTATTATTTCTCCATGGGGTGCCCCTGTATTGTATGTGAAGAAGAAGGATGCGCCACTAAGGATGTGTATTGATTACCCTTAAATCAATAAAGTCACCATTAAGAGAAAGTATCTTCTCCCCAGATTGACTACCTGTTTGACCAATTCCAAAGGGCCTGCTGCTTTTCTAAAATTTATTTGAGGTTAGGTTATCACCAACTTAGGGTAAGAGGTTAAGATATCTCCAAATCATTTTTTTGAACTAGGTATGGTCAATATGAGTTGCTAGTCATGTTATTTGACTTAAAAAAATGCCCGAGTGGCTTTTATGTACTTGATGAATAAAGTGTTATGAAATTACCTAAGTTCATTTGTCATTATCTTCATTGACGACATCTAAGTATATTCGAAAGATGAAGGTGATCATACAGACCATTTGAGGGTTGTATTTTAAGTCCTTTAAGAGCACCAACTATTTGCTAATTATAGAAATTGTGAGTTTTGATTGATGTTGGTGGCGTTTATTGGTCATATCATCTATATTGAGGGTGTAGGATGTGTAGTTATACCCATGGAAATAACATTTTTCATCACCTCGACTTCTTTTTTTACATCAACTTTTGGCTCTTTGGTAACCTCAACTTCATCCTCACCTTTTTCTGTCACATTTTCAACCTCAGTTAGAATTGGGGTGTAACATTCAGAAGCTAATAGGCTAAACTAGAGCTTGACGTGAGGGTTAATGACTTGAATTTAACCTCCCATGCTTAGAATAAAGGTTATCATGGTACAGTGTCAAGGTAGTTCTCCCCAAGGACATACCAAGGTTCCATGAGGAGGACCCTAGGACTGCCCAAGAACGCTGCCCAAAATTGTCCACACACAAAACTGACCCACGCCCGTTACAGGGTTCCAACACCCGTGGTAAGGGGTCCTGTTCCATGGTTCCAAAAGAAGAATTACACACCATAACCCATGGATGACCAGCATGACTCGTGGGTCAACTCATGTCGTATAGGCTTGGTGTTAAGGATAAGGAAATGTTGGTCATTATGTGATTAAATGAGGGCTTGTAATACATTCTGGAATTATTAGGACGTAAGTGGTGTCATTTGAACCTTGCTTTGACCAACTAAATAAATATGTTATTCACTTAATTTAATTATGCCAAAATCATTATTTCTAAACTCACCAACAATAACCCAATTCCCTCTTAAAAATTTTCTCACTAAAAAGACAAAGAAGAAGAGAATCAAGCTAGGTCAAGACTCCAATGTTGGAAGATTTGTAAGGCATTACAGTAAAGGTATCTTAGCTTATTCATCCATGTATTCTTCCATCCATGGATTCCCCTATTTATAGCACAATTGTGAGGTTGAAATCCTGAATTCAAGTTAGTTTTCCTTCTAATATTGTGAGTTATATTGAGTATGGATCCAATTGAGTGGGTATTGATTGTTTATGATAGAAATAGTAGTGGTACATGTTATCATAATAAAATTAAATACTTTCAATTCCTAATCCTAGTTTAATTTGTGAAGTTAATGTAATTTGGGCTTATACCTTGTAAAGGGGAATTGAGGATTCATATATGATCTTTTAAAATTGGTGAAATTTATAGTAATTAATCAAGAAGAAAAGCATGTACACATGAATCGAATTAGAATAAAGTATATATGTTGGATCATGACTAGGAAGTCTTGAGATTTAATATTTATGATGATATATGATTAGAATCACTTAAGAATGAAGCATGTGATTAGAATGCCTTGAAATCTGGGTATGTATGATGATTATATGAAATAATGATTTGAGAGTAAGGCTTGTAGTAATGAATGTTTATTTCTAGGGATTTGACAATAAAGACAATATCTTCAAATATGTATGTAATAGATTTGAGAATAAGACCATATGAGAATGGTAGATTAGTAGATATCATTGTTGTTGAAGGACTTTACCCACGTCATCTACCTTGTGAATATTAGAATACATAAAGTGATAGAATCACTTGAAACATGTATTGGTTGCCAAGGACATCCCTCCATTAATCTTGAGTTAAATTATGCTTAATAACTAGTTTAAGGGATGAATGTTTGGCCCCTAATATACATTGTCAATGATATACAGGCTCACATATATGTTGGGTTTGGGCTTCCAAAATAAATAAAGCTCACACCTAGTTCAGTCCAAGTTTCCATATTTAAGGGGGAACTCTCACATAGTAGAGTCCTGGTTTTGCCAAAGTAGGTTTTATCAAGTAGAAGCCTTCACCTAGTGAAGCTAGGTTGCTAGTAGCATTCACTGTATCCAATAAACTAAGACATACTTAAAGAAGTATCTCCTAGTGTTCAAAAACATAAATGGACTAAGACATACTCAATTAAGTATCTCATAGAGTTCAAATTATGATGAACAAAGACATTCTTGAAGAACTATCTCGTAGTCTTCAAAAGTAAAGAATAAGAACTAAGATGTTCTTAATGAAGCATCTCATAGTGTTCTTACATAATTATGAACTAATTTATGCTTAAGGATTCATCTCATATTTTACAAGAATAACAAGTGGTTAAATGAACTAAGACGCGTTTAAGGAAGTATCTCATAGTGTTCAAAGGTAACAAGATAAATGATTAACTAAAATATGCTTAACGAAGTATCTCGTAGTATTTTTACATTCCTTAGAAATGATGTTGGATTGAATCAAAAGAATGATGAGTATGAATGAGAACCTCGTGTGACTTTCCTATTATGGCTGAAATTATGGGGTCTTATTCATGCATGGCACGAGCATGCCTTACGTTTGCTAATGAAGTGTTGTCTTATGTGTTGTATGCTTAGATAGGATTGTTGCTATAGTTTTCTTTATAGATATGTTTGAGCAAAGGTGAAATTTCCCTTGTCTATGAGACATAAGCTAAGGATGATATTAAATATGGTAAGTATGTATGATGAATTAAGGTGGTACTTAGTATGGGTCAGATTATGTGGTCTTATCTATGCATTGCACAAGTATGACTTTAAGCTTCTTATGGAGTGTTTCTCTTAATATGTGAAGAACTAAGGGTTGAATAATGCTAATATTATACATATGTTTGATATTATGGGTATGACTATGTTTTTGTCTCTTACGCCTTTACCTTATAAAGTATCTCTTATCATTATTGCATATATCTTATGGTGACTAACCATTATGTTCTGCCCTTATGATGTTACGCTACCTATCCTATTTATTACTTTTGTTCTAATTCATACTCTTGCCTACAATTTTACAAAATGAAGGATCCAGCAATATTGAGTTCCATTCTTGTTGCTAAGTTTCTAGAAAAGGAAGGAGTTAAAGACTCAGTGAGTCCTTATAGCATCGAGGATTTGATCACCTTTCGTTTTATGTATTTTTTTTAGAACTATTGTATGGGTGTTGTCATAAAATGTTTTGACCTCTCAGCGTTTTTCTATTATCTTATATTATGATATGCTAAGTGGCTTAGATATAGTACTTCGAGGTTTTATGTTCCATTTTACATCTAGGGTATACCCTTGGATCATGACAAACTTGGTAACTATAGCAGGATGTTTAGATTGGTTCTAGGATTTCAGAAACCACGTCTAGTTGAGTCTTGTTCATACATGTGAAGCATACCACATTTATGACTAGTACACTACTGGATAATTAGGAAGACTTCTTCATTCTATAAGTCTTGACATAGAGTTGATCTCTATTACGTCTTTCTCTTAATTCATTCCTGTTGGTTTTCAGGGTATGGCTACAAGGGAAAATTCTAGGAGGAATGAGGAGGAATAAGGAGGACTAAAGAAGAAGAGGTTCCTTTCAAAGTTCCTCCCTGAGATCCTATTAATCCTCCGTATATGAAAAATGTTGATATTAGGTTGGACTTTCAAATGTTCGCTCAAGTTGTGTCTCCAGTGAATCCTAATATGGATTTTATGGCATTACAGCTGAGGGATTTTATGAGAATGAATGCTCCGCAGTTTTATGGCTCCAAAGTGGAATAAGATCCTAAAGAGTTTATAGATGAGGTATATAAGGTACTTGCTATCATGGGGGTGACTTTAGTAGAGAAAGTAGATTTATCCACATACCAATTGATAGGTTTAGCATAAGTATTGTATGAATAATGGAAATATAGTGGGCCGTTAGGAGCGGGTCCAATAGAGTGGAAAGTGATCAAACAATCATATATTGATAGGTTTTTTCATCTAGAGTTGAGGGAAGCTAAGGTGGAAGACTTCATTAACCTTAGGCAAGGTAGCATGAGTGCTAAAGAGTATGCCTTGAAATTTACTTAACTATCTAAGTATGCTCAATCTATGGTGATGGATTTGAGAGATAAGATGAGTAGGTTCTTAACGGGTATGTCCAACTTGGTAGAAAAAGAATATTGTACGGAAATGTTGCATCGTGATATTTATATCTCATGTGTTATGGTGTACTCCCAATAAATTGAGGAGTAAAACTCAAGGAAAAGAAAAGGGAGGTGAAAATATCTAGGACCGATGATGGGAACTTCTCCAAGGCTAGGTTCAATGGACAAGGTAGATATAAGTTTAAACAAAGGTATTCTAGTCAAGATTCTTCCAATAGCCCTTGGTTTAACAAGGAAAAGTTGGTGGGTCTTCATTACCTAAGCCTACTTGCACCAAGTGTGGGAGGAATCACTTTGGTAGGAGCCTAGCCAGCATGGATAGTTGTTATGGTTATGGAAAAGGTGAACATAAAATGAGAGATTTCTAGGTTCATGAGTCCAAAGGAAGGGAGGATAACCAATTTTCCACTAGTGGTTCAGATGGGAATTCCCCAAAAAAGAATAGGTTTTACACTCTCCAAGCTTGAGGTGAACAAGAATATCCTCCGAATGGTGATATCGGTATGTTTCTTATGTTTTACTATATTTTTGTATTGTTTGATCTTGTATGACTTTATATGTTAGACTTTGGTGTTGTCTTTAGTATGAATGAGCTTTGTTGTCAGTTTATGTTATACATGTTGCTTAGAAAGTCCACCTAGGCTTACTACCAAGGGTGTTATGGTATACCTAGATACCAAGGTCATTGTGTGTTTATGTATTCCATGATTTACTAATATGCATGTTCAATAAAAATCTTAGGTCTTGATAGAAATGACTTATTTATACTGTTTTTCCTATGTTGTACTGCCTTGAGTGGAGTTTCTTGGAGTACTTCAAGATTTGAATAGAGAAGCATAACTTAGATTGAAGTTGATTTATTCCTAATAGTAAGAATGTATGAGTATGGATGTCATATAGTTCTAATGAGAGTGTGTTGAGCATGATTTATGTTGGAGATGGTAGTTTCTCCTTCAATATGAATAGACGTAGAATTTGATGCATTTTGGGTTGCATTGAGCAAAGTTTTCCTCGTTGATTGTGTACATATAGATGTGTTGAATCATGATAGGTTGAGAATCTAGAGTTGTAAATTTAATAAGTGCCGAGAGTGTCATTTGAGGGAAAATGTTCCCAAGGGGACATATTGTAACACACCGGAAACTAGAAGGCTAACTATAGCTAGTAGGCTTAACAAGAACTTGACATGAGGGTTAGATTCTTCCATTTAACCTTCCGTTCTTAGAATAATATCTTTTGGGGTATAACTTCAAGGTACAACTCCCTAAGGACAAACCAATGGTCCTTGAAGAGGACCCTAGGACTTCCCAAAAAAGCTGCCTAAAACAGTCCCCTCAGGAAAGGTAACCAAACTCTGTAAGGGGGTTGATGCCCTTTGGGTGACGGGTTGTGGGTAAGGGTCACGAGGACTCTAGGACTTCCCAAAAAAGCTACCCAAAACAGTCCCCTCATGAAAGGAACTCACACTCCGGTCTCACGCCATTTGGGTGAGGTGCTGTGGGTAAGGGTCCCAAAATAAGAATAGCAGACCACCACCCGCGGATGACGAGCACACCCTAAGGGTCCACTCACAAACCGTGGGAGTGGTCTCATGGTTAAGGTAGTGTTACTCATTAGGCTGTAAAGTGAGGACTTTATGGTACTTTATAGAATTTTTTAGGGGTTAAGTGATGTTGTTTTATGCTATACATCAAAAATCCAATGACCTAGTCTAGAAACTTACATAATGAATAAGGTTTAAAATGATGTTTTCAGACCTATACTAATGTAACAAATTTTATGTACAAGTATTAGAGCCTAAACATTAAGGGACGACCATGACGTATAGAAACTAGTGAAATTTAAATAAAGATGTCCTTACGTCTTATAAAGGTTTGAGAGTGTCATATGAAGGAAAAAGATTTTAAGAAATCTTTAAATAGTTAAAATAATGTTTATAGGGTCAAAACTTCCAAGAGCAATCCTAAGGACCACCCTAGGGGTCCTTGAGGAGGACCCAACTATTGGCCAACAAGTTGCCCAAGGCAGCAGGCCATTGTGCATGGCAGAAACAAGTCCGCTTCGTGGACTAGGTTCACCGTGGGTCAAGAGTGTTGGTCCTCTTCAAGGACGTGTCGTGTACTCTACTTTCTCAAAATTTAATTTATGTGATCTTGTGGGAACAGCTACGCAACGCAGACTTGTTCCCCGATGAAAATTCTTTAATTTGTAGTCAAGATTGGCTTCACAAAAATGTCTAAATAAGTGAGGGTTCTTTTGGATATTTAAGGGTATGGATATATATTGATTTAAATACAGTGTTATACCACATTTACTCAACCAAATCAAATCTCCAAATTGAAATCAAAACTACTTTCACTTTTCTCTAAATTCTGTCCCTACTCAACCTCCATTGAAAGCCATTGGATCCTTAAGAACAAGACCACTTTTCCAATTTTTCCATTGAAATTCATCAAGTCTTCATTAAGGTATGGATTCTTTCACTCTTGAGATTATTTTTCCCAAGAGGTCGAATCAAATAAGATTTCAAATCCCCCAAAAATCCAAGGTTTTCTCTACACATGGGTCTTCTTGTAAAACATAAATTGTGGATCAATTGTGATTAATTATAATTACTTAGGGTTATTTAAGTGTATAATGATGGGTAATTTATGTTATTTTATTTAAATTTCATAGGACCCATGTTCTTCCCCAATTTGATAAATCTTGGATCTTGTTTGATGAATTTCTTGAAGATGATGAATATATCAATTTTTTTATATTGGTGTTAATTGTATTATTAATTCATGGACTGCCTTATATAATGTATTGATAGGCTTTTGATATAAATCTCTAAGAACCCATTAATGTACCTCTTCTCCTAATCCTAACTCTTGAATTGTATTGATTAATGACTAGAAGTGATGTAACTGGTATGTTCTTGTATAATTGACTATCCTATGATGATGATAATTGATTTGATGGATACATATAATTATATTTTGGATTAAGTCGCTAATGGGTTCGTGGATGCCATTTGTTAGTCCTTCAATTTCATGAACTTTCTATTGTAGTATTGTTAGATTATCTTCGATAATTTTGATAAATTGAAGCATTAATGATGAAGTTATGAATGTATGATCATGCTATGAATAGGAAGATTTTGAGATGATGATAGGCTTACTATGATGACAGATTGAAGGTAATTCCTATGTGCATCTTATGGTTACGCTACGATATAATGTTCTCACATGATTTTGGGTTTGGGATGAAAGGACTTGCTCATCCTATAACCAATTGGCTATGAACATGCCATATGAGGGGTTAGACTCCTAAAACCTATGTTATAAATTTATTATAAGGAAGACTTAAAGATACTTCAAAAAGTGAATTTAGCTTAGCACCGAGTTAACTTAAAAATGAGAGGTGTCCTTTCCAATAAGGAGGGTAGGTTCACCAAATGTTCCGATGAGGTGGAAACTACAGTGCGAATTAGCAAAAGAGTGTTTCTAGTAATAAACACCTAGTTCCTTAACTATGTGCCCCCATAGGAAACATGCTAGTGTATACACCTAGATGTTATATGTTATTATAATGTATATGTCCTACCTTGTTAAGTAGGATGCCGTTATTCGGTGTGAGGGGTTTACACAAAATTTCATGTTTAGCTAATATGGCCTAATGTAGGTTATGGTAAAGTTCTCCAAAAGTAAAATGAATGAATAAAAGTAAAAAGATGAGCACCAACTAGGACTACTTAAGAGGTGTTACAAAGTGTAGGTATGGCTCTGGGATTTTACCTATACGTTGCACTAGTGGACCTTGAGGGGAGTTCTAGGGTGGGATTTTTATGTACACGTGTAGTGAATATAATGTATAACATTGGTATTAGATGATGTTAGTTTAATTTAATGTATATGATGTTGGTCTAAATTGTTATGTATGATGTTGATTACGCTAGTTTACTTGGTTTAAGCGGGGTTATGGGGCTTCACATACACATTGCACCAGTGGACTTTGTTGAGGTCATGAGTAAGGTCTTGTGATGTATTGATGAAATGGAATCCAAATATGAAATGTTGACTATGGCTTTGTTATTATGTTACTCTTGAACATGAATATGAATATGTCTTATTGTTGTTATGATAAGAACTTGTATATGTACTTGAAATGTGCATAAAAAAAGTTAAAGTGAACTGAGCATGTTTATACCAATATGTCCCTTTGTGCATCTCTTCAAATGGTTTACTTGCATATATCCAAACTTATTACATGTGGTTTGTACTAACCCATGTCTCTTTTATCTCTACAAAAAAACAGGTTCGGGCCATTGAGATGCTTCAAGGTATTTCTTAAATAAGCTTGGATTGTCCCCAAGTTGGTGTGTCCTCATGTCCAAGGATGGAGCCTATATATCTAGCTTTTTTATTTTGTTATGTGTAAATACATTGTTCTATTTCCTTTTTTTAAGGACTATGTTGTTTTCTCTTATAAGATTTGTAATGATGTGGGATAAGTTCCAGGTCTCTTACTCTAATACTTATACGGTCATGTGAGACAATTATTGATTCTATTTTTGTATTTGTGCAGTGAAGTTGAACTTTAAAAGAAAATCTTTAACTTTTCCACTTTTATTGTATCTATGATGCGATGATGTATGCTAAGATCTTGTCTAAGTCCACTAAGAGGACGAAGACGCCGTTTGCAACTAGGGGTGCTCTCGTGTCGTTAAAAACTCGGTATCAAAGCATGAGGTTGAACAATATTCGGAATGAGGCCCCAAAAAATCATGTCTATGTAAAGTCTTGTTTATAACTATGAAGCGTGCCATTCTTATGAATTATAGTCTATGTAATGCTTAGTAAATTCTCACTACTTTGGTATACTTAAGTCACACGTCAAATACTTTCACTCTATGTGTCCTTTACTTCAAATTCTTTTCCTATGGTTATAGGCTATGACTACTAGAAGGGGAACGGTAAGAAGATTTGCAGAAGATATAACTGATGCGGGAGTTCCTCCCCAAGACAAACAAGCTCCTTCTCAAAAGAAAGTTACACTGGGTGGACAAGCTTCGATCAATCCTCCGATCATGGTGGATGGATAAATAAAGGTGTCTTTCCTAAACTTGATTCAAGTCACTGCCACTCAAGCTGAAGTCGTAACTACTCAAGCTCAAGGTATAACTGCCAAAGCAAATCGAGAAGTTTCTCCACATGTGAATCTATATGCGAGTATTGTGGATCCTCATTTGAGACCCTTCACAAGGATGAACCCTCCATGGTTCTTTGGGTCTAAGGTAAATGAAGACCTTCAAGACTTTGTATATGAGGTTTATAAGATCTTGTATGCTATGGGGGGTGAGATCAAAAGAGAAGGTCGAGCTAACCGCTTATCAACTCAAGGATGTGACTCAAACATGGTACCCTCAATGGAAAGACAATAGGGCTTTGATAATGGGTCCTATAAGTTGGAATGTCTTTAGGAGGAAATTTCTTGATAGGTTCTTCCCATGGGATGCAAAAGTTGAAGAGCTCATAAAACTTCGTAAAGGAGGCATGATTGCTCAAGAATACTCATTGAAGTTCATCAAGTTATCCAAGTGTTCTTCTTCTTTGGTGTTAATCCTAGATATGAAATGAGTCGTTTAGTGAAGGGTGTGTCTGATAATCTTGTGGAAGAGTCTACGGATTCAATGCTTAATTAAAACATGGACCTTTCTCGTTTGATGGTGCATGCTCAACAAGTTGAGTAGCATAGGCTTAAGAGGAATACTAGGAATGCCAAGAGGGAAAGACCCTATGATAGAGGTACTTCTAAGGGTATATTTGAAATCCACGACAAAACCAAATTTTAAGAAGAGATTCTCCAACAAAGTTCCTCAAATGTCTTAAAGGCTCGTATGGATAGGGTTCTTAACCCTAGGTCCCATCAGGGAAAAGGTGGTGGTTCATCAAGTAAGAACCCACAATGTGCCAAATATGGCAAAAAGCATGAGGGTAAATGTTTAATGGGAAAGGATACTTGTTTTGGTTGTGGAAAAAGTCGTCATATGGTTAAAGATTGTCCCATGTCCAATGCTCAAGTAAGGGAGAGTAACAAAGTTCAAGCTGAGGCTCCTGAGAAGAACCGGTTTCATGCTCTCAAATCTAGCAGGATTTTCCCGATATTGTTACTAGTAGGTTGCAAATATTTTCAATTAATGTTTATGAATTGCTAGATCCCGATGTCTCTTTATATTTTGTAGCTCCTTTAGTGGCTATGAAGTTTATTTGCTCCCCGATGTCTTAGTTGAACCTTTTCAGGTTTCTACCTCTGTGAATGACTCCGTTGTTGCTAAAAAATTCTATTAGAGTTATCCCATATTATTGTCCAATAAAGTTACATTGGTTGATTTGGTAGAACTTGATATGTTGGACTTTGATGGTATATTGGGCATGGATTGGTTACATGCTTGTTTTGCTTCAATTGATTATAGAACAAGGGTAGTTAAATTCCAATTTCCTAATGAACCTATTTTAGCAAGGAAGGGGGCTAACTTAATCCTTAGAGGTCAAACTATTTCATGTCTAAAAGCTTGTAAGATTATTTCTAAGGAATGTAACTATCATATTGTGATGGTCAAGGACCTTGGGTCCGAGGTTTCTTGTAACACTCCGAATTTCCAAAACCTAGTCTAGAGCTTAACATGAGTGTCTAAGGTTTATAAAACTGTTGTAAAGTCAATAATAATGTGTAAAAGTCATTTAGTGTGTTTTAGATTCAAACCATCAAGGAACGTCCACGATGTTCGGAGACTAGTGCAATAGATGCTAGTATGCCTTTGCCTATTTCACGGTGTTATAAGAGTCAGAAATGGATGAAATTTGGTAAAATGGTGTCTAACACATATTAGAGAAGATTTAGTTCAAATGTACGGGTACAACTCCCCAAGGACCACCCTAAGAGGACCCTTTTATTTTGACGAGAAGCTACCAAATGAGGCACTGTACATAGTGTCTACCTACATTCTGCAGGCGACGAGGCGTAGATCAAACAATGGAGCGTTGATTTCTCCATCGATGTAAAATTAGACAATTTCAAGAAATGGCCAAACTACGGTGGCACAGGACGGTAGGGGTCTTGGTGTCGCGACCCAACCCGAAGGGCCGTGACTAGTGCCCGTTTTGGACACCCACATACCATCCTGCTAAGTATAACCAACTGAAACTAAGACAATATGGAATTTAATCAAATCAAGCTAACCCCAACGTCATATATATATAAAGAGGACCTGTCTTATAAGGATTCATAACAATTCAACCGTAACAACATACGCGAGCCGACAAGGCCGCCACTATCAAAAGCATAAGAACATACGTAAGCCGACAAGGCCGCCACAACACAATACACAATGATGTATGCAGCCTACAAGGTTGCCCCTGTAAAAGCGGACATACCAAACAAAACATGTCCAGACCATTATCCAAAACATATATATACAACCCACATAATGTCCACATACCTCTAAGAGTACAGTAGTGAAACTCGAGGGGACATGGACCCGCCATACTCATATACGAGCAAAAGACTACATAAAAAGTTATGTACCAAAACGATTGGGATCCAGAACATTGGAGCTCTCCCAATCAGCAGAGTAGATATCACAGGCGGGAGGATCACCGAACTATGCGTCTACACCTGCGGGCATGAAACGCAGCCCCCGAGGAAAGGGGGTCCGGTACGGACAATGTAGTGAGTATGTAAAGCATAAGGTAAAGATGACAGGATACAAATATGGCAAGTCGAAACATAATATCGCTACACATGTACCTTTTTAAGTGAAAATCATGCATATCTTTAACATATAAGGTGCCCAGCTTCCCTAGTAAGGGGCTCGGCAAAATAATCATCACGTCATCTGTTTCATCATCATCATCATAACCATCCTCATCACCAATCATATATATAATATACATACGCGGCCCTCTAGTGAGGGACTCGGCGACATATGCAAGAAACTTTGTACGAACATTACCTGGCCCGGGACTCGGTGAAATGATAAATGACTCTATGCACGAGCAGAACATTATGAGCAACCATATGCAATTAAAATTATTTCTTATAACTCAATAGAAAAATCAACGTGAACCAGCAAGGAGTATTACCAATAATTAACGTTATGTCAAGATTATGAACCTTTAATACGATATGGAAACGTAAAATCTCAATGACTCTAAGAAGCACTACCATAGATATTAGAAATCATCATAGCCTTAGAATAGCCGATATATACAGGAATAATTGTGGAAGCGAGAATATACGTCACCTAGACGCTCTAGAGGTAAGAATAAAACCTGTCCGTTATTCGCTTATTTTGAAAAGTCATGCCAAACAAAGAAAGAAGGGACAGCGTTACATACCGTATAGTCGAGCCGCATTTCCAATATTTACTGCTCAAGCTATTAATCTATAACAAGCAACAATCGTACCACAATTAGATAAACGTCGCGCTTTACTATCTTGTAAGCTAGCTAATAATCTAACGAAAATCCGGCAGCACTTCCCCTATTTTCCTTACTTCATCCCAATCCGACAACAACCGAAATTATCCACAGCAATACCAATAACACATATAACCCAACGAATCATATTAAACAGCCCCCTCCCCAAAACAGTTCTGTCTCGGCAACCATCATAGCGAAGCAATGACGCACCGAGCGATAACTCGTTTTATAATTTGCAACACATCTACTTTATCGTATTCATCCTTTGGAGTATATACTCATAATAACATTTAACATATGCATAACGCCAAAACAGAATTTTCCCGCAGTTTACTTTAATCAAAACAGCCCAAGCACCAACACGAAACCAATAATAATCCGATGATGGTTTCCGTTCATACTTAGCACATTCAATAACTAAAACAAACTTCCTAAGCTACTGGTCACGCCCCCTTCTTAATTTTAATGGATAATTAACAAAGGTATACTAAAGAATTAACACACCAAGCAAGGAGATTATTAACCAAATTATTTGCAGCTGCTGGCCAAGAGTTGAAGGGTTGGTTTCTCCATTTCCATGGCTTCCTAAGCCAAGTGATGAAGAAGATAACATGCAGCAATGCATTTCACCAATTTATTTAGTATGGAGTGGATTTCTCCACCTCATTTATAATATGAAGTGGAGGCAACCCTCCCTCTACACGTGTCCACTAAGGCCAGCTCCAAATCTGATCCCTTTTTAATTTTGTCCTTCAGTGGTGGGGCCCACTGGATTAAATTAATCCTAATCAGCCACTAATTATGAGTGGTGGGGCCCAATGTATTAAATTAATCCTAATCAGCCACTAATTAATCCCTCACTTAACGTTAATGGCACTTACATTAGCCAAATCATACTTAATATCACATTTGGAATTAACATCCTTGCCTAATATTTCTTTAATCACTTGGAACTTAAAATAAAATCTCATTCCCCGGACTTACGTCTACTAGATCATGACGCGCACTACGTATAAAAAAAATACGAGGCATAACTTCCCCCCTTAGGAACATTCATCCTCGAATGTTAAGTTAGTGTATTACAAAAACAAATTCCAACGAGGTCTCTCTAACAATTATACCTATAAATCTGCATTCCGTAACTTACAGATACCTCACAGAGTCACAACTTACTACGTAATCTCGTTTATCAATCAATATAGTCAATCTAGGAATTGAATTACCTGCAGGTACGGGGAACAAGTAAGGATACTTATTCTTCATTTCGTCTTCCGCTTCCCAAGTCATCTCCTCCCTATTATTATTTTGCCACAACACTTTGACGGAAGCCACATCCTTAGTACGTAACCTTCTAACCACGCGATCAAGTATAGCTACGGGTTTCTCCTCATATGACAACTCCTTTGTTACCTGAACATCATCTACGGGGAATACTCTAGAAGGATTACAAATACATTTACGTAGCATCTATACATGGAAGAATGGATGTACCGCCTCCAAATCAGATTGTAGATCCAACTTATAGGCAACCTTGCCTATCCTACGAACAATCTGATAAGGCCCAATGTATCTCGGACTGAGCTACCCCTTCCTGCCGAATCTCATCACACCCCTCATGGGTGATACCTTCAGGAATACCCAGTCACCAATCTGAAACTCCAAATCTCAACGCCGATTATCTGCATATGACTTCTGTCGACTCTGGGCTGCTAATAATCTTTCTTGAATAAGCTTCCCCTTGTCAACAGCTTGCTGAATCACATCCGGGCCTACTAACTTAGTCTCGCCAACATCAAAACAACCAATAGGTGATCTGCACTTCCTGCAATATAAGGCCTCGTACGGTGCCATCTGGATACTAAAATGGTAGCTATTATTATAGGCAAACTCAATGAGCGGCAAGGGTCATCCCATCTACCTTTGAAGTTAATAATACAGGCCCGCAACATATCTTCTAATGTCTGAATAGTACGCTTAGCCTGCCCATTAGTCTGAGGGTGAAACGTTGTTCTACGGTTCATCTGTGTCCCCAATCCCTTCTAAAATGATCTCTAAAAGTTGGCTGTAAATTGAGCTCCTCTGTCTGATATACTGGACGTGGGAACCCCATGAAGTCTCAGTATCTTCCTGACATATAACCTCGCATAATCTTCAGCCGAATAAGTAGTCCTGACTTGAAGAAAATGGACCGATTTTGTCAGCCTATCTACAATAACCCATATAGAGTCATACTTCCGTTGAGTGCGAGGTAAGCCTGCAATGAAGTCCATATTAATCATCTCCCATTTCCAAGTCGGGATCTCTATCTCCTATAATAATCCACCAGGCTTTTGATGTTCGATCTTGACTTGTTGACAATTCGGGCACTAAGCATCAAACTCCTCTTTGTCCTTTTTCATGCCATCCCACCAATATAAGCATCTGAGGTCATGATACATTTTCGTTGACCCTGGGTGAATAGAATAACGGGAAGAGGTGTCGTATATATATATATATAAAGAGGACCTATCTCATAAGGAGTTATACCTATTCAACCATACAAACATACACGAGCGGATAAGGCCGCCACTATCCAAAGCATAATAACATACGTAAGCCGACAAGGCTGCCACTACACAATACACAATGATGTACGCAGCCGACAAGGCTGCCCCTGTACAAGCGGACATCCCAAACAAACCATGTCCAGACCATTATCCAAAACATATATATACAACCCACATAATGTCCACAGACCTCTAAGAGTACAGTAGTGAAACTCGACGGGACAGGGCCCCGCCATACCCATAGATGAGCAAAAGACTACACAAAAAGTTATGTACCAAAACGACTGGGCTCCAGAACAGTGGAGCTCTCCCAATCAGCAGAGTAGATATCCTAGGCGGGAGGATCACCGAACTGTGCGTCTACACCTGCGGGCATGAAACGCAGCCCCCCGAGGAAAGGGGGGTCAGTACGGACAATGTACTGAGTATGTAAAGCATAAGGTAAAGATGACAGGATACCAATATGGCAAGTCGAAACAAAATATCGCTACACATGTACCCTTTTAAGTGAAAATCATGCATATCTTTAACATATAAGGTGCCCAGCTTCCCTAGTAAGGGGCTCGGCAAAATAATCATCACATCATCTCCGTCATCATCATCATCATAACCATCCTCATCACCAATCATATATATAATATACATACCCGGCCCTCTAGTGAGGGACTCGGTGACATATGCAAGAAACTCCGCACGAACATTACCCGGCCCGGGACTCGGTGAAATGATAAATGACTCTATGCACGAGCAGAATATTATGAGCAACCATATGCAATTAAAATCATTTCTTATAACTCAATAGAACAATCAACGTGAACCAGCAAGGAGTATTACCAAAGATTAACGTTTTATCAAGATTATGAACCTTTAATACAATATGGAAACGTAAAATCTTAATGACTCTAAGAAGCACTACCATAGATATGAGAAATCATCATAGCCTTAGACAAAGCTAATATATAGAGGAATAATTGTGGAAGCAAGAATATACGTCACCTAGACGCTCTAGAGGTAAGTATCAAACCTGTCCGTTATTCGCTTATTTTTTAATGTCATCCCAAACAAAGAAAGAAGGGACAGTATTACATACCGTATAGTCGAGCCGCACGTCCAATATTTATTGCTCTAGCTATTAATCTATAAAAAGCAACAATCGTACCGCACTTAGATAAACGTCGTTCTTAACTATCTTGTAAGCTAGCTAATAATCTAACGAAAATCTGGCAGCACTTCCCCTATTTTCCTTACTTCGTCCCAATCCGACAACAACCGAAATTATCCACAGCACTACTATTAACACATATAACCCAACGAATCATATTAAACAGCCCCCTCCCCAAAACAGTTCCATCTTGGCAACCATAGCAGCGAAGCAACGACACACCGAGCGATAACTCATTTTATAATTCGCAACACATCTACCTTTTCGTATTCATCCTTTGGAGTATATACTCATAATCACATTTAACATATACATAATGCCAAAACAGAATTTGTCCGCAGTTTGCTTTAATCAAAATAGCCAAAGCACCAACACGACACCACTAATAATCTGATTATGGTTTCCGTTCATACTTAGCATATTCAATAACTTAAACAAACTTCCTAAGCTACTTTTCACGCCCCCTCCTTAATTTTAATGGATAATTAACAAAAGTATTCTAAAGAATTAACACACCAAGCAAGGAGATTACTAACCAAATTATTTGCAGCTGCTGGCCAATAGTTGTAGGGTTGGTTTCTCCATTTCCATGGATGCCTAAGCCAAGTGGTGAAGAAGATGACATGCAGCAACACATTTCACCACTTTATTTAGTATGGAGTTGATTTCTCCACCTCATTTATAATATGAAGTGGAGGCATCCCCCCCATACACGTGTCCGCTAAGGCCAGCTCCCAATCTGATCCCTTTTTAATTTTTGCCTTGAGTGGTGGGGCCCACTGGATTAAATTAATCCTATTCAGCCACTAATTATGAGTGGTGGGGCCCATTGGATTAAATTAATCCTAATCAGCCACTAATTAATCCCTCACTTAAAGTTAATGGCACTTACATTAGCCAAATCATACTTAATATCACATTTTGAATTAACATCCTTGCCTAATATTTCTTTAATCAGTTGGAACTTAAAAATAAAATCTCATTCTTCGGACTAACGTCTACTAGATCATGGCGCGCACTACGTATAAAAAATACGAGGAATAACACTTGGCCGTAATGTGACCTATGGCCCATAGGTCGGGGTCTCTTAGGTCAGGCCTGTGACTTTCCTGTGAAGTTTATTTAGGGTCATTTAATTAAGTTATTTGGGGGGTTAATTTGTTATTGTGGAGAGGTTAATAAGGTTAATTAATCAACTATATAACCTACCCTAAGTCCAAAACCTCTATTAACACCTCTCAAACCCAAATTGCTCTTCCTTCTCTCTACTTTCTCTCTCCCAAAAAGAAGAACTCCATTGAAGGTATAGGTCAAGTTCTTTAGGGAATCAAGAAGGGTGTTTTTATCCATAAATCTTCAACAATTAAAAAGGAATAGGAACCTTTTGCCTATGGTATTTCTTCCCTAAAGGGTTCTTTCAAAATCTGTTTTCAAAAATATGATTTTATATGGGTTTCTTTCTAATAAGAAATTGATCTTCTAAATTGTGTGGTATATGGTTTCCTATAATTATTATGCTTATATTATAATGTATTATGATTCAATTATGCTAGTTCTTGATGATTCAATCTAGTATGTGGAATAGATCATGAAATTGACCAAAGTCCCTAACCCTAGTTTATGAACTATTGTTGAATTGAGTGGTAGTGATGCAATTTACTTCATCATTGTGTTAATTAATATTGATTGATGTTATGATATATATTATTGTATTGAATTGGTTTGTTGATGGTAATACCAAGATGATATCTTTTGAAGGAGATTGGACAAGTCTTGACATCTGAAATCTTTTACTTCAATTATGATGGCTTGTACTTGGTGATGAAGTTCAATTGATGTTATCTTGTGGTTTTATTAAGTAGGTTTTGTATGATGATGTAATTGAGATGTATTGATTATGTTATTATGAGATTATGCTTAAGATGAATTGATATAAGGTTGGTTATGAAGTACCTATGTGCCTTATTATATTGTGCTGATGTTAATGTGTTAATATCTAATGTGAATGGTTGTATTGAAATGTGTTCTCATGCAATTTCTATTGAGATAATGACTATGACTATATAAGAAGCTAATCTCCTATGACCAAAACTAAGTTATGATTGATGAATAAAGACATTTCAATAGGGACTCTATCTTAGCACCGAGTTAACTTGTAGTGAAGAATACCCCTTCCGACATAGGGAAGCTAGGTTGACTATTGTACTCATGAGAATGGAGAATATAATGAATGTAGCGTAAAGAGGGTCCCAAACCACATCTCCTAGTTCTTGAACTATGTTGACCCCATAGGAATACTAGCTAATGGATCCACCTAGATTTTATGTTCATGTTTTGATACTACCTTGGCAAGTAGTCCACCTTCTTTCGGTGTAGGGTTCCCATGACACTGGATTCTACATTAGCTCATGTGGTTTATGTCGGATAAGGAAATATGTTCTCAAAGGTAAAGTTAATTGATAAAGTTAACTCTAAAATATGAGTACTTAAGGGGTTTGACTTAGTCTAGGTAGGGGTATGGGACTTTACCAATACATTGCACTAGTTGGCCTTGAGGGAAATCCTAGGAAGTGATTTTTGTGTGTTATGCTCTTATGAGATAAATGCTATGCTTATTTTGATTTGTCATGTCAATATTCTATATTTCTAAAGGTGATGATGAATACTTATAATGATGTGATATGTGAAGTTAAACATTATTTATGACCCTTTTGCTAGTTTTCTTGGTTGAGTGAGGTTATGTGGCTTCACACTACCATTGCACTAGTAGACTTGATGAAGGGTTATGTATAAGGGTTTTACTTATTTTGTAATTTGATGGACTCATGAATATGATTTGTGGTTATGACATAATTTTAGAGTTACATTGGATATGAATTCTATTATGCTATGAACATGATTGATTTGACTTAACTTGAGTAGGTTGGTCTTGTGTTGAATATGCTTGTATCATAAGAAGTATATGATTATTTCCTTAAATCTGTTCTTGGGTTGTACATAAGGATTTTCAAAGTAACTTGGCATGCTTTTATATAATGACCCTTTTTAGCATTATTTTTATGTTGCGTGGGCATATGTTTCCATACATAGTACAAGTGATGTGCTAACCCCTATTTCTCCCTTTTCCCCAAAACTTAGGTTCCAGTAGTTGAAGGGTTCGCGACCACTTTTGAAGGAAGGCTTGGATCATTTCTCCAAGTGTGGGTATATCCTCAAGTTTTGAAGATATTGCCTTTTTTCTAACTCTACATATGTTACATTGTTATAGTCTAAAGGAAATCATTTCATTCATGTTTTTTCAAGATATTTTTTTAATTCCTAAGTGGCTTTTATACATTTGTGTAAGGGATTTTCCCATATTGTTCTATTCCATTTAGATGGTTTAACATAATACATCCCTATTAAGACTATATGGTGTACTTTGTATATATGTTGCATAAAAGTAAAGGACTATGAAATCTTCTTATACCATGAGTCTAAGTAAACTAGCTATGAGTATACTATGTGTAAGGGAGAGATCTAAGTAAACCTCATGAAGTAGATGTATATGAAAAAAAGTTTTAATTTTCCGCACTTTTTAACCTATGAATGTAATGAGAAAATGCAATGAGGCTAGTCCTAGTCCTCTCTGAGGACGACAATGTTGGTTACTTGTAGGGGGTACTCCCCAGTGTTAACAAATTTGATATCAGAGCATGAGGTTGAATATCTTTAGACTCCATATCTCACTAAACCATGTCTACTAAAGATTCTTATTTATAATTATGAAGTGAGCCACACATATGAATGAGATACTATGTGATGCTTAGGAAACTCTCACCTTCTAGCATTACTATGTTGTGCCTCTATAGTCTTATTATGTGCTTTCACCTAAACCTTTTATCGTGGTTATAGGTATGTATATTCAAAGAGAGGAATATATGGCTAATGTGGGAACTAATGACAAGAAAGGCCTTCCACAAGACAATCAAGTTCCTCCACTTGAAAAAGTTGCTATGAGTGATCAAGTTCCGATTGTTCCTCCACCAATGACCGATCGAAAGATAAGGGTAGGTTTTATCAATTTGGAACAAGCCATGACCTCTCAAGCTAATGTCGTCACTTCTCAAGTTCAAGATATGACAGCCCAAGTGAATAGGGAGGTTGGAGCTCGAGTGACTCAACATGCTAACATTATGGACTCTTCTTTGAGCAACTTTACTAGAATGAATCCACCTATGTTCTTCGGGCCGAGGTCGGATGAGGAACCTCAGATTTCCTCAATTAGTTCTATAAGATTCTATATGATTTGGGTGTGACTTCAATTGAGATGGATGAGTTGGCTCCATATCAACTCAAAGATGTGTCCCAAACTCGGTACACGCAATGGAGAGATAATAGGGAACTAAAGGGTGGTTCGGTGACTTGGGAGATCTTCAAGAAGGATTTCCTTGATAGGTTCGTTCTAGAGAGTTGAGGGAAGATAAGGTGGAAGAATTCATCAACCTTTGTCAAGGAGGTATTAGTGTACTTGACTATTCCTTAAAATTTACTAAATTATCCAAGTATGCTCCATCCTTAGTGTAGAACCCAAGGAATAAGATTAGTCGTTTTCTTACGTTAGTGTCCGAAGACTCAGTAGAATAATGTCATTCGGCTATGTGTCTTGATAATATGAATATCTCTCGTCTCATGGTTCATTCTCAATAAGTGGAAGAAACTAGGTTAAGGAGAAAGAATAGAGAGGCCAAGAAGGTCAAGTCCTAGATAGTTGTTCTTCAAAGGGGAGGTTGGAAATTCAAGACAAGCCTAGATTCAAGAAGAGGATCTCACACCAAGTTCCTTCCAAATTTCTCAAGGATCGTGATGATAGGGTTTCTAACCCTAAGTTTCAAAAGGGAATATTTACTAGTTCACCAACTAAGAATTCAACTTGTGGAAAGTGTTGCAAGAAGCATTATGCTAAGTTCCGTGTTCAAGAAGTATAAGCGGTTGTATCAAGTAAAGATGGCAATTGTTAGGTTGGGGTCGATCCCATGAGGAAAATGATTTAACTTAACTTTAGTCTACGATTACGTCTATTTAGTCCATTCCATTCCAAAAATAGTTAATTAAATGGGGATTTGTGAAACAAAAGTTTTCAATTATTTCTAAGTAAAGCAAGTAGCAAGATTAAAACTTTGGTATTTATCAACTGATGAGAAAAACTAGGGTGTAAGTGTTCCCCATAGGTTCATAACTCGCTAATCCTAGCTATAACAATTCTTTCTTACTATCTTGCATGCAAAGTGAAAAGTTAGGTATCTCTAATTCCTTGGTCCGGCAACTAGAGAATTTCATACTGTAACTTGGTCCGGCTACGTGTGTTTGAATTACTTACCCTTAACTTTTACCTCATATTAAGCATCATATTCGATGTATGGCTTAGTTACTATTTTGCACCAATTGAAACTAGCCTATAATATAGTGTATACTAAATCTATGTTGATAATTCTTTTCCTATTAACTACCACCTTTGCCAGGCAAGTAGAAATAGGGAAAGTTCTAATGTGTGTACTCATTAAAAAAGTTTTCTAAATGAAAAATTATCAAAACATGCAAGAACCTATTCTAGAAATGTTATTTAGGTAGTTTTACCTTGTTAATCACCCATGGTTCATACAACCCTAGTTGTTGATTTAGTTACCATTCCTAGAAATACACAATTCATGGTTGTTAAACAATAATTCATGTACTTACTTTTACAAATTTGAAGAAAATCCAGAAATAACACTTGAATTAGAAAAAATATCTTGAGAATCGATTCCAGAAATTTGAATTAATTCCCAAAATCCAAAGTTAAATCTCCAATAAAAAGAATAAGAAAAATAATAAAAAGTCTGACTTAAAAAATGAGATTTTTATTCCTATTTATAATAACAAATTCCTAAATTAAAAGGAATTCAAAATAAGAAAAGTCTGTCCAGAAACGCGTCTTCAATCGACGACTCCACTGATGGTCCATCGATGGAACGACGGATCGTCGACTGCCTCCGTCGGTCCATACTTAGCATCTTCTTCAACCTTTATCCTTGCATCTTCTCTGATCTAATTTACGGACTAACAGCATGGTCCGTCGATACACTTACGGTCTGTTGATGCCTTCGTCGTTCCATACATAGTTATTTCTTCAACACCGGGTACTGGGAGTAATTTTTTATCTAATCGACGGTAGGACGATCCGACATTAAGTCAATGGACCTTCAATTCTTTAGTAGCCCCACACTTGGTCAGAATTCCCCAAGTTTCTTCCAGATGCTTGGACCTTTAGTCGGCGATCACCACCTACGGACCATCGATGGGACGATGGGTTGTCGATGGCTTCGTGGGTCACCTTTTCTGCACAATCTTCTGCATTTCCATTTTGGACAACTTTCATGTGAAACACACATAAAAACACATCAAAATTACTACAAAAAGGCCCTACACACACACTAAACTTAAGGAAAAGCATTGAAAGTACCATGAAACCATGGTACATCAATGGACAATATGGTTGGATGTGGCAACAGTGAACACAAGGTTAAATATTTCCCTAAAGTGAAGGAGAAATACAAGAGGAGTGGGAAAAGTACAAGAAAATGGTTCTTATATTGATGCTCCAAAGAAGATTCGCTTTTATTCACTTTTCTCAAGGGGTGAACAAGAGAATTCTCCCTATGTGGTGATCGGTATGTTACAAGTCTTCTCTATTGATGTTATGCTTTACTTGATCCGGGTGCTACATTATCTTTTGTTACTCTCATGATAGATAGAAAGTTTGATATTTTTCCCGATATTCTGAATGAACCTTTCATGGTAACTACTCCGATAGGTGAGTCAGTGGTTGCAAAGAGGGTATATAGAAATTGTCCTAGAATTTCGCCCAATAGAGTTACTCATGTTGAATTAACACAATTTGATATAGTCGATTTTGATGTCATTTTGGGGATTGATTGGTTGCATGATTGTGTTGCTTCCATTGATTGTAGAATAAGAGTTTTCAAGTTCAATTTTCCTAATGAACCCGACTTAGAGTTGAAAGGGGGAAATTTTATTCCTAGAGGTCGTATCATTTCTTGTCTAAATGCTTGTAAGATGATCTCAGAAGGGTGTTTATACCATATTCTAAGAGTAAAAAATTTAGACGCTAAAAAATCTTCCAATTGAGTTAGTCCCCGTAGAGGGAACTTCTGGAGGTCTTTCCTAATGATCTGTCACATCTCGAAACCACACCCTAGAAGATGTGGTACTCTTGTGTACAACCGGCGTACTTGACCTCTTGGAGGTCTTGTACAAGCCCTTTTGTATCGTTCATCGCATATAAATCATATGAAAATTAGTGCGGAATTAAAAAAATTTATAAGCATTCTATAAGTCTTTAAAAACTCTTACATATAAAACTCCTAGGAAATACTAAGTCTCGTTTCATCAAATCTTAGACACAATAGTACTTGGGACACGACCCATACACAATAGAAATATAGTACTACTAAGACTTTGATAAGAAATAAAAGACATCTATTCCCTCGAGTCAAATGAGGACATACTTCAACTTGCTTGAACGATCTTGTAATACAAGGTTAGATCTCCAAAATCACCTTCACCTATGAATCACTTTAGAGATAGTTAAAAGTATGGAGTTATATAAACACATGTACTAAGTATGGCATAATTCATAAAATCATGAAAATGGACATTTATTGGAAACATGTTCTTTTTTATTAAAATATTATATCATAATAATAATAATAACATTAAACACCTTAGAAACACACATGAAACACTTAATTAATGTAACAGATTTTTATGAACATTACAGTGAAACCATGTCACTTTACGGTGACTCAATTCGCTGTTACAAGGAATTTCTTCAATGTTACAATGTAGCCTATCAACTTCACTTTGAACACTCTCTAGCATGTATGCTTCTCACTATAGCTATCTTAAGACTCACTATAGTAAGGAAAAGAGATACCTCCCATACAACATATCGAGGCACACCTAAATGATCCTTAAGACCACCTATAAATGCACATAAACTTACAATACACAAAACACATGAACATGAGATTCTTCTTCCAAAGGTGATTCTAAGTTTCACTTATGTGAGTTGTGAAGAGACCGCCCATACAATCCATTACACACACACTAAAGAGATCCTATATATTACCTAGGACAAGATTATTCTCACTTAATACAACAACATATATATGATATGACATTCTCTTTCCAAAGTCTATCAAAACACTTACTTAAATAAATCAAGAAGATAACATCCATGATTGACCTCTTCAAGATTACCTAAATAATCCTTAAGACAACCTAACGCTTAGATCATGTCAGCATAATCAACCATCTTCCCTAACTAGATTCATTTTTAAGACTTATGTAGGTAAAATACGAAGTGACCATTCCTAGGCCCCCTTCACACCTTAACTTGACAACCCTTAAATACTCTAGATAAGTACTTATTCATTTAACATGCTTTCTTAACTTAAGTCATTACATTCATTACTTCACTTAATACTCATTCATCATATAAGGAAATTCAAGAAATGATATTGGACAAGACATAGGGACTCTAAATAAAACCTTCAAAGCCTATTGTGCAATGTCTAGAGAGCGTCCCATACCACCACCTAATCTTCATGTAACTTCTCTAGTTCTAGTAGATATCCCATATGATGAGAATAGGAAATAAACTACATAGACCATGATAGATAAATGTGGAATCCAGAGTTCTAACCTACTACGATGAGGGTGTTCTACTTGTGAAGGCTAGAACTACGACACATGCCATATAGGCACATGGTTAACAAATATGAAGGGCTTTTATGCACTCTAGTCTCATTCTCAAGTAGAGCTACATTGTACTCTAGTCTCCTTCTCAAGTAGAGCTAATTACCATGACCTTTTTCTTCTTAGAGTCATTTACGTTAAAGGTTCATACAAATGGGTTCAATATCTAGTTCATAATCCAATTACATTCACCCTACCAAAGAAGTCCACTAGGGCTACCTTACAATTGCGACATAGATATCTCATCATGAATTTTCTAAGAATGATAGGATGTTGTTCCAGCCAATACACCCTAATTCCATCATCCTTTACATGACGGATACCATTACGGCTCTCGACTTCAATGTTCATAACCTTACCACTAGGTTTAAGGTTCCACGTACATGACCTTCTTAACATCATTTAACGTCTCACATATTATTCATTCATGAATTAAAAGGGTTAATTAAGCCTACCTAGTCACGATATCTCATATTCACATATCATTCGTCAAGGTTTCTAGTAATGGGCACAAGTCTACCAAAATAAGACACAACATTCATTACTTTATCACATATAGCATATCATTCTTTGAAACACATAGAAATGACCCTTATCATCTTTATATCATCCTATAAATTACTAAATCATCATCAATATAACCATTATAGACTCATATAGTAAATTAGGAAAAATCATTCATGAACTTAAAGACAACACACCTAAGACATAGTTATAGTCTAACATGATCTCCTTATATCAATACAAGAACACATGTAGATAGATATGATCATACTTGACATAACTCAACTACACAAATCATCATAATAATTCAAGTAGTCCCGACAAGGCAATGATCATCATAATACATAAAGTAACACCAACAAGGACACATCTATTACAAGTAAAGCAAATAGCAGCGCCACCATAAGTGTAACATACCAACATAATTGAAGTCTAATTAACACAAAATAAAGATAATTAGTGCAGCGTATCACCAATCCATTCTCAATACTTCAATCCAGTGCTAAATCATCCAATTCAATACCATAAGGCCCTTACCATGGCCATGAACAATAATTCAATACACAAACTATGATATTCAATGAAACTAGGTCAATTCAATATATATTTATCAATCTAAGACAACCTATATATCAATTCAATACAATTATTACATTAATCAATAGCTCATAGAAAACTACACTAGAATTCATAAGCATTATATCAATATTACTTAACCCATAAAGTAGTCAAAAACTAGGGTTTATCAATTACATGGGTTCATAGGTTAATTGAGTTAAAATAATAAAATTAACAATAATTGAATCAATATACAATGATTTAAAACATTTAATGCAAGAATCCATGGATAGATTTCAATTTAGAAAAGTCATATTTTAAGAACTCTTTGAAAATCACTTTGAAGATTAGATACTTGATGAATAGGGTTTAAAGGATCAAAAAACAAAAATTAATAAACCTACTCCTCTAATTTGATGAATAATCTCATTCAGTTCTCCAATCCAAGCCCATCCTTGAGTTTTGTCTCCTATGGAGTTCTAGAGAATTTCTAAGGGGCTTTGGGGTTTTGATTTTGAAGAATGAATTCTTCTAAGTGTTAATGGCTTATAAACATGTTTAAACTACCCAAATGACCTTTATGTAACTTAGCTTTTTCTTTTTTGGACATGGTGTGAATTTACAACTTCACCCCTAACTTGAATTTACAACTTCACTCCTAACTTAACATTAAACCTATGCAAAAAGAGCCTCAAACCACGAGTGGCCATCGACGTCTTGTTTCCGAACCAATGGACTGTCCTATTGGTCCATGGTTTGGGAATGTGGATTTTATTTGGTTGCCTCTTCTCCCACACCTAAGTGTCAACCTTCGCCCTTCACATATGGAGCGTCGACTGACCTACTTGTTGTCTTTTGCCATCTGTGGGTTGTGCTGGTTTCGACAGCTTGGACACTAGTGAAGGGTTCCTCAAGGACACTTGGTTGGTCCTTGGGAACTTTCACCCAAACTTTTCCATCCTGAATATGTTCATATATGATTTTAGCACCTCTCACATGAATTTCATCAGAAACGAACACGTAAAACTCAACGAAACATGCTAAGAAACAAAAGGTCATTTCAAGGAAACCCTTTCAAGTGTCATGGACGTTCTAAGATGTTTGACCTCCAAACTTTACGAAACTTGACACACTGCCTATAAAAACTATGATAACTAATATAAAGATCTCATTAACTAATAAAACACACATATTAGCAAATAACCACTTATGTACCGTGGTTTCAAGGTACTTTTAATGCCTTTTCCTTAAGTTTAGTGTGTGCCTAAAGCCTTTTTGTATTGATTTTTAATGTGGTTTTCTATTTATTTCAAGGAAATCTTTCCAAAGGAGAAAGCGGAGATTTTGAGCTGAAATTGTAGAAGTGACCACCTACAGACCCCACGACGGTTCGTCGTGACTGTGACTGTCCGTAGGGGTAAAGCGTCATGACAATATAATGTGGGGAATTTTACCAAGTGTTGGACTACAAAAAGATCACGACGGACCGTCATAGCCACGACGGTCCTTCCTGCACATTCGTCAAGGCTAATAGTGAGTAGTCCCAGTACCCAACTTCAGAAGATTCTAAGTGTCATGGAACGAAGCCCCTAGCTGGATCGTCGTGCTTGAAAAGGTCCATCACACCTATTCGACAAGGGTAACATCGAGTTGATAAAGAAACCAGCAGAGTTATGTAGAAGAATGGAATGACGAAATCCATGACGGTCCGTCGTAGACACGATGGTCCTTCACGAATATCGTCAACTCAGACACGTTTTTGGCAGATTTTTCCTAAAATAGATTTCCCTTTTTTATTAGGTTTTGGTTTGTTATAAATAGTTTGAAAAAGGTCATTTTTGGGGTTAGGACTATTGATATTTTTTAGTTTTATTGTCTAAATATTGAACTCTTGATTTTGAGGATTTGATATTACTTTTCCAGCATCAATATTGGTGTTTTGGTGATTTATAAATTTCTGGATTTTGTTCATTCTCATCAAATTAAGTGCAAGAATTCTTATATTATTAATATGAATTGAGTGATTATTAGCATGGCTAACTAAACTCCATAACTAGGGTTATGGGAATCATAGGTAAATAACAAGGTAAAACCTAGCTAAAATAACAATTGTAGAATAGTGTCTTGCATGTATTGCTAATTCTTTCGCTTAGAAGTCTTTTTAACGGATGGAAAACGTTATAACTCGCCTTATTGCTACTTGTCGGACCGAGGAGTTAGAGAATAGGAAAATAATTATCAATATAGATTTAGTGTATACTATATAATATGCTAGTGTCGGTTGATACGAAGTAAAAACTTAGTCAACTATCAAATATGATGCTTAATATGAGGTATAGATAAGATTTAGTAAAGCAACACACGTAGCTGGACCAAGGTACAGAGTGAAATTCTCTAGATGTCAGACCAAGGATTTAGAGATACCTAACTTATCACATTGTATGCAAGATACTGGGAAAGGATTGGCATAGCTACAATTACCGAGTTAGGATCTAGTGGGGAACATTTATGCCCTAGTTACTCGCATTACTTGATTAAAGTCCATTACTTGAATCTGTCACTTGTTTACTTTAATTTAGCTAATTGATTTTATTAATCAAAACCCCTTTAGTTATTTGTTGTCAGGAAATAATTGACTAAATAGAAGTAATAATAGAATAAAGTTAAGTCTGAACCATTTTCCTCGTGTGAACGATTCCACGCCCTCAATAGTACTATAAGGTCTATGAAAATATCGCAGACTCTGATAGGCCACTTGTCTTGCCCCCTCTACCATACAGCCACATGTTTGTGGTAACTAGTAGTCTTATGCAAATGCTCTTTGCCAGAGGTTTGTTTTCGGGGATACCTTCTGGGGATCCACATGCCCACATCGCTAAAATAAAAAGCAGTGTCCAAAAGTTGTGTAGGAAGGCCCGATTTGAATATGGATATAATCGGGCTAAGAGTTTTTCCTCTCACTGACGGGAGAGGCTGTTATCTTGTTTACTCATCTCCCCTATAACTCAATCTTCACTTGGAATCAACTGAGGGACACTTTCTTAGCACGCTTCTGCCTAGTGTCTAAGAAACTAAACAACAAAGATAGAGTGAAGAACTTTGTGGCACTACCAGGAAAGCCATTTAGTAGTTCTTGGGATAGGTTCACTTCATTCTTGGGAAGTTTCCCAAATCACCGCATAGATGATGATTCTCTGAAAGAGTATTTCTATCGGGGATAAGATGATTATAACAAAGCGGTGTTAGATACAATAGCAGGTGGTTCTTATGGGGAGTATCCTTATGCTGAGATTTCTGAAAAGTTAGAGAAAATATCCCCAAATAATAAAGCTTGGAGTACTAGGAAGTCAGATACTGGAAGAAACACCTTCGCAGTCCAATCTGCAAACAACTCAGTCGCAGATGACTTCGTGAGGAAATGGCTCAAATCAGAACTCAGCTTGGGTTGGTGTTAAAACATATTAGTTGGGTGCGGAAAAGGTAAATGTGGTGAAATACTTGTCTAAAACATCACTGCCAAATGATGAATATTACTATGAGGAGGACTCCTATTCGGTGAATGATTAGACGGGGGGTTCCGACCGAACGCCCAAGGCTCCAATCAGGAGAATTAGCTCGGAGGTTAAGGAAACCAAAGTCAGAAATATGGTAATTATAACCCCGAGGGTCATTATGTTTGAGATGGAAATTACAACCGCGACAACAACTAGAACCGAGGTAATAATGGTAACAGAAATTATAGGAGAGGGCCCTATGTTCCACCTCAAAATCATGAAGTTGCTCCTAGGGATGGTGGAAGTAGTATGGCGCAGGTTGAGGTTATGATGCATTAAATGATGAGGAGGTTCGATGCTAGTGATGAGCACACTAAAGAGTAAAGGAATGACTTAGAAGGTATAGGGAAGAAAGTTGATAAACATGCAATCTCGATTTAGCATCTTGAGTTGCAAATGGCCTAATTATCTGTAATTGTGAACACCAGCAACCGGGAAATCTTCCTAGAAACATTGTCCAAACTCTGAAAAATAATGGGAATTGTATGGCAATCACTACTCGGGGTGGCAAGCAAACCTTTAATCCACCTATAACGACTGGTGTAGAAAAGGTGATAAGAGATGATGATACAGTGATGGAGGTTAGTGGTGAGTTAGAAGATAAGACGGTAAAAGATGTTGAGGTGCCCCAAATGGTGACCCCCATGCCTAGACCACCACCTCTTTTCCCACAAAGGTTAGTAAAAAATATTGAGGATGGTAAATACCGACATTTTATAACGATGTTGAAACACCTTTTTATCAATGTCCCTTTGGTAGAAGCTCTTGAACAAATTCCTGGTTATGCCAAGTTCATGAAAGATTTGGTTATAAAGAAAAGATCAGTCACTTTTAAGGATGATGATAGAATGCAGCACTGTAGTGCCATTGCTACAAGATCTCTAGTGCAAAAGAAAGAAGATTTGGGTACTTTAACTATTCCTTATACAATTAGGTTATTACATTTTTCAAAAGCATTATGTGATCTTGGGGCAAGTATGAATCTCATGCCCCTCTCGATTTACAAGAAGTTGGGGTTGGGTGACCCCAAGCCCACTGCGATGTGGCGACTGATGCCCGATCGAATGGTAAAAATCCCCATTGGTATACTTCACGATGTGCTAGTAAAAGTTGAGTCATTCATATTTTCTGCCGATTTTGTGATTCTTGATTGTGAGGCCGATTTTGAGGTGCCTATTATTCTTAGGAGGCCATTCATTGCTACTAGTAGAGCCTTGGTTGATATGGAAAAGGGGCAGATGAAATTCCGATTGAAAAATGAACATGTGACCTTCAACATTTGAAGGTCCATGAGGCAGAGTAGTGAGCTCCAATCGGTATCGACTCTATCTTACAGAGTTGAAGAGTCATCTGAGGTACATAAGATAGTCTGGGTGTAGAAGCATTGGCGGCAGTGATCATGAATTTTGATAGTGATGGCATTGATGAGTATGGTTCATTGGTTGCCATACATGATCGAGGTAATGTTCATTTTAAACCAATGAAATTTGAGTTAGATACGCAACATTGCGAATCTCCACCTACGAAACAGTCTATTGAGGAGGATCCAAAATTAGAACTTAATCCTCTACCACGTCATCTGAGGTATGTATTCTTCTGAAAAGATGACAGTTTGCCAGTTATTATTGCATCAAATTTGAATGTGCATCAATTTGAGAGTTTGGTGAAATTGTTAAAAAGGTTGAAAAGAGATATTGGGTGGACTATTGCGGATATTATTGGGATATCTCCTGGTATTGTTCTCATAAGATCTAACTCATGCCTGATCATAAGCCAAGTATTGAGCATCAAAGACGTCTAAATCCACTTATCCAAGAGGTAGTGAAGAAGGAAATTGTTAAGTGGTTGGATGTCGGAGTGCTATATCCAATTGTTGATAGTAGTTGGGTATGCACTGTTTAGTGTGTACCTAAAAAATAGGGAATGATTGTGGTCCCCAATGAGAAAAATGAGCTTGTTCCAATGATACCGGTGACTGGTTGGAGGATTTGTATGGATTGCCTAAAATGAAATGCATGGACCAAAAAAGACCATTAACCTATGCCCTTCATGGATCAGATGTGGCTAGACTTGCCGGAAAGGGGTGGTACTGTTTTCTTGATGGTTATTTGGGGTATAATCAGATTTTTATTGCACCGGAAGATCAAG
The DNA here is from genome assembly GCA_032847665.1 of Solanum chilense. NCBI lineage: Eukaryota > Viridiplantae > Streptophyta > Magnoliopsida > Solanales > Solanaceae > Solanum > Solanum chilense. The sequence continues at coordinate 35,385,618 of CM064972.1, read as the reverse complement.
AGAAAACCACCTTTACTTGTCCATATGGGACCTTTGTGTTCAAGAGAATGTCGTTTGGGTTGTGCAATGAACCCGCCACATTTCAAAGATGTATGATGTTGATATTCTCCGATATGGTGGAGGACACTATTAAGGTGTTTATGGATGATTTTTCTGTGGTTTGTGACTCCTTTGAGCGGTGTTTGACTCATTTACTGAGTTTCTTAAGAGGTGTGAAAGCTGCTATCTAGTACTAAATTTGGAAAAATGTTACTTCATAGTGAAAGAGGGTATTGTATTGGGTCATCGCATTTCAGAGAAGGGTATAGAGGTTGATCAAGCAAAAGTCGAGGTAATAGAGAGACTTGCCCCACCTATCTCTGTCAAAGGTGTGAGAAGCTTTCTTAGGCATGCAGGTTTTTACAAGAGGTTCATCAAGGATTTTCAAAAATTGTGCATCTTTCATGCAAGTTTCTTGAAAAAGAGTGTCAATTTTATTTTGACGAATCCTTTCTTAAAGCATTTGGTGAGTTGAAAGAAAAGTTGGTGTTTGTACCTATCATAATTTCGCCGGATTGGAGCAAGCCATTTGAGGTAATGTGTGATGCTAGTGGGGTTGCTCTTGGTATGGTATTGGGGCAAATAAGAGACAAAATCCTTCACCCCATTTACTATGCTAGTAAAGTCCTAAATGAAGCCCAAAAGAACTACACCATGACTGAGCAAGAGCTCCTTCCAGTAGTCTTTACTTTTGAGAAATTTTGCTCCTATTTGCTTGGTACTAGGGTTATAATGCATACTGATCATTCTTCTTTGAGATATTTGATGGAAAATAAGAATGCGAAACCGAGGTTGATTCGTTGGGTATTACTATTACAAGAATTTGACATTGAGGTGATTGATAGAAAAGGGACCAAAAATCAAGTTCTTGATCACTTGTCCCGTTTAGAAGATGAAGCAATGAGAGAGTTGGGGGATAAGTCTGAAATTGATGATACATTCCCCGATAAGCATGTATTGGCCGTCTCTCAAGACTTGATTCCATGGTTTCCAGATTTTGCGAATTATCTGGCTAGCGATATTGTCCCACCGGACTTGTCCTTTCATCAAAATAAAAAGTTTATGTATGATGTGAAAAAGTTCTATTGGGATGATTCATACTTGTATAGGAGTTGTGCTGATGGTCTTATTCGGCGTTGTGTGCCAGAAGTTGAGATGTTGAGTGTTTTGGAGGCATGACATTCTTCACCCGTAGGTGACATCATAGTGGTATCCGGACCGCTCACAAGATCTTGCAATGTGGCTACTATTAGCCAACTATCCACCAAGATGCTCATGAGTTCTCTAAGGCATATGATAGATGCCAAAGAGATGGTGGCATATCGAGAAGCAAGAGCTCCCTTTAAATCTCATTCTTGTTATTGAGATATTTGATGTGTGTGGTATTGACTTTATGGGACCTTTCGTGAGTTCTCATGGGATGAAGTACATTCTAGTAGCAATCAATTATGTTTCAAAATGGGTGGAAGCTATCGCACTCGCAAATAATGAAGGGAAGAGTGTCACCTTGTTCTTGAAAAATAATATATTTTCTCAGTGTAGCACCCCAAGGGCTATTATTAGTGATGGGGGATCCCACTTTAGCAACAAATTGTTTAAGGAATTATTGGAGAAATATGGGGTTCTCCATAATGTAGCCACTCCTTACCATCCTCAAACTAGTTGGCAAGTTGAGGTGTCAAATAGGGATATTAAGCATATTTTGTCAAAAACGGTGAATGCTAGTAGAACTGATTGGTAAAGGAGGCTTGATGATGCTCTTTGGGCCTACCGAATATCATACAAGACTCCCATAGGTATGTCCTCATACCAACTTGTATATGGGAAGGCTTGTCACTTACCGGTTGAATTAGAGCATAAATCTTTGTGGGCAATGAAAAAATTGATAATGGATTGGAATGAAGCTGCTGAACAGAGGTTGAATGGGTTGAATGAGCTTGATGAATTTCGTCTAAAAGCTTATTAAAGTTCATCCCTCTACAAAGAAAATATGAAGAAGTACCATGACCAAAAGATTGAGAAACGCGATTTTATGGTTGGGGATTTGGTGCTTTTATATTCTAGGTTGTGTTTGTTTCTGCGCAAACTCAAGTCCAAATGGACTGGTCCTTACTTGATCACTCAACTATTCCCTCACGGAGTGGTAGAGTTGGAGAACAAGGAGGGTGTGTGGTTTAAGGTGAACGGACAGTGAATCAAAATCTATAGGGGGCACGTTGAAATGGCTAATGAAGTGATCGAGGCATACCATCTTGATGAAGTCTGATTAATCCGGTATCCTACATCGTGCCGCGACGTGAAATCAAGCGTGAAAGGCAACCCAATATGTATCCTCTAGACAACTATAGGTTTTTCGTGATTTTCTAGTTAAAGTTGAATGGTTCTTTTCTTTTGTTCCTTAAACGTCTCGTCTAAATATTGATTTTCTTTTTGCTAGAAGTGTTGGCTAGAGCATAGTTTAGGATCCGTGATTAAAACAAAATCTAGAAAATACAAAAAGAATAGATTAATGGGTGTTAAATTTGCAGGTATCACATCACCACAAAATCTGTAGAAAATTGGTCTGCATCACCCTTTGACGGACCCATCAATGGATCGTCACCCTTGCGACAGATCGTCACAAGCGTTCGTCGTGACAAGGTATGTTTTTTTTTAATTTTTCTAAGTTAGGGCATGCATGACAGACCCCCACGACAGACCGTCGTGCATGCTATGGACCGTCTACGGGGACTCATCGCGTCAAAAACCCGTAGACCCGACCCGACCCGACCGACGAATATTAAAAATTTTAAAACATTTTAACTTCCCACCACTTCATTTAAACCGTTTCTTTACCTCATTTGCTCCATTTTCTCCCACTTCATCTCCCCAATAACTCTTCTGTTCTCTGATCTTCTAATTTTCTTCCTTTACCCACATTCCCCAAACCCTTCTTCTCCCAACTCCCTAAGTATTTTCCCGTTCTTTACTGGTCGGAGTCTTGGTTTAATGCGCTACTCATAGCTTTATGGTGTTGCATTTCTTTTTCATTGACTTCATTATCAGGTATGTGATTATGCTCTATCACTCATCTACATTTCTTTCTTGTTTTTCCATGCTAAATTACATATTTCTGAATGTGTTGGTGTTTGATATTTGACTCCTAGTGAATGCTAACACCTCACCCTGACTATCCTGACTGCCTTTAGACCATTATTATTGTAAAAATATTGGGTTTGTTGTTTATAAATAAATCGAATGGGGGTGTCTATTTCTGATATTTGTTTCTGACCTAGGTTGATAGTTCTCCGAAATTGCATTATGAAACTCGAGAACTTATTACCATAGGAATGCCAAAATGATAGGTAAATTAGTTAGGAATTGTGGATTGATAAGTTTAGTTCATATTAGCAAATTTAGGGGACGAATTATGCTTCTCAATTTTGTCACTGTAAGACTGAACGAGACCCCGACGACGGACCATCGTGCCTACGACGGAACGTCGTGGGTTCCATCAAACCAAGCCCCAATTTTTTGTTTTTCCCCTAGTTGTACGGACACATGTGACAAACCGTCATACCCACGACAGTATGTCCTGCACAACCATCACGGTTGTCAGAGACCTAACTTTTTAGGGTCTCAAAATTCTTTCTTAGTGTCCCACGGACCTCCGCGATGCACCGTCATGCCTGCGATGGTCCATCCTGCACAACCATTACAGTTGTTAGAGACTTTCTTTCTGAGAGTCTCAATAATTTTATCAAGTGTCCCTCGAAGGACCTCTGTGACTGACCGTCATGCCTATGACGGTCCGTCCTGCATAATCATCACGGTTGTCAGATAATTTCTTCCTGAAAGTCTCAAACAATTTTCCTAAGTGTTTCATGACGGACCCCCATGATAGTCCATCACGCTTACAAGGGACCGTCAATGGGTTCGTCGTGCAGTACTGCAACTGCAGCACTGCCAGTTCAGTTTTGGTTTTCCGTTGTTGCTTTCTTCTATGCATGTCTTGTTTGGTTCTAATGGTACCAATTATTGTTAAACGCAGGTACTAACACTCATGGCACCAAATCAAGAGTGAGTATACTCATCTGGGCATTCCAAGTCCGTCGCCCCATCTGCCCAATTGGTCAGTGGCTCTGACGATGAGCGTGACCCCGAATACGTGCCCCCAGGCATTGTCACTCCTGCACGGGCTGCACGCACCACAAGATCCACCCCCACAAAGGTAGCTCTCGGCGTAGTCACTGCCACTCAGTCTCAAGAGGAGCGCATACTCACCGGCACGCCTTCTGGGTCTGCTACTCACTCTAGGACTGCTTCTGGCTCAAAGGAAGTATCGTGTTCAGAAAAAGTCTCTGAGTCTGAGGAGGCTTCTACTACAGCCACCGCATCTCAGTCCACCTCGTCTGATGCGGCCGATAGTGCTGATTCCACTCCAGCACTACTGACTGGAGTCCCCGCCCTGGTTGTCGACTAGCCCAACCAGTGGTGTGTTGAGGGCCAATTTCAGGTGTACACAGAAGCCAAGCTGCCGAATGATAAGGGGGTTATGACCCGGACCATTACACTGGAGAGGAGGGTCCTCGTGTGGAGTCTCCCTACCATGCCGGCAATCCATGCCCTCTTTACCAGGCACCGGCTAGAATGGACGTCTTGTGATGTGGGCCAATACAGTGAAGAGTTGGTCAGAGAGTTCTACGCCTCGTATGTGGCGACTCTTTGATCCTAGATAGACAGGATGGCTTCCGCCGCCAAACATGCCCCGCTAGATCACATCCGAGTCCGCGGAAAGAGGGTAGACATATCCTTCCTAACCATCTGTCAGTATCTATACGGCGAGACTGTTGATGCCAACAAGACTCCTCTCACTGCCGAGTTCGACTACCGGTGGAAACTTGTTAAAGATGGACAGTTTCTGCGTGAGCCAGAGTTTAGAGAGACCACCAAGAGGTTGATTACCGGTATTTTTCCGTTGATGGAGAGGCTGCTAACTGGGTACTTGAGCCAATGGGATCCACCAAGAAGGAAAACCTAACTCTCACGGCCAAGTTTTTGTGGTTGATAGTCCGTCATTGCCTTTCCCCCACTGCTGCAGACAATACTGTCACATGGGATCATGCAGTTCTGATGGCGGCGATGATAGCAGGGTTTGAGGTGGACTTCGCTTGGCTTCTTTAGGAGGTCATGCACGAGAGGGACTTCAAGGTCACCACTACTTACCCATTTCTGTGCATGGTGTTTTCCTTGTGCAGGTCCGCAGGTGTGCCCATTTGGAACATAGATCAGATCAAGACCACACCGGGCACTGTGGATATAGGCTTTATCAAGTATGAGTCCAATGAGTGGGTTCCACACAGGGTGCACCGCCCGGAGGTACCTCCTCTTGGTGAGAACCTGGTGGATACAATAGAGCAAGCCCAAGCGGCTACCGAGGCTACATCTGAGCCTACTGACACCACACCGGTCGAGTCTATCCAAGGTGGTAGCACCGCTCCAAGCTCATCTTGCTCGACTCCCTCCTCTACTCTGGTCCCAATTGTTAGGATCCAGAAACTTGAGGCCCAACTGGCCACTCTTCTGCACACATCCAGCCTTAGATGCAGAGGTCTATTGGCGAGGTGGAGGAGCCTATGGAGAAGAAGATGGCCCAGCACACAGAGAGGAAGATCATGGAGAATCATCAGTTCCAGGACACTTTTGAGTTGCGTGTGCTAGACCGGACAGCCCCTTAGGTGGACTTGTCGACCCTTCAGACTGCTGTAGAGAGTCTGAGAGTGGACCTGGACATGATTGTAGAGGCTAGGGTGACCGAGTCTGAGACCCTTTCTGCAGAGCCCGCCGAGGATACTATTTTTGTGGCCTTATTCTCTACTATTGCAGTGCCACCACCTCCACCACGAGAGCATACCAAGAGGCGTAGAGGTCGAAATAAGGATGAGGCTAGGGCACAGAAGAGGGAGTGGCGATAGTTTGAGGCTGTGAGGAGAGCCTCGATTATTAAGGAGGAGGCCCGTCAGTTGAGGGCTATTGAGTTGGTTGCTGGGGCGTTTAGCTCCAGAGTTGTTGAGGCAGAGCCGAGCACTACTAATGGTGCTGTGATTGTTGAGAGAGGAACTATTGAGGGTGTTGTTGATGCTTAGTACACTAATGAGGGTGTCCAGACTATAGAGGGAGTGGGTTCCGGGACACCGGACCACCAGCTTGTTGATCGACGGCGCTTTGCACCTCATGTTATCTTTTATAACCACTCTATTGTTTTTGATTCTTTTATACATTGGGGACAATTGAATATCTTTTTGTTGGGGGTGGGGTAAATGGAAAGTGAGTGCTAGAGTGAAGTCTAAGTAGCCCGACTGACGATCCTCTTTTGGGGTTTTCTTGCCTGTGCTATTTTTCCCCAAGAGACTGATTATTTTTATTGTTGAACTGGTATATCTATATCTTGTGTACATAGTATAAATCTGTAGCATGATGGCTAAAATAGAAGTGATATCCTTATGTAATGAAAATGATGCATTACTAGGCATAATATCTGATAAATGTGTGGCTCTAAGCATGACATAGAGATACACCACTGCATGACCCTAAAACTAAGACTCGAACTAGGTGTATGATAATCAGGTAGAGTAATGAGATGTCAAGTCAGTCTGAGAAAAATTTGAATAGTCCACTATTTTTACAAAGCTAGAACTTTCCTAGTTAGTCCCTGCTAAAAGTAAGTCGTAATTGACAATTAGGAAAGGATCATAGGCCCTTGTGCAATATCGTCAATCTAGCCTAAATAACAGAATACCAAATGAAATTAATCCCTTTTTTTCCAAATGATTTGAGCTTAAAATAGACCTTTCTTTTTCACCCCAATTGATCTTTTCTGGGAACAATGTTTTGGCCTTGGTCCCTCCTTGGACATGTGCACCTCAGCTTATGCCAGAATCATAAGTTAAGGGTGGTTAATGCAGAAAACAACCTTGTCATGGCTCTGACCCAACTTTGGGTATTGTGTACTTTGACTCATGGCGGCTATGATTAGGAATGCTCCAGAAATTGGGGTTGAAAGAACAAAGAGAGAGAAAGAACAAAAGAAATGTGATTCAAGAAAAGTTGTAATAAAAGTGAAAAAAATTTAAAAGTAAAAATAAATATTTGAAAATGTGAAAATACAAGCAAGAAAAGAAAAGAGTCACTTACACAAAAGAAGAAAGAAGGGAAAATATCAAGGTGAAAGAATATAAGAAAATTAAGAAATAGGGCGGATAAGACGATGAAAAGGTAGGATGCTTAACCGATATGTCAAGGAGAGAAACAAGTCACTAAAATATACCTACCCTACCTGACCCTGAGCCTATGTTACAAGCTAAGAAAGTCCTATCGTGATACTAAGAGTTGTTATGGCGAACTTAAAGCAGTGAAAATAAGGGCAAGCCTATAGAAATATGTATAAATGAGTTGTGAAGTTGTTCTTAGAGAGAGTGTTGAAAAGTAATCCTTATACTCAAACTGAAATCATTATGTGAAAAATGAGGATGTTATGTTGAAGTGAGAACACTAGTTGCAATACCGGAAAAATTAGCACCTAGGTGAGAGATCGAAGAGGATAGGTGTCAATTTGTGTTGAGTCTGTGTCATGGATTTATCCACATAATTCAAGCCTAATAATGATAGCATGCACGAACATAATGAGAATAATCAGGATTGATAGTCAAATAATTGTTAAAGCTAAAGACGGATACTCTTGTACAAAGATTTTGTAGTGAGTTATAGTGTGTCGCTTGAGGACAAACAACGAATTTAAGTTAAGCGTGTTGATGTACCGTGATTTCACGATACTTTCAATGGATTATCCTTAAGTTTAGTGTGTGTATAAAGCCTTTTTGTATTGATTTGTGATGTGGTTTTCTATTTATCTCTAGGAATTTGTCCAAAGGAGAACACAGAGATTTTAAGCTGAAATTGCAGAAATGACTACCTAAGGACCCTACGACGGTCCGTCATGACTTTGATGGTCCGTAGGGGTTAACGATCATAAGAATATAATGGATGTTGAAGGAAGATGGGGAATTCTGACCAAGTGTTGGACTATAGAACCTCACGATGGACCGTCATAGCCATAATGGTCAATCCTGCACATCCGTCAAGGCTAACCGAGAGTAGTCCCAATACAAAACTTCAGAAGATTCGAAGTGTTGGGAACGAAGCCCCTCGACGGACCGTCGTGCTTGAAACAATTTGTCACACCTGTCCGTCGAGGGTAACAGAGTGTTGATGAAGAAAGCAGTAGAGATTTGTGCGAAGTATGGAACGAGGGAAGCCACGATGGTCTGTTGTAGTCACGACGGTCCATCACAAAGATCGTCGACTCAGACGTGTTTTTGGTAGATTTTTCCTTAAATAGATTTCCCTCTTTTATTAGGCTTTGTTTTATTATAAATAGTTCAAACAACATCGTTTTTGGGGTTAGGCCTTTGGATATTTTTCAGTTTTATTGTCTAAGTATTGAACTCTTGATTTTGGAGATTTGATATTACTTTTCCAGAATCATTTATTGGTGTTTGATGATTTATTCAAGTAAATTTCTGGATTTTGTTCATTCTCATCAAAGTAAGTGCATGAATTATATTATCAATATGAATTGTGTGAATGGGTAACTAAACCCCTTATCTAGGGTTGTGGGAACCATGGGTAAATAACAAGGTAGCCTAACTAAAATAACAATTCTAGAATAGTGTCTTGCATGTAATGCTAATTGTTTCGCTTAGAAGTCTTTTAAACGGATGGTCAACATTATAACTCGCATTATTGCTACTTACCGGACCAAGGAGGTAGATAATAGGAAAAGAATTATCAACATAGATTTAGTGTATTCTATTTAATAAGCTAGTGTCAGTTGGTACGAAATAACAACTTAGTCAAATATTTAATATCATGCTTAATATGAGGTAAAGATAAGGTTTAGTAAAGCATAACACGTGGTCAGACCAAGGTGCGTTGTGAAATTCTCTAGATGCCGGACCAAGGATTTAGAGATACCTAACTTATCAATTTGCATGCAAGATACTAGAAAAGAATTGTTATAGCTAGAATTACCGAGTTAGGAGCCTGTGGGGAACACTTACGCCCTAGTTACCCACATTACTTGATTAAACTCCAATACATGAACCTTCACTTATCTACTTTAATTTAGCTAATTGCTTATATTAATCAAAACCCCTTTATCTATTTGTTTTTGGGAAATAATTGACTAAATAGAAGTAATAATAGAATAAAGTTAAGTCTGAACACTTTTCCTCATGTGAACGATTCCAACCTCACTAGTTGGGTTCTTAACTCGATGCAGCCACTTTTACTTCTTTTTGAGGAGTAAATTTGAGTGTATCAACCACTTACGAGGCACATAGGTGACTTACTCATCGAACGTCTTAGTCGTCCCTTGGCGTTTTACTTCCAAATCACCTAAAACTTTAGACACTCCCTTAATACCAAATTATAGCCCATTTAAGGACCTTATAACCTCATTACAACCATGTTAGGTTATATATTCACCTAAGTCATTTGAGGGGCATTATATGAACTTTTCGGGATACCTCCCTAATGGGAAATTTATTTTGGTATTGACTTGCTATCGGATACCAACCCCATTACAATTCCTCCTTATCGGATCGCTTCTGTCGAATTGAAAAACTTGAGGCTCAACTTAAAGACTTGCTAGACAAAGTCTTTCTTAGATCTAGTATTTATCCATGTGGTTCTTTAGTATTGCTTGTGAAGACGAATGATAGGTCCCTTAGAATGTGCATTGATTATTGCCAACTCAATAAAGTCACTATTAAGAACAAGTATGCTCTCCCTCGGATTGATGACTTGTTTGATCAACTCCAAGGGGAAATCTACTTTTCTAAGATTAACTTGAGGTCGGGGTTTCACCAACTTAGGGTGAGAGATTAGGATATATCGAAAATTGTATTTTGAACTAGATATGGTCACACTGAGTTTCTACAAATGTCTTTTGGTCTCACTAATGCCAGGCGGCGTTTATGGACCTCATGAATGGGGTGATTCAAAGTTACCTTGATTAATTTTTCATTATATTCATTGACAACATCGTGGTATATTCGAAAAAATGAGGGTGAACACATAGACCACTTAAGAGTAGTGTTGCGAGTGTTTAAAGAAAACCAACTATTTGCTAAGTATAGCAAATGTGAGCTTTGGTTAGGGTTGGTGGACTTCCTTGGTCGAATCATCGCTAGTGAGGGGGTTGAGGTTTATCCAAGGAATATTGAGGCGGTCAAGAATTTTCCTACACCATTAACTCCAACCAACATTAGGAGCTTTTTGGTTCTAGTGGGATATTATACGAGGTTCGTGGATGGTTTTGTGTCCATTCCTTCTCCTTTACTACTTTGGCCCAAAAGAGTTTCAAATTTGAATAGTCGAAAGCATGTGAAAGAAGCTTCCAAATCTTGAAAGATACGAGGTAAATCGCTCCGGTGTTGACTTTACCAGAGCGTACCAAGGGCTCTGTTGTATATTGTGATGCATCCCGATCGGAATAGGATCTGTCCTTATGCAACATGGGAAAGTAGTAGGTTATGCTTCTACACAACTTAAGGTGCATGAGAAGAATTATCCAACCCAATGATTTAGCGGCCGTGGTATTTGCCTTGAAATATGGTAACATTATTTGGATGGTGTTCATGTTGATGTGCATGCCAACCAGAAGAGTCTCCAATATGTATTTACTCAAACGGAGTTAAATATCCTATAAATAAAGTGGTTAGAATTGATGAGATATTATGACATGAGTGTTCTCTACCACCCCGGCAAAGACAATGTGGCTGCGGATGTTGTAAGTCATATGACCATGGGTAGTGTGTCTTACGTAGAAGAATCCAAGAAACCTAGTGAAAGATGTTCATATGTTAACTCGTTTAGGTGTTAGATTGGAAGATTATCCAAATGGTGGTTTTATAGTCCATCATAACTCCGAATCATCTTTTGTGGTCGAGGTGAATTTTAAACAAAACCATGATCAAACATTGATGGAGTTGAAGGAATCAGATTCTTCGTAAGATTAATGATTCATTCTCCTTGGGAGGGATTTTGTCTTGAGGTATCAAGGAAGGTAGTGTGTTCTCAATGTTGATGACTTGAGAAGCCGGATTCTTGAGGAAGCTCATGGTTCCTCTTATTCCATTCATCAGGGTTATACAAAGATGTATAACAACCTTAGACAAGTGTTTTGGTGGGAAGTCTTAAAAGGAACATAGCGGAATTTATTGCATAATATCCAAATTGCCAACAGGTGAAAGTCAAGAACCAAAAGTCAAGTGGTTTACTTCAAGAAATACAAGTTCCCACTTGGATGTGGGAAGATATTAATATGGACTTCGTGGTAGGATTGTGTCGTACACAAAGACAACATGACTTAATATGGGTGGTTGTGTATAGATTGACCAAATCCGCTCATTTTATACCCATCAAGAACACATACTCGACGGAGGATTATGCAAGGATCTTCATAGATAAGATTGTGTGTCGCCATGGTATTCTTTTATCCATAATATCGGGTAGGGTACACAATTCACATCTAGGTTTTGGAGGTCATTCAAAAAAGGGTTGGGTACAAAGGTAGAGTTACGCACCGCTTTTCATCCCCAAACGGATGGTCAAGAAGAGCGTGCTATCAAAACCCTTGAGGATATTCTTAGAGCTTGTATAATTGATTTCAAGGAAAATTAGGATAAACATTTTCCTTTAGTTGAGTTCTCTTATTACAATACCTTCCATTCAACTATATTTATGGCTCCGTTTGAGGCCTTGTATGGTAAGAGATGTAGATCTCCAATTAGATGGTTTGAAGTGGTTGAGTATTCACTCTTGGGTCCCAAATTGATTTATAAGCCTTTGGATAAAGTTCAAATGATAAGGAACCGGTTGAAAACAGCCTATAGCCAGCAAAAGTCTTAGGTAGACCATAGGAGAAGGGACTTATAATTTGAAATGGTGATAAGGTGTATCTCAAAATTTCACCCATGAAAGGATTTGTGAGATTTGGCAAGAAAGGGAAGTTGAGTCCTCGTTATGTGGGTTCATATGAAATATTGCAAAGGGTTTGAAAGGTTGCATACAAGTTGAGATTACCTAGTGAATTGGCTTCGGTTCATTTGTTGTTCCATGTCTCCATGATTAAGAAGTGCATCGGTGATACCGAGTGTATTCTTCTTATTGAGGGTCTAGGTGTGAAGAATCTCTCCTATGAGGAGGTTCCGATTGAAATCCTTAATAGACAAGTGAAGGAGTTGAGGAACAAGGAGGTGGCTTCCGTAAAGGTGTTATGGAAGAACCACCTAGTTGAGGGAGCAATATGGGCGGCTGAGGCCGACATGAAATCCTGTTACCCTTATCTCTTTTTTGAATGAGGTTAGTTGTTCCTACTAATAATGAATAAACTTAGATTGATTTGTTTTGAAAAGATGTGCATATTTATGATAAAGGTTTTTGCTAAAATGAAGTTTTATATGAAAATTTTCTTTTGCTCAATTTTGCACTTATTTGTGTATTTGGTATGGTGTTGCCTATGTGAAATGAGATTGAGCATGTTGATATGTTTTGAAAATTTTTTTGGAATAAGTGACTCTTTATGTTGTGTTGAGTTCATATGGTTGTTGAGAAGGTAATTCCTTATGTGGTGACGTTGAGCTCTTATGTGTTGTAATTGATATTTTTAGTTAATTTGTGTAAATTCCATGTTGTTATATTGATTTGATCTATAATTCATATTGATTTTGTATGTTGTTGGTCGGTCTGCTAGTATTGAGTCTATCCTTTCCCTTCAAAAGATTTTTAGTGTCATTCGGGGACGAGTGTTCCTAAGGGGGGACAATATAACACATCGAAAGTCCAAAACCTAATCTAGAGACTCACATGAGTTTCTAAGGTTTATAAAACTGTTGTAAAGTCAATAATAATGTATAAAAGTTATTTAGGGAGATTTCAATTCAAAACATCAAGGAACGTCCACGACGTCCAGAGACTAGTGAAATAGGTGCTAATGTGCATTAGCCTATTTCACGGGGTTCTAAGAGTTAGAAATGGATGAAATTTAGTAAAATGGTGTCTAACATATATTAGATAATATTTAGGGTCGAAATTTCCTGGTATGACTCCCCAAGGACCACCTTAAGGGTCCTTGAGGAGGACCCTTTCATTTGACCCAAAGCTACGAAATAAGGCAGTGTAGACACTATCTACCTACGACCTGGAGGAGAAGAGGCATAGTTGAATCGATGGGGAGTTGATACCTCCATAAATTTACACTTATCAAACTTCAATAAATTTCCAAAAATACAACTCTTTAACCAAACTACGTTTGCACAGGATGGAGGGGGTCTTGGCCTTCGACTGACCTATAGCACGTAGATCGGGGTCTCGCAGGTCAGGCCTTTGACTTTCCTCTGGAGTTTAGTTATGGTCATTTAATTAAAATATTTATTATGGGTTTAATTAGTTATTATGGGGGGCTAATTAGGTTAGTTAATCAACTATATAACGTTCCCTAAGTTTAAAACTTCACTTAACACCTCTCAAACCCATTGCTCTTCCTTCTCTCTATTTTCTCTCTCCCAAGAAGAAGAACTCCATTGAAAGGATAGGTCAAGGTCTTTATTCCAGAAATAAGGGTGATTTTATCCATCTATCTTCAACAATTAACAAGGTATGGTAACCTTTCCCCTATGGGATTCCTTTCCCCAACGGGTTCTTCCAAAATTGTTTTTTAAAAGATGATTTCATATGGGTTTCTTTCTAATATGAAATTGATCTTCTATGTTCTGTTATATATGGTTTCTTATAATTATTTTTCTCATATTATGATGTATTATGATTCATTTATGATAGTTCTTGATGAGTTAATCTAGTATGTGGAATAGATCAAGAAATTGACCCAAATCCCTAACACTAGGTTATAAACTAGTGGTTAATTGAGTGGTAGTGATACAATTGACTTCATTATTGTGTTAATTACTATCTATTGATTTTATTACATCTATTATTCGATTGAATTGGTTGGTTGATGGTAAGACCAAGATGATGTCTTTTGAAGGAGATTAGGGAAGTCTTGATATCTTAAACCTTTTACTTCAATATGATGGCTTGTACTTGGTAATGAGGGTCAATTGAAGTTATCTTGTGATTTGATTAACTAGGTTTTGTATGATGATGAAATTGAGATATTTTTATTATGTGATTATGAGATTATGCGTAAGATTAATTCATATAAGGTTGGTTATGTAGTAACTATGTGACTTATTACATTATGGTAATGTTAATGTGATAATCTCAAATGTGAAGGGTTGTATTGAAAGGTATTCTCATGAAATTTCTATTGAGTTAATGACTATGACTATGTAAGGAGATACAATCCTATGATCTAAACTAAGTTATGATTTTTAAAGAATGATATTTTAAAAGGGACTCTAGCTTAGCATCTAGTGAACTAGTAGTAAGGAGTGTCCCTTCCCACATAGGGAAGGTAGGTTCACTATTGTATTCATGAGATTGGAGACTATAATGCATGTAGCATAAAGAGGGTCCTAAAACACATCTCCTAGTTCTTGAACTATGTTTCCCCCATAGGAATACTGGCTAGTAGATCCACCTAGATGTTACGTTCATGTTTTTGTACTACCTTGGCAAGTATTCCACCTTCTTTCGGTGTAGAGTTCCATGACACAGGATTCCACATTAGCTCATGTGTTCTATGTCGGTTAAGTCAAGATGTTCCCAAAGGTAAAATGAAGCAATAAAGTGAACTCTAACTAGGAGGACCTGAGGGGTTGTACTAAGTATATGAAGGGGTATGAGACTCTACCTATACATAGCACTAGTTGGACTTAAGGGAAATCCTAGGAAGTGATTCTTGTGTGTTATGCTCTTATGACATAAATGTTATGATTATGTTGATTTGTCATGTTAATGGTATATATTTCTAAAGGTGAGAATGAATACTTATAATGATGTGATATGTGAAGTTGAACATTATTTATGATCCTTTGTCTAGTTTGCTTGTTGAGTGAGGTAATGGGGCTTCACTTTACCATTGTACTACTAGACTTGATGAAGGGTTAAGGATAAGTTACCTATAATGTATTTTGATGGACTCATGAATATGATTTGTCTTTATGACATGATGTTAGAGTTACATTGGATATGAATTCTATTGTGCTATTATGATAATTGATTTTGCTTAACTTGAGTAGGTTGGTCTTGAGTTGAATTTGCTTGTATCATAAGAAATATATGATTATTGCCTTATATGTGTTCTTGGGTTGTGCATAAGGATTTTCAATGTAACTTGGCATGGTTTCATAAAATGACCCTTTTAATCATGATTTCTATGTTGTGTGTGCATATGTATCCATACTTAGTACAAGTGATGTTCTAACCCGTATTTATCCCTTTTCCCCAACAGTTTAGGTTTCGGTCGTTGAAGAGTTTGTGACCACTTTTAATGGAAGACTTGGATCATTTATCCAAGTGTAGGTATGTCCTCATATTCCGGGGATGATGCCTTTTCTCTCACTCTACCTGTGTTACATTGTTATAGTCAAAAGACAATCATTTCAGTCTTGTTGTTTCAAGATATTGTTGTAAGCCTAAGTGGAATTTACACATTTGTGTAAGTTTTTTGCCCATATTGTTCTATTCGTATTAGATGGTTTAATATAAGACATCCCTATTAAGACTATATAATGTACTTTATAATATATGTGGCATAAAAGTAGAAGACTATGTAATCTTGTTATACGAGGATTCTAAGTAAACTTGCTATGAATATATTATGTGTAAGCAAGAGGTCTAAGTAAAAATCATGAAGTAGATGTAGATGAAAAGTTTTAATGCACTTTTTAACCTGTGATTGTAATGAAGAATTCTAAGAGGATAGTCTTAGTCTTCTTTGAGGATGACAACAACGGCTACTTCTAGGGGGTGCTCCCCGATTGTGACATTCCTCTTTTAGAGTCGGTCCCCGTAGTGAAGGACTTTCCAGAAGTCTTACCTGATGATTTACTACAAATTCTTCCCAAACGGGAAATAGATTTTGGCATAGATTTGATACCGAATACTAAACTCATTTCAATTCCTACTTATGGGATGATG
Source organism: Solanum chilense (assembly GCA_032847665.1). NCBI lineage: Eukaryota > Viridiplantae > Streptophyta > Magnoliopsida > Solanales > Solanaceae > Solanum > Solanum chilense. Next base: position 35,369,436 of record CM064972.1, on the reverse strand, counting down.
ATATCCCGTGGTTTCACGGTATTATTAATACTTTTTCCTTAGGTTTAGTGTGTCCAAAAGCCTTTTTGTGTTAACTTTTATATAAGTTTCTGTTTATTTTGCAGGAAATCTGTCCAAAGCTGAATGCGGAGATTTTGAGCGAAGAAATGCAGAAGAGACCACCTACGGAGCTTATGACGGTCCGTCGTGCCTGTGACGGTCCGTAGGTGGCAGCGTAGTGCAGCTGCTGAAGGAAGATGGGGAAGTCTGACCAAGTGTGGGGTTACGCTGCTTGTGACGGTCCGTCGTGTCTATGACGGTTCGTCCTGCAGGTTCGTCATGAAGTTCAGAGAAGTAATCCCAGTACCCAGATTCCAAGAGTTGAAGTGTTTTGGAACGAAGACCCTCGACGGACCGTTCTACCTATGACTGTCCGTCATACTTGCCGTCAAGGGTAATGAAGAGAGCAGCAGAATAAATTGCACAAGTATGGGACGATGTATTCCATAACAGCCCGTCGTGACCACGACGATCCGTCGCGAGGTTCGTCGACCCAGCCATGTTTTGACAGATTTCAAGCAAATAGAGTCCTTGTATTATTAGGTTTTTATTTTTTATAAATAGTTCGAAAAACTCGTTTTAGGGTTCGAAGTCTGGACCTTTGATTATTAGGTTAGACTCCAGACCATTGTTAGACTCTGTATTGTTAGACATCATATTACTAGACTCTGGATTATTTATCATTGATTACTTTGAGACTTTGTGAGATTATTGATTACTTTGAGATTCTTGCAAGTGATTGTTGGTGATTAATCAAGCAAACTTTTGGATTTTAATCTTTCTCATTGAAATAAGTACATTAATTCATATATAACATATAAAAATATTGTGATTATGGCTATGAGTAACTAAACTCCATAACTAGGGTTGTGGGAACCATAGGCAAATAATGAGATAAACCCTAACTAAAATAACAATTTTAGAATTGTGTCTTGCATGTATTAATAATTCTTTCGTTTAGAAGTCTTTTTAAGGGATGGCCAACGTTAGAAATTGCCTTAATGCTACTTGCCGGACCAAGGAGTTAGTTAATAGGAAAAGAATTATTAACATAGATTTAGTTTATACTATCTAATAGGCTAGTATTGATTGGTACGAGGTAATAACTTAGTCAAATATCGAAAACGATGCTTAATATGAGGTAAGGATAAGGGTTAGGATAGCAACACACGTAGCCGGACCAAGGTGCGGAGTGAGATTTTCTAGATGCCGGGCCAAGGATTTAGAAATACACAACTTATCACATTGCATGCAAGATACTAGGAAAGAATTGTTATAGTTAGAATTATCAAGTTATGAACCTGTGGGGAACACGTAAACCCTAGTTACTTCGATTAATTGATTAAAACCAAACATTCAAAGCTGTTAAGTGTCTCTCTCAAGTTCGTTATTTATTTTCACTCATTTAGAAATAGAAACCCCCCTTTATTGTTTTTACTTTCCAAGGAAGCCATTGACCAAACAATAGTCATAACAGGTTGAAGTTAAGTCTAGACTATTTTCCTCGTGGGAACGATCCCAACCTCACTAGTTGGGTTATTTACTTGACACGACCGCTTTACTTCTTGTTTAAGAAGTAAGTTTGAGCGTATCAAATTTTGGCGCCGCTGCCGGAGAAAGTAGCTTTTAGATTAACTTGAACTTATTACTATAGTTTAGTTGATATTTTCTTGATTTTACTTTGTTTCATTGTTTTTTATTTATGCAGAATCACCCTTCTTGTATGCCAAATACACGGAGAGGAAGAGGCATACCATCTTGATGAAGTCTGAGTAATCAAGTATCCTCAGTCGTGCCGCGACATTAAATCAGGCGCTTGTTGGGAGGTAACCCAATACTTATAGTTTTTCTCTTTAGTAATGGTAGCATTTTTTTTACTAATGAGTTTTAAATTTTCAAGAAAATTACTCTGCAGCAGTCCTGACGGATACAACGACGGATCGTTGTTTCTGCCACGGACCGTCGCATGAATCTGTCGTACTAGGTACGTTTTTCTGTTATGTTCAAACAAGGCACACGCGACGGACCATCATCTTGTCAACGGTCCGTCCTGCACAACCGTTCTGGTTGTCAGAGACCCCTTTCCTAAGGGTCTCTCTCTATTTTTCTAAGTATCCTCAAACAGATAACTACGACGGATCGTCATACCTTCGACGATCCGTCCTGCATGACCGTCATGACGGTCAGAGACCCCTATCCTAGGGGTCTCCACATTTCTCTCAAGTGTCCTCTGACGGACACCTATGACAGACCGTCTTACCTGTGACGGTCCATCCTGCATGACCGTTTCAATGGTCAGAGACCCCTCTCCTAGGGGTCTCCACATTTTTTTCAAGTCTCCTCTGACGGACACCAACAACGGACCGTCGTACCTATGACGGTCCGTCTTGCACATACCGTCATAGTAGTCAGAGACTCTCCTTCAGGGTTTGCTATATATACATAGTCGAAGTAAGACACGACGGACCCCATGAGGGTCCGTCATAGTCACGACTAGCCGTCACCAGGCGCGTCGTGTGTCACTGTTACTATAGTATTGTCATTTTATTTTAATTTTTTTGTGTGGTTTTGTTTGTCTTGTTTGCTACTTCTCGTACTAATATTGATCCTTTATAGGTCCTATCTACTATGGCACCTAAACAAGATCGAGTGTATGCACGCGGGCGATCAAAGTCTGTCGCCCCATCTACCCGCATGGTCATTGGCTCTGATGATGAGCGTGACCCCGAGTACGTGCCCACAGGCACTTCCACCCCTTCCCGTGCTTCAAGTGTCACCAGAGCCACACCCAAAAAGGTGGCGTCCGGCGTAGTCACTGCCTCCCAGTCTGATGAGAAGCGTACACTGACCGGCACACCTTCTAGGTCAGCCACCAATGAAGAAGGAGCGTTGTGAGATGGAGGCTGCGAGGAGAGCCTCGCTTACTGAGGAGGAGGCGCGCCAGCAAAGAGTTCGAGAGTTAGATGTTGGGGCGTCTAGCTCCCGAATTGTGGAGATAGCGGGAGGCATTGCTGATGGTGTTGTTGTTGCTTAGGACATCACTGAGGTTGTCCAGACTACAGAGGTAGTGGGTTTCGGGGAACCGGACCCACCAGCTTGTTGATCGTCGGCGCTTTGCGACACAGGTTTGCTTCACCTACCACTCTAGTATCTCAATTTTTATGCAATGGGGAAAATTGCATGTCTTTTTGTTGGCGGTGGGGTAAATGGAAAGTGAGTGCTAGGGTGAAGTCTGAGTAGCCCAATTCACTATCCTCTTTTGGGGTTTTCTTGCCTATGTTCTTTTTCTCCAAGAGACTGATTACTTTTTCTGTTGAACCGGCATGTCTATATCTTTTGTACATAGTTTAATTCTGGAGAATGATGGCTAAAATGATATCCTGATAAAACTGGAAAATGATGCATGACTAGGCATAGTAACTGATAAATGTGTGGCTCTAAGCATGACATAGAGTTACACCATTGCATTACTCTAAGTCTTAAATTCGAACTAGGTGTATGATAATCTGGTATAGTGATGAGATGTCAAGTGAGTGTGAGGAAAATTTGAATAAGTCCACTATTGGTATTGAGCTAGAACTTGCCTGGTTAGTCCTGCTGAAAGTAAGCTGTAATAGACAATTAGGAAAGGATCATAGGCCCTTATTCAATATAGCCCACTTTTAGCCTAAATAAAAGAAAACCAAATGAAAGTTATCCTTCTTTGATCCAAATGATCTGAGCTTAAATTAGACCTTTCTTTCTCACCCCAACTGATCTTTTCTGGGAATAATGTGTTGGCCCTGGTCCCTCCTTGGACATGTGCACCTCAGCTTATGCAAAAAGCATAAGATGAGGGTGGCTAACGTAGTAAAAAACCTCTTTATGGACCTGACCCAACTTTGAGTATTGTGTACTTTGACTCATGGCAAAGCCATGAGTTTAGGGTGGCTATTATGAGGAATTTTGTGGAAAGTGGGGTTGAAAGAACAAAGAGAATGAAAGAACAAAAGTAAAGTGACTCAAGAATTAGTTGAAAGAAAAGTAAAGAAAAAGAAGTATATACAAGAAATACAAGAAAGAAAAGAAGAGAGTCACTTATACAAATGAAGAAAGAAGAGAAAATAGCATGGTGAAAGAATATGAGAAACTGGGCGAGATAGAATGATAGAAAGTGTAAGGTTTAGCCGAGATGTCAAGGAGGGCAAAAGGTCACTAAAGTATACCTTAATATACCCTACCTGACCCTGAGCCTATTTTACTAGCTAAAAAAGTCCTATCGTGATCCTAAGGGTTATATAGCGAACTTAAGGTAGTGAAAATAAGGGCAAGCTTATGGCAATAGGTATGAATGAGTGTGACTTTGTTCTGAGAGCGAGTGTTGAAAAGTAATCCTTATACTCAAACTTAAATCATTGTGTGAAAAATGAGGATTTTATTTTGAAGTGAGGACACTAGTTGCATTACCGGAAATATTAGCACCTTAGTGAGAGATTGAAGAGGATAGGTGTTAGTGCATGGTGAGTCTGTGTCATGTTCTTATCCCACATAAGTCAAGCCTAATAGTGATAGCATGCATAGATTTGATGAGATTAATCAGGATTGATAGCCAAATGATTGCAAAGGATAAAACATGGATACTATTGTATAAAGATTTTGTATTGAGTCATAGTGTGTCGCTTGAGGACAAACAATGAATTTAAGTTGAGGGTGTTGATATACCGTCTTTTCACGTTATTATTACTACTTTTTCCTTAAGTTTAGTGTGTCCAAAAGCCTTTTTGTGCTAATTTTTATATAAGTTTCTGTTTATTTTGCAGGAATTCTGTCCAAAGCTGAATGCAGAGATTTTGAGCGAAGAAATGCAGAAGAGACCACCTACGGAGCTTATGACGGTCCGTCGTGCCTGTGATGGTCCGTAGGTGGCAGCGTAGTGCAGCTGCTGAAGGAAGATGGGGAAGTCTGACCAAGTGTAAGGTTACACAGCTTGTGACGGTCCGTCGTGTCTATGACGGTCCGTCCTGCAGGTTCGTCATGAAGTTCAGAGAAGTAATCCCAAGTACCCAGATTCCAAGAGTTGAAGTGTTTTGGAACGAAGACCCTTGACGGACCGTTGTACCTACGACGGTCCGCCATACTTATCGTCGAGGGTAATGAAGAGAGCAGCAGAAGAAATTGCATAAGTATGGGACGACGGATTCCATAACGGCCCGTTGTGACCACGACGATCCATCGCGAGGTCCGTTGACCAAGCCGCGTTTTGACAAATTTCAAGCAAATAGAGTCCTTGTATAATTAGGTTTTTATTTTTATAAATAGTTCGAAAAACCTCATTTTAGGGGTCGGAGTCTGGACCTTTGATTATTAGGTTAGACTCCAGACCATTGTTAGACTCCGTATTGTTAGACATCATATTACTAGACTCTGGATTATTTATCATTAATTACTTTGAGATTCCTGCAAGTGATTGTTGGTGATTAATCAAGCAAACTTTCGGATTTTAATCTTTCTGATTGAAGTAAGTACATGAATTCTTATATAACATATTTGAATATTGTGATTATGGCTATGAGTAACTAAACTCCATAACTAGGGTTGTGGGAACCATCGGCAAATAATGAGATAAACCCTAACCAAAATATTTAGAATAGTGTCTTGCATGTATTAATAATTCTTTCGTTTAGAAGTCTTTTTAACGGATGGCCAATGTTAGAACTCGCCTTAATGCTACTTGTCGGACCAAGGAGGTAGTTAATAGGAAAAGAATTATTAACGTAGATTTAGTGTATACTATCTAATAGGCTAGTATTGATTGGTACGAGGTAATAACTTAGTCAAATATCGAATACGATGCTTAATATGAGGTAAGGATAAGGGTTAGGATAGCAACACACGTAGCCGGACCAAGGTGCGGAGTGAGATTTTCTAGATGCAGGACCAAGGATTTAGAAATTCATAACTTATCACTTTGCATGCAAGATACTAGGAAAGAATTGTTATAGTTAGAATTATCAAGTTATGAACCTGTGGGGAACACATAAACCCTAGTTACTTCGATTAATTGATTAAAACCCAACATTCAAAGTTGTTAAGTGTCTCTCTCAAGTTCGTTATTTATTTTCACTCATTTAGAAATAGAAACCCCCCTTTATTGTTTTTACTTTCCAAGGAAGTCATTGACCAAACAATAGTAATAACAGGTTGAAGTTAAGTCTAGACTATTTTCCTCGTGGGAACGATCCCAACCTCACTAGTTGGGTTATTTACTTGACACGACCGCTTTACTTCTTGTATAAGAAGTAAGTTTGAGCGTATCAGATGACTCCGGCGGAGTTGAAAGAATTGAAATCCCAACTCAAAGATTTGCTAGACAAGGGTTTTATACAACCAAACATATCTTTATGGGAGCTCCGGTATTATTTCTGAAAAAGAAATATGGGAATCTTAGAACGTGTATTAACTACTGACAATTGAACAAGGTCACTATAAATATAAGTATCCTCTCCCTAGAATTGATGATACTTTGTCAAATCCAAGATATGAGTTACTTTTCAAAAATATACTTAAGGTCGGGTTATCACCAACTTAGAGAGAGAGGTGTTGACATTCCTAAAATGGATTTTCTAACAAGATATGGCCATTATGAGTTCATAATCATGTCTTTCTGTGTAACTAATTCCTGAGCGGCTTTTATGAACCTTATGAATAGGGTTTTTCAAAATTATCTTGATTAATTATAATTGTCTTTACTGATGATATCTTTGTATATTCTGAGAGCGGGGATGAACACATGGGTCATTTGAGGGTAATACGGCAACTCCTCAAGCAACATCAACTCTTTAGTAAATATAGTAAGTGAGAATTTTTGCTAAGGTTGGTGGCTTTTCTTGGTCACATTGTATCAAAGTGCGGGTATTGACCATGATCCAAAAAAGATAGAGGTGATAAGAATCGGCCTATTCCGTTGACTCCCACCGATATTTGAAGTTTCTTGGGTTTATTTGGGTATTCTAAGAGATTTGTTGATGAATTTTCATCTATCTCTTCTCCATTAACTACCTTAACCCACAAGAAAGTCAAGTTTGAATGGACGGAAACTTGTGATAAAGTCTTCAAAAAGTTGAAAGATAAACTTACCTCCGCTACGGTTTTGACTTTACTGGAGGGTACCAAAGGGTTTGTTGTGTATTGTGATGCTTCTCGACTAGGTTTGGGTTGTTTGCTCATGAAACATGGTATGGTAATAGCATATGCCTCTAGGCAACTCAAGGTGCATGAGAAGAATTATCAAACTTATGATCTTGAATTAGCGATCGTAATGTTTTCATTGAAAATATGAAGACATTATCGATATGGAGTGCACGTAGATGTGTTCACCAATCATAAGAGTCTCCAATATGTTCTCTCTATAAAAGAGTTAAATATCTGACAAAAAAGGTGGTTAAAGCTTTTGAAAGATTATGATATTAATGTCCTTTACCACCTCGAGAAATCCAATGTGGTTGTGGATGCTTTCAGTCGAATGTCTACGGGTAGTGTATCCCATGTTAATGATGGCAAGAAAGAGTTAGTGAAATATGTGCATAGATTGGCCTTGTTGGGTGTTCGACTTTAAGATTCTCCAAAAGGGGGTTTCATGGTTCATCATAACTCCATATCATCTTTAGTTGTTGAGGTGAAATCTAAGCAACATCTTGAGCCTCTATTGATGGATTTGAAGGGATCGGTTCTTAGTAAATCTTATGATTCATTCTCAGAAGGGGGGATTAGTTTTAAGTACCAAGGTAAGTTCGGCTTGCCAGATGTAGATAACTTCAGAGGACAAATTTCGGAAGAGGCTCATTGTTCTCTATATTTCATTCATCGGGGTTCCACTAAAATGTATCGTGATCTTCAAGAGATATATTTGTGGAATGTTTTGAAAAGGGGTATAACGGAATTTATAACCAAATATCCTAATTATCAACAAGTCAAGGCCAAAAATCAGAGACCGAAAGGGTTAACTCAAGATAGCTATTCCTACTTGGAAGTGGGAAGATGTCAATATGGATTTCATTGTGAGTTTGCCTCGTACACGAAGGCAACATGTATCAATTTGGATTATTATTGATAGATCGACCAAATCTACCCATTTATTCCCGTCAAAACTACTTAATTGGCAGTAGAATATGCTAAGTTGTATCTAGGAATATTATGAGAATGCATGGAGTTCCTTTGTCTAACATTTAGATAGGCGTATTCAATTTTACTTCTCACTTTTGGAAAGCATCCCAAAGTGGACATTGTGCCTAGGTGAAACTTAGCACCGCATTTCATCCACAAACGTATGGTTTGGAAGAATGAACCATTCAAACCTTAGAATATATGTTGAGGTAATGTGTAATTGACTTCAAGGGTAATTGGGATGACCATTTACCACTGACTGAATTTGCCTAAAATAATAGCTATCACTCAAGTATCGCCATGGAACCCTTTGAGGCCCTATATTGGCGAAGATTTAGATCTCTGATTGGGTGGTTTGATATAGGTGAGTTTGCTTTAATAGGTCCCAAATCAATCTATGAGGCTGTGGAGAAAGTCTGACTCATAAGGGATCGATTGAAGATGGCCCAAAATCGACAAAAATCTTATGTTGATAATAGAAAAAGGGACCTTGAGTTTATGGCAGGTGACTTGGTCTATTTGAAGATATCACCCATGAAAGGGGTGATGAGGTTTGGTAAAAAGGTGAATCTTAGTCCCCGGCATGTGGGGCCATATGAGGTTGTAAAACCCACCAGAGGTGTTGCATATGAGTTGAAATTACCTGTTGAATTGACTATGGTGCATCTGGTGTTCCATGTGTCAATGCTCAAAAAGTGAATAGGTGATCCAGTATCTATCCTTCCTCTAGAAGGTTTAGAAGTTGATGCTAACCTTTCTAATGAAGAATATCTGGTTGAGATTTTAGACCGGCAAGTGAAGAAGTTGAAGAATAAGGAAGTAGCTTCCTAAAGGTTCTTTGGAAGAATCATATTGTGGAAAATGTTATTTGGGAGGCCGAGGCCGATATGATGTCCCGATATCCTCATATTTTTCCTTCCTCTTCTATTCAAAGTTGAGGTTGGTAAATTTCTTAGTTGTAGTTTATGAAGGGTCTTATGAGTATTTGAAATTTCATGATTTCCCTTCATTATGCATGTTGTTGTGAAAATTCATGTTTCATATGTGTCTTGAATCATATGTTCCATGTGTTATTTCTTGTTGTGAAATTTCTCAAGTGTGAGCTACATGAGAAGAAGGACAATCCTCCTTGTAAAATGTGAAATAATAAAATGTGTGCATAATTGGTAGTTGGTATAGTTTCTACCTCATAATGATGCATTGTTGTGTTTTAGAATGGAGTGAATGTTTCCTCTTTTGTTCTTGAATTATCATTATATGCATGTGTTGGTTGGGCTGCTAGTCTTGTGACATAAATTCCAAAGAAACATGTTAAAGTGCCATTTAAGGACGAATGTTCTCCAAGGGGGAGATATTGTTATACCTCAGAAATCCAATGACCTTAGCTAGATCCTCAACTAATGAATAACGATTAAAATTATGTTTCCCAACATAAAATAATGTAATAAACTTGATTTATAAGTATTAGAGTCTAAATGTCAAGAGACAACCAAGACATCCGGAAAATAGTGAAATAGAAACTAGTAGACGTCCTTAGGTATTGTGAAGGTTTAGGAGTGACGTATGAAGGTTAAAACTTGTTAAAATACTTTAACTAGGTAAAATAATATTTATAGGGTCAAAATCTACAGGCGTGACCCCTCCAAGGACCAACCTAGGGGTCTTTGGGGAGGACCCAACCATTGGTCAACAAGCTACCCAAGGCAGTAGACCATTGTGCGTGGCATAAACAAGTCCGCATCGCGGACTAGGTTCACCATGGGTCAAAAGGGTTGTTCTAACTCGCGGACTCTACTTTCTCAAAATTTAATTTTGGAAATATGGTGGGAACAGCTCCCCGACGCGGACTTGTTCGCCGACGAAAATTCTTAAATATGAAGTCAAGTTTGACTTCACAAAAAGGTCTAACTAAGTGAGAGTTTTTTAGTATATTTTTAATTAAGGGGTATATATTGATTTTAAGTCAGTTTTATACCACATTTACCCACCCAAATCAAGTCCCCACATTGAAATCCAAATTACTCTCACTTCTCTCTAAATTCTCTCTACTCAACCTCCATTGAATACCATTGGAGCTTGAAGATGAAAACCAATTCTCCAAGTTTTCTACTCAAATTCATGAAGTCTTCATTAATTTTTGAATTCTTTAACTCTTGGGATTTATTTCCCAAGATTTCCATTCAAATAAGATTTCAAATCCCCCAGAAATCAAAGGTTTTCTCTACACATGAATCTTCTTTTAAAACCTAAATTGTGAATCAATTGTGATTAATTACGATTACTTGGGGTTATTTAAGTGTATAAATTGGTAATTAATGTTATTTAATTTAAATTCAATAGGACCCATGTTCTTCCCTAATTTCATAAATCATGGATCTTGTTTGATGAATTGTTAAAATAGAATGATTATATCAATTGTTATATTGGTGTAAATTGTGTTATTACTTCATAGAATGTCTTAAATGATGTATTGATTGGGTTTTGATCTAATAATGTCTCTTTTATACTAACCCTAACTCTTGAATTGTGTTGATTAATGATTAGAGGTTATGTGATTGGGTATATTTTTGTATAATTGACTATCCTATGATTATGATAATTGATTTTATGGGTATATATCTTTAATTTGGGATTAATTCTTTAATGGGTTTCATTAATATCATTGGTAAAACCTTAAATGTCATGAACATACTATTGTAATACTGTTGGCTTATCTTTGGTAATGTTGATTAATTTAAGTATGAATGATGAAGTTATGAATATATGAACATGCTATGAATACGATGGTTGTGAGATGATGATAGGTGTACCATTATGAGGGATTGAATGTAATTCCTATGTGCATCTTATGGTAATGTTGCGATGCAATGTTCTCACATGATGTTGGGTTTGGGATGATAGGACTTTCTCATCCTATAACATATGAGCTATGAACATGTTATATGAAGGGTAAAACTCCTAAGACCTATGTTATAATTTAATTCTAAGGAAGACTTAAAGATACTTCAAAAAGGGAATTTAGATTAGCACTAAGTAAACTTGACAATGAGAGGTGTCCATTCCATGAAGGAAAGAAGGTAACCAAATTTTATCATGAGGTGGAAACGACAATGCGGATTAGCATAAAGAGGATTTCTAATAACAACCTCCTAGTTCCTTAACTATGTGACCCCATAGGCAACCAATGTAGTGGTACCCCATTGGATCTTTACGGTGTTTCTAAGAATTGTTTCTAGTTGTCTTAAGTTCACAAGTGGGTACAACTAACCAAACTACTACTCAAGTTTTTTTTAATTGATACTGCATGGGCATCCCCTTTTTGAACGATAACAGATAAGTCACTTAACATCACCTTTTGACTATCATCAGCAGTATCAAATCTCTTCATCGTCTTCAACATCATATCTTCAGTGGGAGTCATACTTGATCTAGCCTCACTATTACTGGTGGAAATTAGAGCCATTCCACTCATTCATGTTTCCATAACCATTCCGCTTTAATTTATTTTCGCAGTTGAAGTTCCCACCAAGAACATAGTTTTCATCATTGTTGTAGGTAGCATAGTTCTGACCTTGGTTTCCTTGACGGTCCAAAACTCCCCCCCCCCCTCCCTTTACCCATTTGATCATTCACTAGATTCGCATCCTCCAAATAAATGTACTCATCAAGCGGCGGTTCTTTAGGTTGTTAGTTCATGACATTAACTTTCTCTGCACTTTCACTTACATGATTTTAAAACAAGCCAATTTTCATCTTCATCTGTGCCATCTCCTCACGGATATCATCATTTTATTGACTTGGTTTCATTTTGAAAACAAACGTGATTTTGCTAGTAATGGACTTTCTAGTGCTCCATGCCTTCTGAATCCAGTGAATCTATCCCATGAAATACTTACAGACTCTCTGGGTAGTGCCAGGTTGTTATGTAGTTTATCCTTTCGATTCAACTTCTTTAACACCATAAAATACCTTGCTATGAAATATTGTACAGCTGGTCCCGTGTATAGATTGAATTATATGGAAGCTCATAAAAACAAACCACATCATCACCTCTCAACCGGAGAGGGAATACTCTCAAACCTATAACATCCATGTCTAAGTCTTATCGTCCCACATTACTCGTATAGACACATTTCAATATAGTCATCTGAGCATATAGATCTTCTTAAGGTAACCCACCAAATAACCCTCTTGATGTAAGCATTTGCATAAGGCTGCTAGTCACCACAAAACTATGTCCTTGAGGTAGTGGAGGGAGAACAATAGAACAAGTTGACTCTACCGAATCATATTTAACTATGTAGTTATCTCGACCTCTCGTTGATTGCTGATTTTACACCCTTTCTGTATTTTTTATCAGTTGACCATTCTGAACCTGAACAGGCATATTCAGAACTCCAGGATGCTGCAACAAACTTCATCCCCTTGACCCTCTCTAATACGATCATTTTGTACCCCAAGATATATGCTTATTCCAGCCATTCTTCTCAAATTTCTTATCCATTTAGGATTGTACGGGGTCATGAGATTGCCTTGACTCCGTGTACTTGGCATAAACTAGAGGTGAGACGTGTAGAAAACAAAAACAAAACAAAAAGGTAAAATCAGGAAATTCTTGACTAAAGTTCAAGAACAAATTTAGTCACATTCCCCTAAAGTGGCGCCAAATTTTGATACACCCAAAATTACACCTTCCAGAAGAAGTATAAACGGTCGTTGTCAAATAAAGAACCCAAATTTTAGGTTAGGATCGATTCTATGAGGAATATGGTTCAAACTTAGACTAATTATTATCATTTATGTTTAGTCAAATGATTTCTTAGAAGAGTAACTATAGAGGGGTTTGAATAAAATAACAGTTTGTTGATTTGTATCACTAAGTAGCAAGTAAACTCGATTTGCAGTTTTGAGATATCAATATGAGATAAAAACTAGGACATATGTGCTACCCAAAAGTTCTTAACTCAGTATTCCTTATAATATTGGAAATTTTATCCTAGTGTTATCATGCAAGGATGAAAAGTTAGGTATCCCTAAGTGATTGGTCCTCCAAGTAATGACTTTCACCACGCGACTTTGTTTGTCTATGGGTGTGTGCTTTTACTAACCCTTACTTTTAACCATGGATTAGACCTTGCATCATATGATTAGGGTCATGCTATTAGATGCTAAATCTCTATTTGTCAATCATTTTCTCATTCATTACCTCCTTGGTCTGGTAACTAGGAACGAGGCGAGTCCTAACTTTGGCCACATTAAAAATCATTCTGAACGAAAGGATTGAAAAATTTATGCATAAACACGATTCTAAAAGTACTTATTTATGAGTCATACCTTGTTGATTGATCATGGTTACCACAACCCTAGTTGTGGTTTTAGCTACTCGTGCTTTAGAATTCACAATTCATATTAGAGTTCATAAGATGAATCATGAATTTACAATCAAAATAGATGAATGCCTTGATCTTCAATTGAAACTCAAAAGCCAATTGCATAAAACTAACTTCAAGAATTAAATTGCTAAATTTTGTGAAAATAATCTCTAAATCCAAAAAGAAAAGTTTCCAATCAAGTCTATCTCGAACGCATAAATTACAACCTATATTTATAGTAGAAAAATTCTGAACAAAGTAGACAAAAAATAAACAAATTTTGGGTTAGAGGTGCTTTTGATCAATGACAAGAATGACGGACCGTGGATCAATCTACGGTCTTTGTTTCAACTCCATAGGATAGTTGTTGGCCAAATATTTAAGATGATAGTTACCACCTACAATCTATTGATTGGATTACGGCCCGTCTTATTCCTCTGTTATTCAAGTACTGGAACTTCAACTTTCTGAATTAAATGAAAACCATCAAACAATGGTCCATCACTCAAGCTACGGGGCTCCGTTTGACTCCGTGACGCCATGCTTGGTTACACTTACTTGAACTCACATATACTCCACCCCAACTACGGCCCGTCAAGTGGACAATAATTTGTGGTTGGGTTTCGTCAACTACTATTTCTGCCTTTCTAGATCTTTTCTCACTTAACCGTTTCAAACATATTTCCAACAAAAATTATATAAAAACACCATCATATCTAATAACAAAAAGGCCCCAGACTCACACAAACTTCAAATCAAATGCATCAAAAATAGTGTAAACTCAAGATATATCAAAGATCTCAATGTACACCCAATGTCTTGATATCAATGGTCTCAGACCGATCCAACTTTGATAATGGTGGCTCATCTTTGCCACTGCTGACTGCTCGAAGCTTTCTAATCGGAGAAGTTTTTGCTTTGCTGGGCCAAAGATGCAAAGGTGCAGGTCGCCAAACACACTTGGCGATCCGCCATAGAGAAAAGTTTTGTCTTCTATTACAACAAGTGAGCCTTGAAGGAAGTGGATCAAAGGGCGACGAATAGGAGCGATGAACTGAATGAATAGTGATTCACCGAATCACTCAGTGAATCATGACTAATTGCACCAAAATGATTCGCTAGCAGAATTTTGAAGTCTATAAATACTAAAATCTTTTAATATTTAGATATATAAAATTAGAGAGTGAAACAATTACAATTGATATTTTTATTCTTGAAAGTTTGTTCTTAAGTTTGGAGAGGGTTTTTGTGGAAGCTTGAAGAAATAAGTTCGTCTTCCAATTTTGGAAGTGGGCTTTCTCCATTTACCTTGCTTTTCTACTTTCAAGATTTAATCTATTATACCCACTTGATTCCTTTATCATTTTAAGTACATTTGATTATTACTTGATGTGTGGCTAAAAACCCCTATTCTTGGGGTGTGATTTAGCAATCATGGGTTAATTAATTTGTTGGGTCTTGCTTGTTGTAGCTTAGATTGCATTTTAATGGTGATTTCATTTAGTAGTTGTGGTTTAATCTAATGAGTTTGTAGTTGCAAATACAAAACCACCCATGTATTTTTTGCTTTTTTGAGAGTGAGGTCGTGAAACTAAGACCACCAGAATATTCTCCTAATGAGTGGGTCGATTTGAGGTTCAGCTCAAGAGGGTGAGCCCTAGTCCCATATACAATCACTCTTGTCGAAAGAGTGAGTGGATAAGTGGGTGTTTGAGAGGGGAACCCACTTTATATGGCGTAAGTTTCCCGAAAGTGAACTTTCTTTCACCTAAATGTTAGCCTAGGCAGCAATGTCTTGCAAAATTAGCTACCGAAAGCATGCACCCACTATTTTTATCTTCACTATAGTGAACACACCCCAAGAAATCTCTCACATATTCTTTTCTCATTTATTTTATTGCATTCTACTACTTGTGACAAACAAATCTTGATATTTGACAATTTGGTGTCACAAACTAAATTTGATTTATTTTAATATTCGAAATTATCTTAAACAATTACTATTTAGAATGGAATTCTAAGTAGCTACTAATTTCACTACCACTCCTTTGGGACACAAGCTCAACCCTTGGTTGGGTTACTAAACTAGCTTCGATTCGTAGACACTCAGAATGTAGTCTAGTGTCGTTGATCACGAAAAATAAAAAATCAAAAGAATCATTGAACAAAACCACATATACATCTAATCCCAATAGCAGACAAGCGTGATCAACCCGAAAATCGAAAAGTGAAAAAAACCATCAATACCTCTAATCCCAATAGAGGCATTTGCATCGAAGAAACCAAGGAGAAAGTCAACACTATGCTCCCAAGGAAGTGCAATGTTAAAGCAAGGATAAAGTGTTCTCAGATTATCCTGTCAAAGAGGATTCTCATTTGATTTGAAATATGCAGACCACCTCACAGGGAAATGGATCTGATAAGAATGCTTCTAACACACCAACGGAACATATGATCAACAAAGCCAGGAATGATTATAAGATATACGACTCTAACATCAACACAAAACAGGTGCAAGACTCAAATTTTAGGTCAAAACAAATGAATATAGGTCCAATCTTCTCTGGAAAAGGAAACCACAAACAATAAGGAAACTGATCAAAATACTCTCAAAAAGACTTCAGAACAGAAAGTTGCTCAAGAAAAGTATCTCAAATTGATAAGTGGGACTACATTGGAAAATTATCAAATAGTGGAAACCGAATTTCATCTCAAACTTGGGGAAAAATCAAATATTCAGAGGGTGAGTGTAACAGCTCATCTTATGACGATTATGTTGATTAAGAAGAAAGTTCATATTATAGTGCGAATTACGCTATTTTAGACAATGAGGATAGAAACAATGACAGTAATCTCAATGGTCTGATAAGACTTCAAATGTCTCTAATTATATCAATGTTTATCATATTCAAGTATGTTTATTGGAATATCAGGAACTTGGTGCTCTAGAGAGACTTAACCAACCTATAAAATCTAAAAAGTATCCTATTAATGCTTTACATGACCCTTCCAAACAATTTATAAATTGGAGAAGTATAGAAGAGTGTTGGGTTACCAAAATGCATTCTCTAATAGTAACAGCCAATTGTGGATTTTTTGATGTTCTAATAATAATTGTGTTATTAAGGAGGAAGATAAATGACAAATCTCTTGTGAAGTTCATGTACACGGTTCTGTCATTTTACTTACCTACATTTATATTAAATATGATGCTAATCTGAGAGTTGATCTTTGGAATAAGCTAAGGAGAGTAAGTCCAAACTACGATCTTCCGTGGATGGTTAGTGAAGAACTCAATTGTATTGTGGATCCGGCTGAGAACAAAGGAGTCACTCCCCATCGAATATCCAAGAGCTTAGATTTCATTCAACGCATTATGGACTGTAATCTCTTTGATGCACTCTACTTAGGATCTCCTTTTATATGGTGCAATGGTTGGTTTCCTGACAGAAGAGTTTGGAAAAGAATAGATAGAGTCTTCACTCGTTTTTTATGGGCTAATATCTTTAACTCCACTAATATCAGCCATCTCATCAGAACAGGTTCTCACCATTCTCCTTTTTTCATTAAGGAAAATACTAGGGACCATATTAAATATTTTAGGTTTCTAGATTTTTGTATGGAAGAACCTGATTTTCAAAGTGTTACTGAATGTACCTAGAACATTGAGGTGACTTGTACACCCTTATGGAAATTTCATCTCAAGCTTAACAATATTTTTAAAGCCTTATCTGCTTTGTCCAAAAACTAAGTTGGAAATATTTTCACTACTATTAAATCTTTGGAAGAAAGAGTAGCAGATATGGAGGCTAAGTCAAGCATTGATATTTTCGTATCTAACAGAGCAGATCTTAATTATGCTAATGCTTTGCTTGTTCTTTCTTACGAAAAAGAGGAATCCTTTGAAGACAAAAATCTGGCATAAAGTGATTTGTAGAAGATGAAGTTCCAAGTTCTTTCATTATATGGTTCACAGCAAAAAAAGAATAAGAAGACTTAACCAGACTGCTATCAAAGAAAATCAAGGTAACTGGATAGTTGAGGAAGACAATATTGCTCAAAAGACCATAAAATTCTTTGAACAAAAATTTTCTGAAGAAGAAATTTTTAAGGATAGTAAAATCATGGAATGGATTCGAAAGTTGATTACTGCAGAGGATAACACCAATCTGATTGCTCCTCCTTTTATGGAAGAGTTAAAAGACATCATATTTTCTATGAATAGTCAAAGTGCACTAGGAACAAACAGAATCTTAGGTAAGTTCTACCATTCTTGTTGGAATATTATTTAACAAAATCTCCTCATGATAGTGCTTGATATTTTTGTTGGTACCCCTCTCCGTCGATCTCTTACTAACTCTTGCCTAATTATGATTCGTAAGGGCATCTCCAATCCAAACACCAAATTTTACACCACCTTCAATCCATTGCACCAAATTTTACACCAAAAAGAATATTTTTCTCTCTCTTCATTAATATATTATTATTACTAGGTAATTTTTCCACGCTTTGCAACGTTATAAGTAATAATTGCATTGAACTTGCAAATTATATTTTACTATCATCCATACATTAAAAATAATGGAAAAATAGGTTTTTCAAAAGAATTACTAAAACTCCAACATGAATTTGATTGTTTGTCATTATCACATACGTCAAGAACCTCTAGTGAATGGGTTATTCACGAAATAATAAATCATTAGTTCTTTAATTAACATTAAAAGGAAACAAAGAAGAAAATAATATTTTATACATAGACATTTCGTAATAAAAAGAAATATTGAAGTTGCATAGATTATACAATTGTGATATATATCTTAGCAGAAAATTCAAAAATTTCTAACATATTAGAAAAAAATAATGCTTGAACATGAAAGTTATTATAACTTTTGAACTTGCATAATGAATTTCTTCAATTTATAAGTGAGGATTTCATATCATTGTAAAAATAGATAATTTGTAAGTTTCTATATAGTACTTTTAAGTTATAGAATATCAAAATGTTAATTTTTGGAACTGAGTACAATAAATATTTTCTGCACAATGAATATGCGTACTATATGTGTATATGTTCAATATAATCGGAGACAATAACTTTGCAGAAACATAAACAATAGAGTTTAAAACATGTACTCAAAAATAACAATTGATATCATAAGTATAAATTAATGGGTGTAAAAAACGTACTAGGGTATGTAAAAATAGAATCAACAGAAAGGAAAAAAACGAGTCCATTGAATGCACAATGCCCACTCAAGAAATTATTCCCCTCCAATATCAGAGGTTGAAATAACTATATCCTCTCTGGATTTAACGATTTTATTCACCAGCTTGATGATACAAAAATCAATGGTGTTCATAAGTCACTTAACAAGAGCAAAGTACATGAATATTTCATTTTGCGGAAGTACATAAAGAAGATCAGAATTTTTGTTGTTTTAAATTGTGAGGAAATCCCTCTTTTTATAGACAACAAAGAGAAGTGTAAGAAAATGTTTATTGTACTTTATTAGAAAGTTTATCTATTTGGAAAAGTTGCAACCCTTCGAAAAGTTCACAACTTTTAATAAAAGACATAACTTTTCATAAAGTAATAGCTTTTTATTAAAGTCACAATTTTTCATAAAAGTCACAACTTTTAATAAAAGTTGCAACTCTTAATAAAAGTCGCAACTCTTTATAAAAGTCACAACTTTTTATAAAAGTCGCAACTCTTTGTTAAAGTCGCAATTTTTCATAAAAGTCAGATATTTTTATGAAAGAGGAAGGCTAGTTTTTGTAATAAATAAATTTTAAAGGAAATTCTTGCTTGTGGTGGCGCCACTTAGGCGGTTGTACGGTTCTCTTTTATATAAATATATTGACTTCTTATTTCATAAAACAAATTATTTCTAAAATATTCACAATATATAATTCATATATTTCCTTTGTAATCATTTAATATAAAATTATTCTATACCATAATTTTTTATATAACATAAATTGCTAAAAAATATTATACATTATACTTAATAATGGATGATACAAATAAAAATGAAATCATTAATGAACTAAAATTAAATAAAGATCACATAACTGAAAAAATTATTGTAAATTCTACATAAATATTCAATTTTCAAGATCACACAGTGCTCACATAAATACTCTACTTATACCTTACCTAGTTCGACAAGAACAATTTCAGCAGCTGCAACCACAACCACAATAATTTTTCGTCCCCATACAATTCATATTTTAATAGTACTGATGAATCTGGACAGAACCTATCAGATTATTAAGCTATTATTTTAATTTTTTAAAATTATTATGTTTTGTTGTACTTTTTAAAATAACTATGTATTCTATATTTCAATTTTGATGTATGTCAGTTACTACATTGTTGAACATTTATTATTTTTAGATACTTTAAAATACAGTATATTATTTTTAAAAATATTTATATGTTGGCATTTTTAATTTTTATGAAGTTTAATTGTAGTTTATATAATTTATAGTATAATTAACATAAATTAATTTTTTTAAAAAGACATATATAGAAAAAAAATGTATAAAAAATAAATTACATATCTAAAATTAATATTATAAAAATATGACATAAAAAATAGTTAAATATACCAGATATTTAATAAAAACATACAATTTATATAATGTTTAATTAAAGTTTGTATAATAAAGTAATATTATAATATTCAAAAAGTGAATTGGTGTGATAAATGGTGTTACGCCAAATTCGGTGTAACACTATTTACACACCAAATTTGGTGTGAAAATGTGGGTTAGAGATCACAACACCAGATTTTACACCAAATATAGAATTTAATATAAAATTTGGTATTGAATTGGAAACAGTCTAAAATTGAAACCCTAGAACAGTTCACAGACCTTAGACCCATTAGCCTTAATGATTATTTTAAGCAATATTATTTCTAAATTGCTTAATCAAAGATTGTTCCCCTTATGATTAAAATTGTTTTTTCTTATCATAATGAATTTAATAAAGGTAGGTTTATCTCTGACGAAATCTTATTAACTCAAGAATTGGTTCACAATATTAATCAGTCTCCAAATTTAGGCAATGTGGTTATAAAACTTGATATTACCAAGGCCTATGTTAGAGTAGATTGGGTTTTTATTTGTCTTATGTTAAAAAAAATGGTTTCTCTGACCTTTGGATTGATAGAATTTGAAGACTCCTTTCTAATAATTGGTACTCTATAAATATCCATGGTGGCAGACATGGCTTTTTCAAAACTAGTTGGCAATTAATACATGGTCATCACTTATCCCCCTCTCTTTTTGTTAAATGTGTTGAGTTATTATCTAGATTGTTTATCAATGTCTCTAATGATGATTTTATTCCTTCGTCTGCGGATTCAAAAAGGACCTTTGATCTCCCATCTTTGTTATGCATGATTGTTGCAACTCTTATAGAAATTAAAATACCTTTGTTATGCATGATTGTTGCAACTCTTATAGAAATTAAAATACCTTTGTTATGCATGATTGTTGCAACTCTTATAGAAATTAAATTACCTTCATCACGAATATTTGTACGGAATTCATCTACTTCACCAATAACTCTTACAGAAAATTCTCATAGCTTGAGGCATGTCAAAAGACAAAAATTCAACAAGCTATTTTAGTATAAAATTAGGAGTCAGAAACTAACAAAGATTTAATTCAAAAGAAAACTCAGCACAATATAACATTCGAAAGAGATGGAAGAAACTCTATTTGTTCTTTTCTACCCTCCTAATCAATAATGGAAGGTAACTATATAATAAAAAATCGTCATCAACCAAAAGAATTAAGAGTAATAAAGGTTGTTTAAGAAGATTAAAAGCAAAAGATTGAACACTAATTAGGAGGAAACAAACGTTGGCAACTGCCATATATAGACCAACATTAATACTAATTTAAAGGACAATTAATCGGATATTAACACCCACTTAATATGATAAATATAGAAGATAATATGAACCGTTCTTTTTGAGATACTAGAATCATTTTTCCAACAGTGATAAAGTACTTTTTTCCTCTAGAGACGTGCCTTTTATCAATATATGATAATGAACATGCTCAACATGTATGATACATGTCTGCTCAACTTATTACTAAAAATAAATCTGGTTTTCTATTATCGGCTAATTTTCCTCTTGATTTTATTCCTGTCACGATCCAAAATGAGTCGTGAGTGGCACCCACAGTTAACCTACTATGTGAGCGAACCAACAAATCTAAACCCCAACATTTACCAATAGTTCAACTATGAATAACAAAAATAATGCGGAAGATCCAAAACTTATTAATGTAACCAATTAAATAAGCTTCTAAAGTTTAACACTTATTATCCCAAAATCTGGAAGTCATCACATCAAGAACATCTGTCCTCAAATTACCTAGTCTAAGAGTATTTAAAAAAACAAAATAAGTGAAAAGATGGTCCATGTCCGAAATTCAAAGACATCAAGACGTGAATAAGAGGATCCAGCACGAGCTAGAAATAATAGTTCACCCTGAACTCTGATGTGCTGGAGACTGACTAGAGCTGAGGACGAGTCGAAGTTGATGGTACACTTGTTGCACCCCACAAAAGAACAAATAAGAAAATACAAGTAGGGGTCAGTACAAGGAACACGTACTGAGTAGGTTTCATCGGCCAACTCAAAATATAAACCAATATACATTGAATAATAATATAAAATCAACTACAATACTTAACAGGTGGCAAACAACAAACACATGAAACATTGACAACAACACCATAATAGGTACAACATCAAACACACCTATGAGGACTCATGCCTCCACACCATACTCATTTGGAAAATAGGTTCTTTGAGATTGAGTATATTAAGTTAATTCAAGATTCCTTTTCTTTAATGTTATTGTGTCAGAACGTGACACTCCGATCCCATATATCATGTCGGAACGTGACACTCCGATCCCATAATACCGTGTCGGAACGTGACACTCTGATCCAATTATCTCATTATTTTATTTCAACAAGCCTTCTTTATTCAAAGCGTCATTTTAATAGAGAGGTTTCAAGATTAGAAATTCAACAGTCTCATAATTTTAGGCCAATCACAAACCACATAATCAAAACATACAACCACACAATCAAGTACATAGGAGACTTTACAATATCACTCAATATATATCAATCGCTATTTAGAGTTTATCTATCACATAGAAATAAACCATAACCTACCTCCACTGAAGAACCGAAGTCAAGAAACTACTTCTACAATGCCTTTCCTTTCCTTATTGCCTCCGAACCCTTCCAATCTATCAACTATATATATACATAAGGTGTAAGTTAACAAGACCATAAACACTCCGATTATTCTGTGTCTAGCCTATACCCATCAATTCACCTAATTCTATAATCAATTTCCTAAAGTTTAAACTTAAGGGTAAGTTCTATTTCATCTCATTAGCATAACTTTAGTGATATTTAAATAATTCAAACCCCATTGCTTTTCGAATAAACACATAATAACATGTCATTGTATAGCTTAGGACTAAAATTTCAACATACCTAATTCAATATATTTAGTTATATAAAATAAATAATATTAAATCTTGTTTCCTTAAAGTAACTACAACAAATAAAAGAAAGAACCGAAAATTGTCAAGTTACATACTGTAACTTAAAGTTGGAAAACGAACAACCTTCCATCCCATAATAATATTAAACTTATTCCTCAAATCATCACCTCATTATTTCCTACCATCATGACAATTATTAATCATTATTCTATGTCTTCTTAATGAAATCATTCTAACTTATACAATTAAATAATACCAAATTTACTCCACGTAATATCACAAAACTATTTGAAAATATATCTGGCTAATACACGTCCAAGATTAAAGCTTTAAGAACTATTACCTGGTTGTAGTAATTGACGCCGCAACAAATTTCTACAATGACCTTTGTTTTCTTCTTCTTCTTTTTTTTTTTTTGAATATTTATTACCCTAATTATTATACTTATCTAATTATAAAAGTGATAAAAGTGACCCACTATTAATTATAAAGTTATTTTTTCTTTAACCACAAACTAAATAATTTATTAAAATTACCTCACTAATTTCATAATTATAATTATGATAGTCCAAAACACCCATTAGAATCTATCAAAAATTAATTCTTACATAAAAAAATTCTAGTGCTCAAAATGACCGAAAATAATCGTTACAATTCCTGATGTGGAGAATGTCACTCAGTTCTCTCAGTTACAATTTTCTTTTCAATATTTGGGGTGCCTCATTTAAAAAGGAAAGAAAGAAAATTGCCTACTTCAACAATATGGTTGCAAAAGTTTCTAACAAGTTGTAAGGATGTAAAGGTAATTTTCTATCTTACGGTGGCAAAAGCTATCCTTATCAAGTGTGCTTTATATTCCCTCCTTCTCCATCTTCTATCAGTTTATATTGTCCTAAAGATATCTTAAATTAAATTGAGAAGATTTTTAATTATTTTTCTTGGGGCTTTGAGCATAATAAGAACAAACATCATTGGAAAGCTTGGCATGGTCTTTGTTATCCTTCTGTAGAAGGTGTAATGGTTTCAGGTCCTTATGAGATTTTTGTAACATTTCTGCAAGGATTTGGTGGATTTCAAAACTAAACATAGTCTGCTAAGAGATTTTCGTCATGCTAAACATTGCAAGAGAAAACATGCGGTCAGGAGAAAATGGTCTTATATATGACCAATCTCAAAATTGAAAAAGACTTATGGATGTGAAAACCCAGGATTAATGGTCCACCTTATTACGCCGTAATTTTACTATTTTTAGAAAAAACACTATTGAAATATTGTAAATATAAAAAAAATTAAGAAAAATACGTAGAAAGAGTCGTCACTTAATTTTTTAAATAAATTATGAATATTTATAATTTAAAAACATTCTAACAGATTAAGTCTTTACAAATTTAGGAAAAATGGGCAAGAGATTCTCATCACACTTCAAGAATGTATTTTAAAGCATTTGAAGTATCTACTAACACGCGGTTATCCTACGAATTGGTTAAAATATATCTTAACTAATTTTTAGAAAAATGATTAACTTGAGAAAATAGTTAAACAAAGAACAATTTTTCATTTTTAAGAAAGAGGACATTAATTGAAACATTAAATTATGATTAGAATTTCACCAAATTGGTCAATTAAAGCATGAAAACTATTTTAAATTAATTGAAGATTAAGTAAAAGTTTTCAATAAAAGTACAAGAGTTGATTAAAAAAATAAAAATCTTATTCACCTAAAGGAAAAACCACCCCACATATATATTCAAGGAACAATATTACGGGTTTTAAATTTACTTTCAAAATATTCTTGTTTGTAACAGTTTAATTACGGGTTATAATTGATCACTTTTTATTAAAAATCAATCAATTTTTACTTTATCAAATAAATAATATTTTATATTTATATATTTTTTATTAAATTATATAAATAATTATCTCTTACACATTTATAGGAATTTTACCTTGATTCTTCTTTCTTTTTTACTGTTACACATCTAACCGACATCCTAAAATCACCATTCTTCTTCTAGTCATCAACCCACCACCCCAACATTCAAAAAATGAAAATTTTCATACAGTGAAAATTAATGATTCCTCTTTCACCTCCTCAATCATCTTCCATAAAAAATGTTTCTACATCTCACTATCACCTCTTAAATAAAAAAATCGTCATTCTACAATCACAAAGAAAGGGAAAATTCACAATACTAAGAATCAAAGTTTTAAAGATTTTCGATAAAACATGTCAAAGAAATCAAAGCATACTCCTAAAAAGAGCCCAAATTAGTAGAAGCGATTGTTGCAATAGAGGCTCTGAAATTTAACATATTGACTAGAACGTTGCCACCCAACAATAGTGCAACTTCGGTGAAAGAGAGTGGTACATCTCAAAAGAACAAACAAATTACAGGAAAGAAGAAGAAAAGTGAAGCAAAGAAAATTGAAAGTCCTAATCAAAAAGGATTAAAGAGAAATGGGAAAATTGTGGAACCCCCTTCTGATTCATAATCAGATTTTGTAAGAGAAAAAAATCAACAAATGTCAATATGAATTTTTAATTTTTTCAGATTTGTAAGAGAGAAAAATCCATTTTTTACATGTTTTTTTTTTAAAATTTTGGATGATATATATTTATTTTTGCTACAATTTTTTGCAACAATACAATATGCATTGTTTTACATTGTCAAATTTATTTCTTTTAGTAATTTGTTATAGTTGGATTCTAACTTCAACCAATTTTTATTTTTAATATGTCAAAAGTATTCAAGTTAGATACCAAGTTTATGCAATTTTGATATCATCAGCATTAGCCAAATATTTATTAAACTTTAGTTTTAAAAAAGGGAAAATTGTATATAATAGCAAACTAATAACCTAAAATAAATGGAATAATTAGGGTTTGATTTAATTGTGCTCCATAGCAAACGTTAGCTAAAATATGTCAGCGTCTCTCTCCCAAAAATCTCGCTCGCCACTCTCCATTCTCGCTCGCCTCTCTCGCTTTATACACAAAAGTGTATAATTTTGTTTCTGTTTTGTATAAAGCGGGAGAAAATTTTATATACACATGCAAAAATATATATCTTCGTGTTATACACTTAATTATACAATTTACAAACATTTTACTTCAAATATTGCAGAGAAAAAGGCCAACGAATTATACAATTGCAAATTATACAATTGCAGTGAAATACAATTTTCTCTAGCTTTATACAAGAGAAGTGTATATATTGTGTTTCTGTTTTTGTATAAAGCGAGAAAACATATATCTTCTTGCTATACACTTATAATTATGCAATATACATACATTTTAATTCGATTCAACTGTATGCAAATCAAATTATACAATTGCAGCGAAATAGGCCAGCGAATTCTACAATTTAGGCCAGCGAATTATACAATTTAGGCCAGCGAATTATACAATTGTATATGTATAGCGAATTATACAGTTTCATGTTTGCTATGGAACGCAATTATGCAAACTTTGCTATAGCATACAAAT
Source organism: Solanum chilense (assembly GCA_032847665.1). Taxonomy (NCBI): domain Eukaryota; kingdom Viridiplantae; phylum Streptophyta; class Magnoliopsida; order Solanales; family Solanaceae; genus Solanum; species Solanum chilense. The sequence goes on along the minus strand of CM064972.1, from coordinate 35,342,841 downwards.
ATGAATTTTTTGTTTGCTATAAGTGAAAGTTGCCCTTTGGAAAACACCTCATAAACATAGTACACCACAATGTTGTTACACTTAAACTTAAATGGATATCAATTGAATAACACATAACGTTTTTTACGTTTTGTTTCTTATAATTTTTAGTAGAATACCAGCTGTATACAAAATGCGTACCAATTGGATAAATCATTAACTACTTTTAGTTTGGATAACTTAGTTTGAGATTTTAAATGTGTCTCGTTGTTTCTATTTTGCAATGAGATTATAGTTCGAAAACCAAATGGAAACCAACTAAAATTACATGAAATATTTTATGTTGGCTTACATTTTATCTAATTGATCTCCAAATTGAAAAATAAGAATGACATTAAATTGGTATCCAATTTGGATAAATTTGGGAAGATGAAGCTGACAATGTAAAACACTGACTATTTTATATTATATACACCTAAATTACATATTGTTTTATGTTTTATTTAAAGTCGGTCACCAGGTGGATACCAAAACAATATCAATTAAAAATTACACTAACCAGTATCTATGTAACTTCAATTGCATACCAAATGAATACCAATTACATACCAGCATTACTTAATCAATTATTCACTATATATTTGAAATATAATGAACAATTGTCACGACCCAAAACGAGCCGCGAGTGGCATCCACACTTATCCTACTATGTGAGCGAACCAACCAATCTAAACCCCAACATTTCAAACATAATGAACAAAATACAATGCGTAAGACTTAAAACTCATTAACGTAATCAATTAAATAACTTCTAAAATTTATCAATCATTATCCCCAAAATCTGGAAGTCATCACCACAAGTACATCTATCTTCAAATTACTAAATGTAAGAGTATCTAAGAAGCTAAAATAAGTAAAAAGCTAGTCCATGCTAGAATTTCAAGGCATCAAGACATGAAGAGGAAGATCCAGTCCAAGCTAGAAGCAATAGCTCACTCTGAAATCTGGCGTGATGAAGACTGGCTAGAGTTGAGGTTGAGTTGAAGACGATGGCACGTTTGCTGCACTCCACAATTAACAAAGAAAAATAAATACAAGTAGGGGTCAGTACAAGGCACAAGTACTGAGTAGGTATCATCGGCCAACTCAAAATAGAAAGCAATATATGTCAGATAATAACATAAAATCAACTAATATTCTTAACAGGTGACAACAACAATTACCATAACCCTTGGTCACAACACCAAGCACATCTATGAGGACTCAAGCCTCCACACCCTACTCATTTGGGAAACAGTTTCTTTAGATTGAGTATATTAACATATTTCAAGATTCATTCTCTTTATTCCTCTTGTGTCGGTACGTGACACTCCGATCCATCTACTATCCTGGTGTCGGAACATGACACTCCGATCCATATACTATCCTGGTGTCGGAACGTGACACTCCGATCCATATACTATCCTGGTGTCGGAACGTGACACTCCGATCCATATACTATCATGGTGTCGGAACGTGACATCCGATCCTCTAATATCATTACTTTAGTTCATCAAGCCTTCTTTTATACCAAGGCATCATCATTAACAAAGTAAATTTAAGATTTAAGATTCACAGCCTCATCTTCCCAATCCATTATAATTACATAATCACATCATGCAAGCACACAATTAAGCATATTGAAGACTTTATAATACCACCCAACACATATAATTCGCTATTAAGAGTTTACTATGAGCTAGTAAAAACCATAACCTACCTCCAAAGAAAAATCGCGATCAAACAAGCTATCTTCCCAAAACCTTTGCTTTCCTTGCGTTCTCTCTTCTTGATCGTTCGTTTCTCCCTCTCCTTGTTCTTTCTATTTTTCTTATTCAAACCCTTTTTCTTTTACCCTAATTGTCATATAATTAGGTATAAAAGATGATAAAAATAACCCACTATTTATTTCAAGGTTATCTCTTTAACCCCCAAGTAATTGAATTATTAACATTCACCCACTAACTTTATAATATAAGCATGAATAGTCCAAAACGCCCCTTAAAAACTTTTAATAGAAATCCGACCCAGTCAGGGTTACGCAGCCTGTGACGGTCCGTCATGGCTGTGACGGTCCGTCCTGCAGGTCCGTCACAAAGTTCAGAGAGTTAATTCTGTGGAAAGATTTGTGACGGTCCATCGTGCCAACAACGGTCCGTCCTGCTATTCCGTCACGAAGTTTAGAGAGTCGATCTCAGTACCCAAATTTCAGAATTCTAAGTGTTTTGGAACTAGACCCCCTCGACGGTCCGTCGTGCCCATGACGGTCCGTCGTGGGATCCGTCGACTCAGACAGTGATTTCCAGAAATAAACTCTGCTGCTCAAAACGACTAAACAGGTCGTTACAGTAGATACCAATTTACCCATCATTCGTCCTCGAACGATCACAAGAAGAAAAACAAGGGCGAAAAGGAGTACCTGAATCTGTAAACAGGTGTGGGTATCTTTCTTGCATATCAGCCTCCTTCTCCCAAGTGGACTCTTCAACTGGTCGATTCTTCCATTGAACTTTAACGGATGCAATCTCCCTTGATCTCAACTTGTGAATTTCTCTATCTAGAATGGCAACAGGCTCCTCCTCATAAGACAAATTCTCATCAAGCAGAACCGAATCCCAACGAATGATGTAGTTTCCATCCCCATGGTATCTTTTCAACATAGACACATGAAATACCGGGTGCACTCCTGAGAGTCCTGGAGGCAAGGCTAATTCATAAGCCACCTCCCCTACTCGCTTAAGTACCTCAAATGGTCCAATATACCTTGGGCTTAGCTTACCTCTTTTACCAAACCGCATCACCCCTTTCATGGGTGAAACCTTCAGCAAAACTTGTTCACCCTCCCTGAACTCCAAGTCTCTAACCTTTCGATCTGCATATTCCTTTTGCCTACTTTGCGCCGCTAAAAGCTTTTCTTGAATTGATTTCACTTTCTCTAATGAATCCCTCAAAAGATCAGTACCCCAAGGTCTAACCTCAAATGCATCAAACCAACCAATGGGAGACCTACATCTCCTCCGATACAATGCTTCGAATGGAGCCATATCAATACTTGAGTGATAGCTATTATTGTATGAAAACTCCGCTAAGGGTAAGAGGATATCCCAATGACCACCAAATTCTATCACACATGCACGAAGCATATCCTCCAATACCTGAATCGTTCGCTCAGACTGACCATCGGTGTGAGGGTGAAATGCAGTACTAAGGTCCAACCTAGTACCTAATTCCGCATGCAATGTTCTCCAAAACTTAGAAGTAAACTGCGTACCTCTATCTGATATGATGGAAAATTGAACTCCATGCAATCGAACAATTTCTGAGATATAAAGTTTGGCTAACTTCTCTGCATTGTAGGTCACCTTGACCGGAATGAAGTGAGCATACTTAGTTAATCTGTCCACAATTACCCAAATAGAATCAAACTTTCCCAATGACTTTGGAAGACCAACCACGAAGTCCATTGCAATTCTCTCCCACTTCCATTTGGACACTTGGCAACAAAATCAACAATGTCACGCTTCATTCTACTCCACCAAAAGTGTTGCTTTAGGTAACGGTACATCTTGGTTGCACCAGGATGTATAGAATATCCGGAACTATGAGCCTCTGTGAGGATAGTGTGGATCAAATCGTCAACACGGGGCACACATACCCTTCCCTTAATTCTCAAAACACCTTCCTCATCAATTATTGCCTCTTTAGCCTCTCCTCGCTACACCATATCCCGAATCGGCTTAGTTTCTCATCATCAAACTGTTTTCCCTTGATCTTGTCAAGAAAAGAAGATCTTGCCTCCACACAGGCCAAAAATCCTCCTTTCTCTAGTATTTCCAGTCTCATAAAGTCGTTAGCCAAGTTTTGGACTTCTCTAGCCAATGGGCGTCTAGAAACTTGTAAGTGGGCTAAACTACCCATGCTTTCTGCTTTTCTACTTAAAGCATCAGCCACCACATTTGCTTTTCCTGGGTGATACAGAATAGTAATATCATAGTCCTTCAACAGTTCCATCCACCTCCTCTTTCTCAAATTCAAGTCTTTCTGGGTAAAGACATACTGTAGACTACGATGATCTGTGTAGACTTCACACTTGACCCCATATAGATAATGTCTCCATTGCTTTAATGCAAACACAACTGCAGCCAATTCCAAATCATGGGTCGGATAGTTACGTTCGTGTACCTTTAATTGCCTTGAAGCATAAGCAATTACATTCCTCTCTTGCATTAGCACTGCACCCAAACTAGAATAGGATGCATCGCAATAAACAATGAAATTTTTGCCTTCTACTGGCAAGGTAAGGATAGGTGCATTAGTCAGCAAGGTCTTGAGTTTCTGAAAGCTTTCCTCACATTCATCCGACCATACAAATGGAACATTCTGCTTAGTCAAGTTTGTCAATTGGGAAGCAATAGAAGAGAATCCCTTGACAAATCGACGGTAGTAGCTGGCTAAACCAACAAAGCTCCTTACTTCTAACACATTAGTAGGTCTTACCCAATCCCTCACTGTTTCAATCTTAGAAGGATCCACCATCACTCCATCCTTAGAAACCACGGCCCCGAGAAGGACACTGAATCTAGCCAAAACTCACACTTGGAGAATTTGGCATAAAGCCTTTTCTCCCTTAATACTTCCAACACAATTCTCAAATGCTCCTCATGTTCCTTCTTACTCTTGGAGTATATCAGTATATCATCAATAAATACGATCACAAAGAGATCCAGATATGGCTTAAAAATCTCGTTCATCAAGCTCATGAAAGAAGCAGGGGCATTCGTAAGACCAAAAGACATTACTACGAATTCGTAAAGCCCATACCTGGTTCGAAAAGCAGTCTTTGGCACATCTGTTGCCCGTATTTTCAATTGATGATAACCGGATCTCAAGTCAATCTTAGAGAAGACACAAGCGCCTTGTAACTGATCGAACAAGTCATCAATGCGAGGAATGGGGTACTTGTTCTTAATAGTTACCTTGTTCAACTGCCGGTAGTCTATGCACATCGGAAAACTCCCATCCTTCTTCTTCACAAATAACACCGGAGCACCCCAAGGGGAAGCGCTTGGTCTAATGAAGCCTTTACTTAACAACTCTTGAAGTTGGGCCTTTAACTCCCTTAACTCTGCTGGAGCCATTCTATAAGGGGGTATGGTAATGGGGCGAGTATCCGGCTCCAGATCAATGCAAAAGTCAATATCCCTATCCGGTGGCATACCAGGAAGGTCTGCAGGGAACACATCCAGAAACTCACGGACTATCGAAACCGACTCAATTGAAGGTACTTGGGTAGTATCATCCCTGAGGTGTGCCAAGAACGCTAAACACCCTTTACTAACCATTCTCTTAGCACGAAAAAAGGAGATGATACGAACTGGAGTGGAAGTGTAGTCACCCTCCCACACTAACGGATCTGTCCCAGGCTTGGCTAACGTTACAGTTTTAGCATTACAATATAAGATGGCAAAATTTGGAGAAAGCCAAGTCATACCCATAATTACATCGAAATCAACCATTTCTAAAATAACCAAGTCTACATGAGTATTACTCCCAACAAAAGTCACCAAACAAGACCTATATACCTTTTCAACTATCACAGACTCACCCACCGGAGTAGAAACACGAATAGGCATGTCAAGCAATTCACAATGTAAATTAATACCAGTAGCAAATGAGGAAGATACATATGAAAATGTGGAGCCAGGATCAAATAATACAGAAGCCATGCAATCACAGACCAAAAGATTACCTGTGATAAGAGCATCAGATGTCTCCGCTTCAGACCGCCCGGGGAAAGCGTAACAATGGGCCCTATCACCTGTCTGCCCGTTGCCCCTACTATTTTATATTGTAGTGGCTCCACTTTTGCCGTCACCCCGGCCGTTTTGGTGACCACCATTACCTCGGCCACCACGTCCTCCAGAATGACGGCCTCTTCCATGACCACCTCTACCTCTGACTATTTGAGGTCTGTAACTCTGTTTTGGACAATACCTCTTAATGTGTCCAGTCTCCCCACATCCATAACACTCTGTGGATTCAAGCATAGGTCTATGTGAGAATGACGAAGTCTGGGGATAACCTCCAAACTCGGAGAAGTGCTGACCGATCTGCAGTGGACCCCCAACTACAGTCTGCAGTGAAGACTGAATAGGTCGGGATGGATAACCTCTTGAACCCTGCCCTCTGGAGTAAGAACCATTAAACTCACCTCCCTTACGAAACCTTTTATATGTCGCTGCCATGGTAAAGTCATCTGGCTTCACACCCTCCACCTCTATCACGAAGTCTACCACTTCCTGAAAGGATTTTACTGTAGCCGCTACCCGTAAGGCTGAAATCCGCAAATCTGAACTCAATCCCTTCACAAAACGGCGAATCCGCTCTTGTGGACTGAAACAAAGCTGGGTGGCATACCTAGATAATGCAGGAAACTTAGCCTCATACACAGTAACCGACAGCCTTCCTTGCTCTAGGCTCAAGAACTCATCTCTCCTCCTATCCCTCAAGGTCCAGGGGATATACTTCTCCATAAATAAGCTAGAGAATGACGCCCAAGTCATAGGTGGTGCCTGTGCGGGTTGACACTCAACATGTGACTGCCACCATATTTTGGCATTTCCCTGAAACTGATAGGTTACAAACTCAACGCCAAATCGTTCCACTATGCCCATTTTATGTAGTAACTCATGACAATCAACCAGAAAATCGTAGGCATCCTCAGATTCAGCACCCTTGAAGACTGGAGGTTTCAATTTCAAGAACTTACTGAAAAGTTCATGCTGATCACTTGTCATTATGAGCCCTGTAGTCAAACAAGGAAACGTGCCTATTTCCAATGAGGCATCCATGCGGGGAGCCTCAGCAGCGGCCTGTCGTACTTCCGGAACCTGAGGTGCTGGTGCAGAAAACACTGGAGGTGTTTGGCCTTGATCAGATAAACCGCTAAGATAAGTAAGAACCTGATTAATCATCTCTAGGGTAGGTTGGGGTGGTAATTCCTCATTCTGCACTTGCTCACTTTTCCCTTCCTCACCCTCTCTTACTACTTCCTCAGTCGGTGGAGGAGTCACCGCCCTAGTACTAGATGGGCCAGGTGTTTGTCCTCTTCCTCTAGAGGGCGTCCTTCGGCGACCTCTACCACGGCCTCTTGCCACTAATCCTCCTCGAGCTACAGCTCCAGTGGCTGGCTCAGTTGCATCTTGTCTTGCCGCTGTTGGTGTTGGCGCCGCTGTTGCTCTAGTTCTAACCATCTACGAAATAGAGTGAAGATGGTCAGATACCAATTTGTATCACCTAGATACCAATTGGATCCAAGTAATAGCACGAAAGAAAGAAAGAAAGAAAGAATGGAATTTTCCTAAAGTCTTATAGCCTCTCAAAGAAAAGTAAAGGCGTCCCCCTACCGTTCCTTAAGACTCTACTAGACTCGTTCTTGTGTGATGAGACCAACGAACCTAATGCTCTGATACCAAGTTTCTCACGACCCAAAACGAACCGCGAGTGGCACCCACACTTATCCTACTATGTGAGCGAACCAACCAATCTAAACTCCAACATTTCAAACATAATGAACAAAATACAATGCGGAAGACTTAAAACTAATTAACGAAATCAATTAAATAACTTTTAAAATTTATCAATCATTATCCCCAAAATCTGGAAGTCATCACCACAAGAACATCTATCCTCAAATTACTAAATCTAAGAGTATCTAAGAAGCTAAAATAAGTAAAAAGCTAGTCCATGCCGGAATTTCAAGGCATCAAGACATGAAGAGGAAGATCCAGTCCAAGCTAGAAGCAATAGCTCACCCTGAAATCTGGCGTGATGAAGACTGGCTAGAGTTGAGGTTGAGTTGAAGACGATGGCACGTTTGCTGCACTCCACAATTAACAAAGAAAAACAAATACAAGTAGGGGTCAGTAAAAGGCACAAGTACTGAGTAGGTATCATCGGCCAACTCAAAATAGAAAGCAATATATGTCAGATAATAACATAAAATCAACTAATATTCTTAACAGGTGACAACAACAATTACCATAACCCTTGGTCACAACACCAAACACATCGATGAGGACTCAAGCCTCCACACCCTACTCATTTGACAAACAGTTTCTTTAGATTGAGTATATTAACATATTTCAAGATTCATTCTCTTTATCCCTCTTGTGTCTATACGTGACACTTCGATCCATCTACTATCCTGGTGTCGGAACGTGACACTCCGATCCATATACTATCCTGGTGTCGGAACATGACACTCCGATCCATATACTATCCTTGTGTCGGAACGTGACACTCCGATCCATATACTATCCTGGTGTCGGAACGTGACACTCCGATCCATATACTATCCTCGTGTCGGAACGTGACACCCGATCCTCTAATCTCATTACTTTAGTTCATCAAGCCTTCTTTTATACCAAGGCATCATCATTAACAAAGTAAATTTAAGATTTAAGATTCACAGCATCATCTTCCCAATCCATTACAATTACATAATCACATCATGCAAGCACACAATTAAGCATATAGAAGACTTTATAATACTATGCAACATATATCATTCGCTATTAAGAGTTTACTATGAGCTAGTATAAACCATAACCTACCTCCACCGAAGAATCGCGATCAAACAAGTTATCTTCCCAAAACCTTTGCTTTCCTTGCGTTCTCTCTTCTTAATAGTTCGTTTCTCCCTCTCCTTGTTCTTTCTATTTTTCTTATTAAAACCCTTTTTCTTTTACCCTAATTGTCATATAATTAAGTATAAAAGATGATAAAAGTAACCCACTATTTATTTCAAGGTTATCCCCTTTAACCCCCAAGTAATTGAATTATTAACATTAACCCACTAACTTTATAATTATAAGCATGAATAGTCCAAAACGCCCCTTAAAAACTTTTAATAGAAATCCGACTCAGTCAGGGTTACGCAGCCTGTTACGGTCCGTCATGGCTGTGATGGTCCGTCCTGCAGGTCCGTCACAAAGTTCAGAGAGTTAATTCTGTGGAAAGATTTGTGACGGTCCGTCGTGCCAACAACGGTCCGTCCTGCCATTCCGCCACGAAGTTCAGAGATCGATCTCCGTACCAAAATTTCAGAATTCTAAGTGTTTTGGAACGAGACCCCCTCGACAGTCCGTCGTGCCCATGACGGTCCGTCGTGGGATCCGTCGACTCAGACAGTGATTTCCAGAAATAAACTCTGCTGCTCAAAACGACTAAACAGGTCGTTACAACAATTGATTAAATGATGTTGATATTTGGCTTACACTGTATGTACTTCCAAATTGAAAAATAATAATAACATTAAATTTGTATCCAATTTTTATACATTCGATATTTTAAGTTGAGAATTTAAGATAAAAATACGAAATAAAACAAAATATATAGTTGGTATTCACCTTGTATAAATCGAATTCATGTCAACCTATACATTTTATTTGTTTTTTTAAAAAAAACATCTCATATTATAATTTTAAACTGCATACCAAAAGCCATCTCATTATAATTATCAAATTGACTAAAAAAATATCAGTTTCATAACAACATTACAACACATTTCATACCATTAAATAAATTTCATACCTTGTTTTTCACAAATTTCATAACTTTACAACACTAATACTATAAAAATTTCATACACTTATACTCAAATTATTTTGATATTAAATAAATATCGCATAAACCCACAGTAGAAACAGTATACAGAATAACTAAAAAAAATAACAAATGCACTCATAGCAATATTAACTACAGTTTCACAAAAATGATTATGTATTATGGATAAAATAATATTTATACAAGAAACATCACAACTTAAATCTAGTATACATAAACAAAATCATAAATGTCATTACAGTTTGATTGTTTTTCTGCGTTTCATTAATATACAAATACAAACAATCAATTTTAAAGAATACTAACCAGAAAGATCCCACCTACAACCATGTTTAATGAATATAGATAAGAAATCGTCCATTAAAACAAAATGAATAAAATCTGTTTTTTAATTAACGTTAACAGATTTGAGTGAAATAAGGAAAATAAATATTCCTAATTTGTTTGAATCTCCTAAATTTATGTCAATTAGTAATTGTCATAAATGAATTCAAAATTCATTAATACACCTTTATCTTTATTTTATCTTCTTTTGTCAAAATCGTTTTTTTTATCCTTTTTTATCTTTCTATTTTTTCAAAATTGATTTTTACAATTATTTAAAAATTAAAAAAATTGTTACAACCTGAAACAATCATTCTGTCGTCATAAAGTTATTAGTCTTCTAAATGTCATTTATAAAATTTTCACTAAAATAAACTAACATTAAGAATACAGCTAATTTTTTTTGGGGAATTTAATTAAGTCATTTTAAATTGATGAATTTTCACATATAACCACTCAAAAATAGTCTAATTACACTCCATAACTATAGTTTGATAATTATAATTCATAGCTATAAGTTATGGGGGGAGAGGGGGGCGAGATTAGGAGAGAGGAGAGAGGTGGGCGAGAGAGGTCAGAGAGTGAGAGAGAGGTGAATTGTATATGTATTTCGGTTTGTGTATTATACATGCGTATTTTTATATATGGAAAGCAAAACTGGGAGAAGGAGGAGAGAGGGTGTGAGGTAGAGAGGCGAGCAAAACTGGAAGAGGGAGGAGAGAGACGAGTGATATTAGGAGGGAGAGAAGAGAGGCGAGCGAGAGAGGGCGGAGAGTGGGAGAAAGATGAATTGTATATGTATATCGATTAGATAATTGTATATTATACATATGCATTTGTATATATATCAAGCAAGATAGAGAGAGGGGAGCGAGACTGGAATAGGAGAGGGAGAGCGAGATCGGGAGATGGAGGAGAGAAGCGAGCAAGAGAGGAAAGACAGTGGGAGAGAGATGAGTTTTATGTGTATATCAATTAGATAATTGTATATAATACATGTGTATTTGTATATTCTAGTGAATTATACATACACAAACATGGCTAATTATACAAACTCGAAGTTAGCCCACATAATAAATGTATAGTGTTAGTCATGAGTGGTAAATTTTTAATGGCCCAAAGGTATACCATAGGTATAAGATTGTGTACTTGACCCCGAAGGGGTCTCATACAGGTTATGGGCATATCATAACATAAGATAATAGAAAAGTACGGAAAATTTTAAAACTTCTTTTATCGATACAATAGAAAACATTTTTATAAAGAAAATGGAAGTCTTTACTGTACTTTTTTCCTCAAAACATCTAGTATAAATTTTGAATAAAAGTCTTGGGATGCGGCCCATATAAAAATCTAAAATTATAAAGAAATGACATAAAGGGAAATAATAGATATGTCCTTGAAGCTATGAGAACTCACTAATTATTCAACTCTTTTTGCTCCTTAAAAACCTAGCTTCCAAAGAAACTCAATCTATGAGACCCTACATTTGATTAAAATGTAGGTAAATTATGTGTTAGTACATTTCGAATTGTACTAAACATGTTAGGTAGCATAATCATAAGAGCATAAGACAAAGGTTAGACAATATAAGAAATAACCCAAAATCGTATGAAATACTTCATGAAACATAAACCATAAGCATAAGAGACAATATCATCATAATAAGAAAAGTCTCCAACATATAAACATTCTTTGACTCTTAATTATATATACCATAATAGAACTATTCTCAAGTAACCTCAAAAGCATACATGTGCAAAGCGTGAATATCATCTGATAATACCACCCAATCCAAGTATCCTTTTTTGGTCATCTCAATAATGGACCCTATGATATACTACCTTAAGCATGTCTAAGCCCATTTATACTCTTGAACACTATGAGGTACTTCATTAAGTAAGTCTTAATTCAATTATGCTTTAGAACACTATGAGATGTTTCTTCAAGCATGTCTTAATTCATTGGATATGGAGATTTCAATTAGAAACATTAACTCGACTATGTGAAGTCTTCTATCCATGAGATCTAACTTGGGAAAACTCATACTATACTACGTAAGAGTTCTCCGTTCAACTTAGATAGTCCTCACGTCAACTAGGTGTGGTTATCCTTTCTACTTTGATCTCGGATCCTCTCTTGTGTGACACTCCATCTCATTGTTAATATCCACTTGGGGCCAAGCATACACCCCAAGATTTACTTGTTAAGTCTTGCTTAACACTCATGTTTCGTGGAAGGTTGTACTTGATAATCAATCCATGTTCAGTGATTCTACCACTTTATAAGCATTCATAGGGTAGGTTAGGTGAGTATAGGACTTTCACCACAACTCTACATATTAGACTTGTATTCTCATTTAGACTTTACTCTCAAAGACTTAACAAATCTAGTTGATCACCATTAGCTTTACTCTCAAAACACTAGTGAGCAACATTCATGACTATAATCCCTTTACTAAAAACTTTGATTCTTATTAGCTTCAGTATACCTAGATTTCAAATATTATAATCACATCCCTCATTACTAGGTTATTCTAGTCTAGTCACAATTGTTCATAAAAGTTCAATTCCAACATTACAAGTCAAGATCAATCATATTCAATAAGTTCTATTTTTATTAGTGATGATATGATCCTATCATTGAACAATTACTACACATAACATTGAGTTAGGAAGATCACCTATGAACCTTCAATTTCACATCTAATGGCATAAATCCACAAAGTATCAAATTCATCAAATTGACTAGGGTTTACCATAGAAATCACATGAATTCATCATAATATCACAATTCAATGTTTATAAAATTATTTTTAGGAATTATCTATTAGATCGGAATCATAACTAAACCCTACCAACAACACAGAAGTAAACCCTAACTAGATTGGATTTTTGCCTTCACAATTGGGGGAAAACCTAGGGGGCTCTATGGGTGGAAAAACCCATGGATGATTAAGCTAACATAACTTAGGAAGATTCACCACGAATTTGATTAGCAAAGGGAACCCCTTCAATCATAGACTTCACCCTCTTCTCCTTGTTCTTCTTATTCTTTCTAGAGAGAGCATTTTTGGGTGTCTATTTGGTGAGTTAAGATAATTATATAATGACTTATTTTAGGTGCCTATTAAGCTTATATAGGTGGGTAAATAACTAACTAACCATTCCCTCTTAACCCCTAATTAATAACTAATTAATTCCCAAACCCCAACATGAAAACAAAAACTAAAAATCTGCCCCCACTCACGAACCACCCACCACGAACCGTCGGTGGCTGCACGCTCGGTACTGCACCTTCGTAGGTGTTGGTTTTGGGGCTGAAAATGCAGGCCAACTCAGGCCTTGAACCACGACCCCAACCCATGGGGCGTGGGTCCACTCACGGCCAGATAGGTGTCAAAGCGTGAGTGGCCTGATTTTTTTTACAACTTTAAGGTTGTTTTGAGGTCCTCCTCAAGGATCCCTTGGGGGTCCTTGGAGGGGTCGTACCTCGTCTCCTTAACCCTTAAACCTCCATTATAAGTATAGGAATCATTTTTATGACTTCTTACGAAAAGCTCTAGAACTCTCTAGTTTAACTGACTAGTTTCTGGGGCGTTGCATAATTATAACAAACTATATTTATGATGAGTACTATAAGTTTTCTTAACCCATAATTTTCCCTTTAAAATAGAGTTAGTAAAATAACAATAATAATAATAATGAATAATCACAATTAAATAGGTTGAGAGTAAAAGGAGAAATTGAATTAGGCCGCTTCTTGGGCCTGCTGCAATTGTGTTTGGGCTTTGGCTCTATTTTTGCCCCTGAAAACTTGTATGTATACCAAGCGTATATAACTGTATATGGACCATATGTCAACCCTTTTCGCTGTATATCAGATTTTATATCATCTGTATACAGACTAAGTCAATTTTCCGAGCACCTGTATTTCGCATCAGACCTGTATTTCACTGTTTTAAAATTGTATATGACTGTATAATGAGTGTATACAACAAGTATATCTACAACCCCTTGTTGGGGCTTTTGAGATGTGCAATTTTAACTTGAGACCCATATTTATCATTTTCAACATGTACATCAGTTTTGCAATATGCCATGATGGCTGACTCGATAAAGAGAAGCGTTGGTCCTTTGATCCAATGTGAAAATGCAAGTAGAGGAGTTCATTGCGAACTCGAGCGGAATTCATATGTAATAGGCAAAGAAAAAAGAAAAGAAATTAGAGGTGGAGAGTTTCGAAAAATTTAACGAAATATTTGAATTACAAGTAAATGGAACATAATATGCAATTAATACTAAATAACCAATTGATTTTTGGAAAGCAGGACCACTCCAATTAACAGGAGAAAAACACATTTTTCTTTGTTAAAACAAGTGTTACTGTATTGATTTTTAGCAAATAGACAGAATGCCACGTGATGAACTTTTAATGAGTATAGAAATATATTGCAGAGGTGATCAATTAACAAGTAAGCATGGATGAATAAATGGGGATATAACCTAAGACTTCTCATAATCTAATAATACAAAGCACATCAACGATAATAAATAAAAGAAAACATTACTGCCAAACACTTTAGGCTCACTTTAATGACATGAACAACTCTAGATTCCTCACGAATGCATAAGCAACGAAACATAAGTTAAATCAACAAAAATTGCTCTTAGATCAGACTACAAATGAGACTCAATCGATTACGCAAAGAAAAGATTCAGACTTCAACGTATTGCAACTCACCAGATTCACATCAAGTGAAACAAACAAATAATGAATGGATAAATTTTGTTAGATGCACAAAGGGCGACACACAGCATCGATGCATTTCACTTAGTTTAGGAATGGTGTCGAATTTAACAGACGTGGCCGTGCGAGATGCAAAGTAATATAAGCTTTAATAAGACAGGTACGTATCATGAGATCAAACTCACAACTGGGCAGGCAACAATTGGGGGCTAGACAACAAGATTGACCTTAAGATAAGCCAGAAACAATACACAATAAACTACACGAATTTAGGCTCAAACTCTCACAAGTGATGGGTTGAATACACATGAACCAAATTTGAAAGTGAACCATTAACACAATATAAGAATTTGTTACTTAAATAATACTCTCATGTTCAAAACTAAAGCAAAAGGCATCAGATTTCCACACAGATGATCCTTTCAATGGTAGCAAACTGAAAATAGAGAAGCCAACCTATTAGCTAAGAGGCATAAATTTGAATAATACCTTAAAACAGAATTGCTACACACCCTAACATGATGGATCAAGACCAAACCTATCTAACAACAACCCTAAGGAACTAGACTAGAGAAAAAAGATAACTATTTAAGACGAGATGAACAAACAAGAGAAAATACACCTTAAACAGACATGAAAAATAAAGTACAAACAAGCCATGAAATTAAGCCAAATGATTCACACATTACATAGTAGGACGGTCATGGAATTTGATGAAGAAGAAACCAGCCATTACAGCCTATCAGACAGTAACTATAACAACATACAACTCCATATAATGGCTTCGAGATTCTGCCAAAAACAATATAGGCTCTGCATGTAATTTTAAAAATACCAACAATTATCAGATGGCCTACAAGCCAACTCTTCTAAACAACTCCTAAAAAAATATAGGGTCTGCATACTTATTTGTAATTGACAAAAAACAACTAATCAGAGTAGTCGGATGACATACAAAGCCAATTCTACTATACCTTAGACTCACTACTTACACAACTTAAGATCCACTAAAACATTTTAGGGTCTGTGTGTTTATCCAGCCCTGGTAATCTTTTACCAAGGAAATACTTTCAAAACTCAAAACTGTGAAATCCAGTCTTCGCCTTTCAGTTCAATGACAAATTGAACAGTGCCTTCATCTTCTACGAGTTTTCTCCAAAACGTGTGCTCAGCTTTAATCAAAATGCAGTTGATTACTCTGTCTCCAATATCTACTTTTGTTGCCTTAAAATCACAATTCCAGAACCAGTTCAGACATAGTTTAGAAGAACACTTAAATAGAAAAAACGAAAATAAACATGTATCTTACCCCAAGATTCAATATCCATAATGTAATAAATTCAGTCAAGATAAAACTTTTTAGAACTTAAAATGAAACAAATAAGGTATAACAGTTCAACAAAAATCCTGATTTGCATATCATACAAAAGAAATTGTAAAAATATCAAAAAAATTTTTCAAGAAGAACTATTTCAGATCATAATATATATATCAATTATACAAAATATAGTAAATTCAATCAAGATTAAACTTTTGAGAACTTAAATGGAATAAATAAGGTATAACAGTTCAAAAAATATCCTGATTTGCATATCATACAAAACAAAATGTAAAAATTCAAGAAAATTCTTCAAGAAGAACTATTTCAGATCATAATATACATATCAATTATACAAAATATAGTAAATTCAATCAAGATTAAACTTTTGAGAACTTAAATAGAATAAATAAGGTATAACAGTTCAACAAAAATGTGATTTGCATATCATACAAAACAAAATGTAAAAGTTCAAGAAAATTCTTCAAGAAGAACTATTTCAGATCATAATATACATATAAATTATACAAAATGTAGTAAATTCAATCAAGATTAAACTTTTGAGAACTTAAATGGAATAAATAAGGTATAACAGTTCAACAAAAATCCTGATTTGCATATCATACAAAAGAAAATGTAAAAATTTCAAGAAAATTCTTCAAGAAGAACTATTTCAGATCATAATATGCATATCAATTATACAATCAAAATGATGGCTTAGCCATCAACGTTTTCTTTCTTCAATGCTCTTAACTTCAAATCGATAGAGGAGATCAACCTCTGATATTCGTTGATTTTGGTAGCAATTGAGTGAAGTTGACTAGCCAATGAATCGCCCGATTGCCAAGCCTTGAGTTGGGGCGGATTGTTGACTAGTTTTGTCCTTTCTGTTTGAAGATGTTGAATTGCATTATTGTATTCTTGTGCCCTCCTCTCGCAGTGGAAGATTTTTCGCGCCAACATTTCTGATACTGTGTTTATCAAATGAACTTAATTTACTTCTTTTTTTTTTTTCAAAATACAAGAGTATTTATAGAGATTATTAACTATGGCAACCGGTGGCAAAGATTTGAGAGAGCACATTTTTAAATCATTAACTACTATTGGTTGGTTATCAAATAATATTACTATTATATAAGTGGAGTAGAAACAATTGAAATTGTGTCTTTTTCTGCAAAAAAATAATAATAATCAAGTAGCTTTTCAATAATGGCAACATAATAGGGAATGGATGATTTTTTAATAATTTAAAAGGATGAGAAAATTTTAGGTTAAACCCTTAAAAGAAGAAAATTTGGTGTAATTGTTACGTTGACGCACAATTGTTTTAAATTTGGTGGTCAACAATTTTGGATTAAATGGTTGTCGCCTTTGGTTTCAAAATTAGTAGCTCTAGTTTCCAACATTATTATTTGTTTCGTATCATAGATTTTATTTTTTGTATTGAGAATGTAATTAATTATTAATTGTATCATATTATATGAATAAAATTAAATTTATGATATTTAGAGGAAGTAAGACTTAATTCTAGACTTAAAATTTTAAGAATATGAAATTTGACATATTAGTTGACACCAATAATTATGAATTTAATTGTAGGTTGAGATGAGTGTTGGGTGTAGGCTAGAGATACAACAATATGAGTGTCTAAAATTTTGTTTACTTACGAATAATGCATGTTTGATAGATTGAGGACATTATTGAGTTTTACGAAAAGAAAAGGCAAAATCTTGAGGATTCATGGCATGTGCTCGGCATTCAAGGTATGTTAAGACTTTTAGACTTCATTGAGGGGTGTTTTCTAATTAAATATTAAAAAAATATAACAGAAATGGACAAGGGTAGAATATGGGAGTCTCGTACCAATGGTGTGACGGACATTGACACGAGTACTGACATTATTACTATAATATGATAGATTGTAATTCGGGAATGTCAAAGCATATGACATTAAATGATGTATTTAGTGACTTGATTTCTTTTGTGTGGTTGTGTCTCTTTATTGTACCCGCATAATTGTGATAATTGAGATGATTATATGTCATCACGACATTTAAATAGTTGTGATGTTACATCATCCTTTTATTATTGATATCATATTATGCACATGCATCAACATGAGATTGAATGTGAGTAAAGGTCTAGCACATGGAGATTGTCTGTGTTGAGATCGAGTAAGGATTATGATTTGGGCACGTGGAGATCTCTTGTGCGAGTGAGAAGTTATGATTATAATTTGGACACATGGAGATCATCCGTGCGAAACTGTTTGATTTTATGATATTGCGTTCAAATCGGTCGCACAGACATGTGGAGATTTACTGTGTTGGTATGTGGACCTTGGGAGTCCCCTATGGGTCATGAACTCTCGATATATTTCTGAGAAATATCATGTATATACGGTTGAAAAAGTATTGGACAAGTGAAGCATATCATTTCATGGTGTCACATTGCATTGCATCTCATTACATCCCTCATTATTGCTGAGTATATGTTTTATTTGTGTTTCAAAATTTCATGACCTTTTGTTATCCTTATTGAAGAAATTTTGGTTGATATGTATGATATGAACTAGTAAAATTAAAGGATTATTTTCTTATATACTTCTGTCACTATTTTTTCGTTGTTGGTCTATGAGATATACTAGTACATGTGGTTTCGTACTCATACTAAATTTGTTGTTCTCTTTTGTCGTCCAGGTTGAATTTTCAATTTGAGCACATCGTGGAGGTTTCAGAGTTAAGTTTGAGTTATCTTGGAGTTGTGGGGAGTTCCTTAGTTGTTCTGTGGCCCACACCTCCCTCTAACAGCTAGGTTTGTCATCTAGTTCCACAATTGTATCGTAGTTTAGAAATTATTGTACTTATGACACTAAATCTTGGGATGACAATTTGGGTTTCCGCATTTCGTGCTTGTAAATACTTAGTGTTTGGATGTTAGGTTTTCACTTATCTTTCTACTTTAAATAATGAATTGAATTAGAAAAAGTATTGAGTTGACTTATGAGTTTGCCTAATGGTCACCCAACTTAATAGAATTGCCTTGAAATATCATTTATGTTTCATTTAGGACAAAAATATCACTCAACTATCACTATTTTCCTCCAAATATACTTGATATTTCAAAAGACTTACTCTCTCCTAGTTGGCATGACATGTCATTAAAGTTTTTTTAATAATAAACTAATTTAATTCAATAAACCCATTTAACTAATATAATGATCATATTATTTTCTAAAAAATAAATTAGTTTATCAAGAATAATTTTTCATACTTAAATTTTTTTTTTGTCATAATTAATTTTCTTATTTTTTTTATGTTATGAATAATAAGTTTTTAAAACCTACTATAATATCATCAATTTTAAATATTTATAAACAAATACATTCAAAAAATATTGATATACAAATCACTCATGCTAACTTATATCAATTAACCATAAATTGTATACTGAATGAATAATTTTAAAGTTCAATTAAACTATTACAATAATATAAATTTATATTTTGAAATTCATGCTTACAATAATTTTTATTTTGAAAAAAATAGAAAGTGAATACTATTAATTTTTATCCAAAAAGAAAAATAAATATATACCTCAAAAGTCTCCTTCTATTCTAGTTAATATGTCATGTCATTAAATCACCATTTTAAAAAATAATAGAATTAATTCATCAAAGTTATGTCTTTAATACAAAACTAATATATAAATTACATGAGAATTTATGAAGATTATAAAAAAAAATAAAAAATCTAATTTCTTTATATATTTTTGCCAAACAAAATTCAATGAAAAAAATCTCTATGTGCAATTGTCACCTGATAATTTTCAAAATTCCTAAGTAAATTGTAACGACCTGTTTAGTCGTTTTGAGCAGCAGATTTTAATTCTGGAAAATTGGCTGAAACGACGGAACCCACGACGGACCGTCACAGGCACGACGGACCGTCGCAGGGTCTCGTTTCAATATACTTGGGAATTCTGAAATTGGGTACTGAAAATCGACTCTCTGTAAATTGTGACGGACCTGCAGGACGAGCCGTCACATCCACGACGGACCGTCGTGAGCTCCCGTTGCAAAACACTTCAACTTTTGAGAATTTGGTACAAGGAACGAGTTTCTGACCGTCATGACGGAAGTGCAGGACGGACCGTCACGAGTGTTACGGACCGTCACAGTGTACTTAGAGAAAAATGGGATTTTGGGAGGTTGCGACGACCCTCGTGACGGACCGTCGCAGTCACGACGGGCCGTCACATGTTGCGCAAATCCCAGGCAGAATAGGATTCCTCTACACGTTTTAAGGGTCGTTTTGGACTATTCTTTCCTTAATTATAAAGTTATGGGGTTAATATTAATAAGTCTAATTACTTGGGGGTTAAAAGAGGTAACCTTAAGTTAATTAGTGGGTTTTATTGTCCTCTTTTACACTTAATTATATTGTAATTAGGGTAAAGGAAAGAGGGTTTGAATAAAACAAAAGAGAAAGAACAAGAGAGAAAAGAGAGAAACGAATTGAGGGAGATTGGACGAGAAGAAGAAAGCTTGGGAGATTTCTTGTTGATTCCAAGTCTTCGG
>CM064972.1:35301976-35322126 GCA_032847665.1 Solanum chilense | reverse complement strand
ACCTACGACTGGCAAACAATGGTCAATTGGTGCACCTACACCTCGTCGATGGGGAGGCGTCATTCAATACTTTGCCTAGTTAAGGCTCAACCTAGTTTACAAGTCTTAGACCCAAACGATGGCCAAAAGTATGGTCCATCGTTGTACCTACTAGGCATCGATGCAACCTGTGTCATCTACTAGGCGTACTGTTTAAATAAAGCGGTGAATGGGAAATTCACAACACATACAAAACTGACCCTAGGAGGATTTTTGGTTATTTTTGGGTTTATTCAATGGTTTTACACCATCAAACCCCACACCGAATTCAAAAATAAAAATAATATTTCCATCTCCCAAACCAAACCTCTCTAGATAGCTCCATTGGAGATAAAACTCATGAACAACCAGTAGATTTGATGGTGATGATCTCTTCATCAAGTTTTCATAGTTTTCTTTCACAATGAAGTATGGGTATACTCCATCTTTAAATAATCTTCCATCTAAAGAGCTATTTCCAATGTTTCCAAAGAAGTTTCATAATAATATTATGCATTCTTCAAATTAGCCCTAGGTTATTTCTCAAAACGTTTTCAAAAGAATGTTTATGATGAATTGATTATAATGTACTGATTTTGAAGTAAAATTCAAAAATCCAATTTCATGATGAACCCATTCCCCCTTAAATTCTCAAATTTAGCTTATGTTATGGGCATTGTGATCTTGATTATATGTTGGTCGAATTGTTATTGTATTATGTAAAAATGTTTATATCTAATTTCTATCATGTATATTGATGGTTAATTTTTTATGACTGATCCATGTGGATTAAGGTTTTAATGTTTGAGTAAGATTAGCGTATAATAATCCTATCTTCTATAGATTACAAATGTAGTTTCATTGATATCTCAAATGTATTGAAAATTGAAGTAGGATTTCGTTAGGTTATGAACCTTTTAGCTACTACCTTATACTTATAATATTTAAGACTTGTGTGTTTTGATCATTTCGGATCAAACAAAGAGATATTGGTAACTGATCTATGTTTATGTACTCTCTATTGAATTGGTGATGTAGCGTACATGTTAGTATCACATTCTTGTTGAGGTTTATGCATGATTTAGTCAATGTATTATACATTTAGATACTTCCCTGTATTTCTTATATTGATGGATTGTGAGTATTGATCAATGATCATCAAAGGTTAATGGATTGGTAGGATTGCTCTACTTCACTACTTTTCTATAGAATTGTTAGATGATTGGCCTTGTCTGTCATTGTGTGGTAATGTCCACTTATGGTGGCGGTGTTTACTCATTGTCAATGTGTATATGTGTTTATTATGGCCTTGAAGGCATATTGATGATCTGAGAATGGGTGCTTATGATTATACTATGTGAAGATTATGCCTAGTTTCTATTCTAGTCTATGATCTAGGTTATGTTAGTAATGTGGTGAGTATGTAGGAGTCTATGTTAGGTGTGGTCTATATGCTGCAATGGTGAAGTAAAAATTGTAAATGACCCCCTTACTTATGTATGCCTACATGAAAATGTGTGATTAGCTATCGTTAGGAGAATGCAAGTGTTGAAGTTATCTTGTCTCATATGATAGTATGTTGTGTGTGGTCTATACTTGAATGTAAAATGTGGTCTTAAGAGGGTGGATGCCTTAAGATGATGTTGATAGCCATTATCTGATCATGTTGACAAATGAACACACACAATTACACGTTATGCATGCTTACAAAATAGTATAGGTTCATAGTGTCAAATGAAAGGCTATTCTTATATGCACTTGTGTCTACAACTATGCATGTAAGATATATTTCTATGAAGCATGTTGCGTATCCGTCAACTAAGATGCCTTGATATGTGTACTAGTATCGGAAAGGGTATGAGACCTTGTCTATGCATTGCACATGTGTTCCTTTATAGGATAGTTCCTTGGTTTTGTGATTAATGCACACGAATGTGAAGGTATGAAAGTCTAAGACATGTTCTATAGCCAAACATGATTGTCTAAATATTTTGTCACTTTTTAAGGTAAAAAAAATGAATATAATTCATTTAGGATGTTTAGTATTCAAAATGTCAAGGAAGGTCCTTGACATCTGAAAACAAGTTCAACAAGAAACAATTGTGCCTTAGCCTATTTGACTTAGTATTAAGAGTCCGAAAAGGATAAAATTTGGTTGAAAGGTGTGTAACACGTATTATTAGAGTTAGTTTGTAGTTGAAACGTCTGGGAACGACTCCAAAAGGACAAACTAAGAGCCCTTGAAGAGGACTCTTGTGATTTGGCAAAAAGCAGCCATAAGGCAGTGTGCACAAACGAGTGTAATAGACGGATCATGGGCCAAACAACGGGGTGTCGATGGTCACATAGTAAAATCCATGGGATGACTCTTTTAGACAGTCTTTGACCAAAATGACTAATCAACAAGACGATTTGTCCCATGGCCGTCGTATGACAGACAGGCCGTTTGTCGAGCTCCCGTTTGTGAACACTGTTTTGCTGCATGTTTTAAGGTAAGTTAAGTTAATCAATAAGGTAGTTAGTTAATTATTTAGGGGTTAAGTTAATCTAGTTAAGTTTGTTAATGACCTATATAAATTCCCTAACATAACTAAATTAACCTAACCCTCATAATTTCTCTAATTCAAATAGCTCCTTATTCTCTCTTATTTATCTCTCCCAAAGAAACCCCATTGAAGACCAAGATAGAGGTGGGTTCTAGGGAGCAAAGGGTCAATTTTCTACATAAAACATCATCAATCAACAAGTACGGGATTCGTTTCACCTTTGGGACTTCTTTCCCCAAAGGGTTCCATCAAATTAATTTCAAAAGTATGAAATTCATGTGGGTTTTCATCCAATACGGAATTGATCTTGTGATTTGATTTTTTATGATTTGTTTTGGATATTATGATTAGATTAAAAGTAACTATAAAACAATTATGTTAGTTATTAATGTATTGTCTCAATTGTAGAAAATTACCTAATCCATTAACCCTAAATTGTGATCTTGAATTGAATTGTATAGTATTGAATCAATTTGCTTGGTTAATGTGTGAATTACTACCCTATGTTGTTATCAAGGTAATTATGAGTAGATTGTGATATATTGTAATCAAATTATTCCAGTTCTTGAGTAATTTACGTAGGTGGTTAAGTAGACTATGAACTTGATCTAAGTCTCTAGTTTTAGGATATGAACTTGTGATAGATTGATGTGTAGTCATTCAGTTGACCTTGTTATTGTGTTGGTTAGTATTGTAAGACGCAAAAGATGATCTAGGTTAACTAGAGCCTAACATGTTGGTATGATTGTCTAAGGTCCTAAATATGTCTAATATATTGTATGGAGGCATTAGCTGAAGTATTAGGTGTGTTGGAAGTCAAATGTCAGGGGATGACTAAGACGTTCGACGACAAAGTAACCTAAATGTGTCTTGTGTGGTTTTTATGTGCATATATTTGTTTAATGAGGTTGTAAGGTCATTAAATGAGTTATTATAGCATGTAAATGCAGCGTTTTGAGTTTCATATAGTTAGAAGGTAAAACGACCAAGAATTTCCAAGGTGTTCGAAAGATATGCCTTTAGTCGACCTTGTACGTCTAAGCGTGTTTCGTCGAGTTTTATATGTTCGTTTCGTTGAAAACCCAATACTCTTAGAAAAATCTCAAAGACTCCATTGAAGTCCAAATTGAAGAAGCAGCTTGGTGTGGGGGTTTTGAGTGGAAATTCTTCATCAAAGTGAAGAATTATCATCCTTGAGGTATGGATTTTGATCCTTGAAACTTTATTCGTCAAGGAGCCTAACTCTCAAAATAATTTTCAAAGTTTTCTAAAGTGAATTGTCCAATTTCAGGATTCTACCATGGGTTCTTGCATATACTATTTCTAAACATTGTGTTATGATCTAATTGATATTTTATTGATGATTTCAACTTAAATTAGCTATGAACCCATGAATTTGGATAAACCCTAGTTTTTGACTATAATGTGGGTTACTTGATATTAAGCTAATATTAATGAATTGTTATGTAGTTCTTATAGGCTTTCTAATGATATAAGAATCGTATTCAACTGATATCTAATTGATCTTTGATTATTAAACTTAGATTTAATTGATGTAGATTCATTGAGTTTTATGGTTATTGCTTTGAATTATTGTTCATGGATATAGGTAAGGGCCTTGTGATGTTGAATTGGTTTATTTGGCATTGAATTGAAGTGTGGATGAGGGGATGAAGGTATGCTGCCCAATTTTATTTATTTTGATGTTATTAATACTTCAATTATGTTAAAATTAGTTTGTTCCACCTTTGGTGGCGGTTCTATGTGAATTGATGTGGCCTTTTCGGCGTTACCTTCTAGAATATTGATGATCATTGGCTTGTCGGCACTAATTCAACTTACATGTATATTTATATAGTTGATTTGATGAAGTGTGATCATATCTACTTATATGTGAAAATATATGTTAGACTATTAATACTATTTAGTTAATAATGTTATTTTATGGTTATGTGTTAAGTGTGTAGTCTTAGAGAGGCTTTGATTGCTATAGCCCGAGCCGTGACTATGCAAGATAATTTGAGTATGATGCCTAAGGTTGTGGAGAGCTTTATGCCAACTAGGTTGAGAAACTTTGTGAGTATTAATCCTTCTATCTTCCTTGGCTATAAAGTGGGGGTGGTTCAATAGGGGTTTCTTGATGGGGTGCACAAGGTTTTGCGTGCTATAGATTACATCTCGGGAGAAGGCGGAATTAGCTTTGTATCAATTGAGAGATATTTCTCAAATACTGTACTATCAATGGAAGGATAATAGGCTGGATGAATCGGTTCTTACTGAGTTGAAACAATTCAAGGAAGCTTTTCTTGGTAAGTACTTTCCCAGAGAGAGAAGAGAAGTTAAGGTGGAGGAGTTTATTAATCTTAAACAAGGCAATATAAATGTTGAGGAGTACTTATCAAGTTTGTATAGGTATGCCCCTTCTCTTGAGTCTTATCCAAGAGATGAAATAAGTCATTTTGTGATGGGGGTAGCCGACTTAGTCACGGATGAATGTGGTACTACTATGTTGCATGATGATATGACTGTAGCTAGACTCATGGTGTATGAAAAATCAATTAAAGAGTCTTAACTTAGGAGTATGGCTAGAAGTTTTAAAAGGGTGGTGCTAATGATCTACAGCTAACTAGGTTTAAGAACAGAGCTCAAACTCAAGAAGAACCTAAAAGTGCTAATGTGAGATTGGAGAAAGGAGGTGGTTCTAAAAAGATCAAACCTACTTGTACCAAATGTTGCAAGAAACATTATGGTGAGTGTCTATTGGTTACTGGGAGTTTCTTTAATTGTGTTAAGTAAAGACAAAAGGTGAGAGATTTTTCTATGAATGCTTCTAGAGAAAACGAGGGTAAGCAAGATGCTCCTAGTGTTCCGAAGGATGATGCTCCAATAAAGAGGCTTTTTTATGCACTCTGGTCTAGAGGGGAGACGCCGGATGCGAGTGATGATGATGTTGGTAATTTCTCTTTTATTCTTTTTGTACTATGAGTTCCTTCTATGTGGGGGAGTATGGTTACTAGATACGCAAACAATGACTGCGGTAAATTATGTAACTAGAATTCCACCACCAATATTTGAAGAATGCTACTATAAAGAGGATGTGTATTTGGTGAATGATAAAATATGGGGTCTTTGAGCCAATGGCCAAGGTTCCAACTCGAATAATTGGTATCATGGTCAAGGAAACAAAAGTCAAAATTATGGAAACTAAAAGCTGGACGGAAATAATGTTTGAGATGGTACCTACAATCTTAATAACAAGTACAAGTGAAACAACTATGTTAAAAGGAATGAGAGTGGTGTGCCCTATGTTCTACATGGGAACAGGGAATCTAGTAATTGAGATGGTAGGATAGTATGTCATACATTGAGGATATAAAGCAGAAGATGGTAAAAAGGTTGTATGCGACTAATGAAAATGTGAAGGAGATGTGAAATGACATATATGGACTCAATCAAAAATTTGATGTCCATGCATTGTCGTGCAACAAACTTCAATGATATTTTAATTAATTGTCTACTATATTGAACCCATCTAAAATCGAAATCATGATTGGCATCATATGGAGGTCCATACACCGAGGAGGTAAACATACCATTAATCCTCTCATGCCATTGGAGGTTGAAATTGTGATAGAAAGAGAAGAAGATGAGATTAAGGTTACTTGAAAGTCCAACAATATTATAGAGAAGGAAACAGTGGTGAACAAAAAGTCTATCTCATTCCTAGACCTCCAACATCATTCGCGCAAAGATTGGTCAAGAAGACCGAAGAAGGAACATACCGCAAGTTCATAACTATATCGAAAAAACATTCCACGAATGTTCCGTTAATTGGAAGTTTTGGAGGAAATTACTTGGTATGCAAAGTTCATTATGGATTTGTTGACAAGAAAGAGTGTTGTGGTTTTGAGGATGATGCAAGGTTATAATATTGGATTGTTATTGATGGGCGGTTATTACGGAAAAGGAAAGAAGACCATAAAGCTTTTACTATTCCTCGTATCCTAGAAATGATTCATTTTGCTAATGTTTTTTGTTTATTAAGGTTATAATATTAATGTAATGTCATTATCTATCTTCAAATAGATTGTGATACTGGATTGTAAATTTTATTTTGAAGTCCCTATCATTTTAAGGATACCATTCCTTTCTTGTCGGCGTGACATAGTCGATACGAAGAGGGGGCCAATGAAGTTCTCGTTCAATAATGTGGAGTTATCTTTTAATTTTCACAACCGGATTCTGGAATCCGGATAGCAACCGGCGTCGTTGACCTATTTTTTTTTTTTTTTTTTTTTTTTTTTTTTTTTAATTACCCTTGGGGGGGTAAGGGGCTGAGCAACACCCCCAGGCCTTAACATTAATAAAAGTAAAAGATACAAGGAGGGGGGCATAAACCTTACCTCCTATCCTAAGATGGTTCAGAAGTCAACTTTCCCAAAAAGGAAGTTCGACTCATCCCCTTACAATAAAAGAGAAACCAAAATACTATGTACCTAGAAGAGAGGACTCCTCTCAATACAAAGTATCTAGGAAACGTAAATAAGGGAGACTCTCCCCTTACAAAAGTAAGACGAGAATATAAGGTGTATCCTATTCAATGAGACTATACCAAATAGCATAGTCTAAGTGAATAGGCTCCTAACCAAAAACGGTATAAAAACTATACCATAACAAAGACGATCATGGAGGTTTCTTGATTCTTTTCAATTTCTTTCTCCTGAAATTAGCCATGCCAAGTTTTTCTAGAATGAAGCTTCCTCTCGCAAGAGTAGGTAATTGATCCTTGATGTAAAAGTGTTGAACAATGTCTGTGTTGTGACTATATTTGGATAGCCGATCATCCGTGTTGTTTGCCTCCCTGTAGACATGAGTAATCTTGAATCATTCCAACTGATGCACTATTCTGTGGATTTCCAGGATGTATGGCTGTAGGTTCCATGGGTAGTTGGTTTGATTCGAAAGCCAATGAATGACCAATTCTGAATCCACTTCCAAGTGTATTTTTCTATATCCATGCTGAATGCACCAATCTAAACCATGGCTAGCTGCTTGAATTTCCGCTTGGTTGTTGGTACCAATACCCAAAGGAATAGTAAATGCATATATCATATTACCTTGATAATCTCTTACTATTCCTCCTCCTCCAATTTTCCCGGGGTTGTTGAGGGCACTCCCATCAGTGTTGAGCTTGAGGAATGGTTGTTGAGGTTTCTCCCACGTTACTTCTTTAACCATAATAGCATGTTTGTACCTTGCCACCATTTCGATAAGAGAGTTCCAATTGTTAGGCCATTCGATGTATGGATAGGCTGTGTTGAGGAGATGGTTGAAGTCTTTGACAATGAGGAATTTTACTCGAGCTGTGTTGGATTGCTTTGCTCCGTATTTTGCTGCACAGCGATTTTTCCAGAGATTCCAGAGAATGATGACTGGCAGCAGCCTGGTTGCCAGCTTCTGCACTTCAGTTGCCTGCGCCAGGTTCCTCCATTTCTGCAGCAGTGTGTGAATTGTGGAGTGCTCATGTTGTAGCCCTGCAGCTGCAGAAAAGAACCTCCAAATATTGTTAGCAAAATGACCAGTTACAAATATATGATCTATGGTGTCTTCCCCAGGGCTGTAACAGCATGAACATTGGGCTGCCTCCCTCCCAAATTTAATAATTCTTTCGTTAGTGGGGAGCTTACCACGCAATGCCCTCCACACTAAAAAAGAAATTTTAAACGGGATTAACTTATGCCAGATATTCTTACTACAATTATTTTTCTCCTTCCGGTGACGAATGTGTTCCCAGGCAGTAGCACAGGAGAACTGCCCTTTCTCAGAAGTTTTCCAGACTGCCTCGTCCAGCATGTGTTCCTGAAACTTAATGTCAGTATTCAAAACTTTTGCAATCAGTAATGGAGGAACCCATTGTCGAAGCAATGTTTCGTTCCATCTTCCATTAATTAGAAAATGAGAAATAGTGGTGTTGTTTAGGCTCGTGATATGATTGCATTGAGGAGCAAGAGGGCCGTCTCCTAACCAATTATCCCACCAAAATGAGCTGCTGCCAGAGTTGATTCTCCATTGAATTTGGGATTCGGCAACGGCTTTATTTTTCATCATAAACTTCCAAACTAAAGACTGCCCCGTGTGTAGTTTTTTTGCTACCGGATGAGCCCTTTGACAGTATTTTGCTCTCAAGAATCGACCCCATAATGTTTGTTTGCTTCTGAAAATCCACCACTGTTTATGTTGTAATGAAACACACACATCTTCAAGACGTCTTATACCAATACCTCCCTCATCCAAAGGGAGGCACATCGTATCCCAAGAGGCCCAATGATACTTTCTTTTTTCCTTGTCCCAACCCCAAAAGAAATCTGCCATGGCTTTCTTGATATACCGGATAGTTGTTTTAGGAGGAGAGGTAGTTGACATTGTGTGGATAGGAATGGATTGTAGAACATGTTTGATCATAGTAGCCTTCCCACCAAAACTAAGAGTCCTTGATTGCCATCCCGTAATCCTTTTGGTGATCTTTGCGACTAAATCTGAATAGTAAATGATTCTTTGACCACCAATGTAAAGGGGGCACCCCAGGTAGGTAATGGGACTGTTTTTCTGAGTGAAGCCTGTGATTTCTCCAATTATATTGATGACCTCTATGGGGGCGTTCGATGGGACCATGAAATGACTCTTGTCTTTATTTATGAGTTGATCTGAGACAGACTCATATGTGGCAAGAGTTTTCATAATCATATGGAGAGTATCTCTAGTGGTGGAAGAGAATATAATGATATCATCCGCAAAGCTGAGATGATTAATCTGTGGTCCTCTACTTTCCATTTGAAAGTTCTTGTAACGTTGTTGTTGATGAAGCATATTAAGCATCCGAGACAACACCTCTGCCCCTAAAATAAATAAGGACGGCGATAACGGATCACCTTGTTTGAGACCCCTTGTTGACTTGAAAAAACCATGCCTGTACCCATTAATAATAACAGAGTACCAGTTGTTGCTCATTATTCTCCACACAAGGTCAATAAAATTCTCACCAAAACCCATTTTTCGCAAAACCAAACAAGTATACGACCATGACACTCTATCGTATGCCTTGGTCATATCGAGTTTGATTACCACATTGTCACCCTCATTGGGTTGTTTGATACGATGAGTGATCTCTTGAGCCAACATAATGTTTTCCGAGATACTTCTTCCCTTAACAAATCCCGACTGATTCTCAGAAATAAACTGAGGTAAAATACCTGCTAATCTGAAACAAAATATCTTGGAAATAATTTTGTTGGAGAAATTACTCAAGCTGATGGGTCTGAACTCTGAAAATTTATTGGGATGATCAATTTTAGGAAGAAGAACAAGACAAGCATGCGAAAAATATTTAGGCAAAATATTTCCACAAAAGAAATGTTGCACAGCCTTTAGAACATCTTCCTTAATAATATCCCAACATGATTGGTAAAATTTCCCTCCAAACCCATCCGGACCTGGAGCCGAGTTAGGATTCATGGAGAAAACAACCTTTTTTAATTCCTCCATATTAGGCATTTGTTGAAGAAGTTGGTTCTGCTCATCTGTAACCATCCGGGGAATACAGTTAAGAACCTCTTCACTGATTCTGTCTGATTTCCCAGTGAAAATATTTTGAAAGTACATACAAGCTTCTTTGGCAATGTTCTCATCTCCCTGTATCCAAGTATCCTCATCTGTGCAAATTCTGTGGATAAACAACTTCCTTCTCCTTCCCCTCATCATAGAATGAAAGTATTTGGAATTGGTATCACCTTCTTTGAACCATTGGAGCTGAGTTTTTTGCTTGAGTATGGAAGTTTCCAACTTCATGTATTTGATGTATTGAGCATTAATAAGATGAAGTCTGGCTCTATTCTCCTCTGAGTTATTTTGTATGACATTCTCCTCCGCCTTTTTAACCTGTTCTTCAAAATCTATAACCATTGAAAAGATGTTGCCATATTCACTCTTAGACCATGTACTCAAGGTAGAAGCCAATTTCTTCATTTTCTGATGAAGTTTCCACATAGGATCACCACTTACTTCCTCTTGCCAAGAGCTTTGCACAATATCCTTAAAATTTTATTTTCAGTCCAACAGTGCAAAAACTTAAAGTATTTTACTTTTTGGGCTATTCTCACCTCCATTTCCATTAATAAAGGGCAATGGTCCGAGCCAACAGCAGGAAGATGAGAGATAGTAGTTTGTGGCATACATTCCAACCATTTATCGTTGACCATGGCTCGATCCAATCTTTTCCACACTCTTGCTTCACCAGATCTTTGATTACACCAAGTGTAATGTTGACCACTGTAGCCTATGTCCATAATACCACAAGCCTCTATTATATCAATAAATTCCAGACTTTTGTTCATATTATAGGGTATGCCACCATGTTTTTCATCAGTTGACGTAATGACATTAAAGTCTCCAATCGTACACCATGGGCTATCCAAATTGGAGATATGATAAAGTCTTTCCCAAAGAGGTCTTCTTAAGTGTTCCTTACACTTAGCATAAATAAGAGAAAAAATAAATTTCTCATTGTGTTCATCATGTTTGGCCCAACAAGTGATATGTTGATCATGAATTTCCAAAATATCACATTCCATATCATTGGTCCAAAAAAGCCAAATTTTGCCATTATTATTACAAAGAGCATTATCCATAGACAAAAGAAGCTTGTATTTGTTGATTTGAGAGTTATCTGCAAAAGGTTCAAGAATAGCAATCATAGACAAATTATGCATTTTCTTGAGATTTTGTAGTCTTTCCAAAGAGCCTTGGGTGTTGATGCTCCTAGCATTCCAACATATTGTACTGATCATTAAAAACCTTTACTTTGTGACCTGGTGTTGGGTCTGCTAGTATTAGCAGATGTGCTTGTTGTGACGGTGTTGTTATATTGTCTGACTTCCTTTCTACCCCTTGGAGATAAACCTTGTTGAGTAGTGACTTCATGGATTTCAGACTCAAACTCACTTTGGAAAGTAGAACCAAAAGCGTTGATCAACTGTACACTAGTTTCATCCTCTTCCTCTTCTCCCTCCTTTTCATTGAGAGATTGAGTATCTTCGTCAAATCCATCTTCTGAATTTATAACTTCATAATCTGAGTTGTCATGGCACTGTTTTGGAGATTTATTTTCTCTTTGAATCTGCTCATTATCACACTGCAGACCTGCCTCTCTTTGAATTCTTCTTTTAATTGCTTCTCTTTTCTTTTTGCTAGGTCTGCCTTGTGATCTATTATTTTGTTTTTCGACAGGAGTTTTATCTCCCTGCTGCTGATGCTCAGAATTAACAGTATATTGTTGATTTCCAGCAGCATTTATACCCCCAGCTTCTTGATTTTCAGCTCTTTTCAAACTCTGATCAGCCTCATAATTTTGCCATTGAATAGAATTTTTCTGCTGCCCCTGATTGCTGGAATTTGGAGACTTATTTTCTGAGGCTCTAAGGTCTCTCCTATGGTCCGAGTGATCAAAAACCAGAGTTCCTTTCCCCCCTTTGGATACCCCTTCCTGCAGATTAGTGTGCTTCTCCTGACACCCTCCATCCATACCTCCATCAACTTCAACAGCCAACCCAACATTCACAATATTATCAGTAGCATTTACAGGAGATTGCTGGGGTGTAGGGAGAGATAAGTCAAAACCTGTTCTCTTGTTATTATTGGCTTGTGTGAGTTGTGTTTGATGTTGCTGCAGTTTTGTTCTTTGATTTGTTGATGGTGAAACAATATTTGTTTCTTCATTTTGTTGTGTATCACTGTCTGCACCCCCTTTCCTTTCTGAATTGTTCATGTGCATCTTTTGGACATTTGTTGTTTGTGTTGTTGTTGGTGATGCAGTAACTGGCTCTTGGATTTGTTGGATATTGCTGTCTGCAGCACCTTTCTTTCCTGATGTTTCCACCTGCAGCTCCTGAACAGCCTGCTCCTGCACTTCTAAGTCACTATAAACATTATGAGTAGTAATGGAAGGAGGTATACCTGCTGCCTGCTGGCTGTCATCAATGACTTTCTGGTGTTGTGGTGAGCGTGCTCTCCATGCTGTTTTGGGTTGAACTTGCTCCAAGTTTTTTGATTGTTTTCTTCTTTGTGTCTGCCACTGCTCCTCTTTTTCTGAAACTTCTTGAACATAATTTCTTTCACCCTGATTTCTGGTCTCTTGTTTTTTTCCTTCTTGGTGGTTTCCTTTTTGATTTTGTTTAACATTTTCGTCTATTACATCTCCACCTTGATACTGATCTCCTCTTGATTTATCTATTTTTTCAGAATCCATTTCTTTCCTCTTGTTCACCTCTTCATCTCTTCTTTTTATAGTGCAATCATAATCCATATGCCCTTGGTGTTTACAATACATACAATAGTCGGGGATACCTTCGTATTGAACCTTCAACCATCTCCCCTTGTTGGGGTCTGAATTTTTGAATCCCAACCATACATGTTCAGGCCTTTTCTTAGTGAGATCAACTTGAACTTTCACTCTAGTAGTGCTACCTCTAGTCTTTTGAGAAGTCGGAGAATCTAGATATAAGACCTTCCCGACAGATTCCAAGATAGTAGTCAATAGAACTTTATTATAACAATGCCATGGTAAGCCTGGCACAGCAACCCAAATAGGAACAATAGGAGTCTCTTCCTCGGGAGTAAAATCAGGGGTCCAAGCTTGAATTCTCATCAACTGCCCTTCAATAGTCATCCTCAATTTTGTCCACACAGTTTGATAATCGAATTCATTATCTAGATCAATATACACATGCCTAGAGTTAAAGTGAGTAATCTTCACCCCTCCAGTAAGTTGAGTTTGAAGGGTAAAGCTCTTTCTAACCAACTCCATTTTAGGCATTGTATTGGTGAATTTGCCCACAAGTGTATACTTACAACATTCAGCCAATTTCACATAATAGTCATTTTCATCTAAGAGCACAGCAGGATACCCTTGTCTAGTAGTATGTATGGGGTCATTCAACACAATTGGGATCTCATTCTTAGACTGATTATACCTCAAGCGGGCTGCAAATGATTGAACAACAGTGTATGGATTGCATTAATCATATTCATATGGTTATTTTTATTAGAAACTTTAAAAATTTTAAACTATGAAGTAAACATAGACTTCATATAGTTATTTCATCAATTCTTCATATAATAAGCTCAACACAAATATACCAACCATCTATATATGAATTAATTTGAAATAGAATAAGAATATATCATAAATAAGTTTGTCAAACACGACCTTATTACAAAAGCTTCAAAATTAAAGTTCAAAGGAAACACTAGGGATACCATCCACTATCTTTTTTTAAAACAAAGTCTAGCATCCTTGAAATAAAGAGGAACTACCAAATGGTCTTGAACCACGCTGGTGTATGAGCCTTTACAAGAGTCATTAATCTGTCCCTTAACCTACATAAATAAAATAGTAAATAGTAAGTTTTAGTACACCACTTGTACTTAATATGGGTGTATTCACACATACACATAAGACTATGCATAATTAAAGAACCTCTTCCTAAAAAACATTCTATATATTGAAAGCAGAGTCACTAGATTTTCAAAAATAATTAGTCGTGAATTGTGGTATAAATTTGATATATTATCATGAATTCAAAGAAAAAAGCTCATTTTCTATATGATAACAAGACACTAGTATCATTAAAATAATTTTAGAACAATTCGAGCGAAGATTTGAGATTTTTGATCCTCTTAGGCCGAGAGCTCCTGTTTATACGCTTGGATTATTTTTCTGTCGTTTTCTTCTTGTTGTTGTGTAGTTCAATAGTTCTTCTGGTACTATGTTTTTATTACATGTGCAATGATTCATTGTAGTTCCATACACACAATGAATCGATGTATGTAATTCAATGAGTAAGGAATGATTTCCCTATCTTATTGTGAGTCATTCTTTACATTATATATTCATTACCTTTGATAAGAAATTCTCTATTTATCATGCCATTGATTTCACTACTTTCATGTTTTATAAATTAGACATTTCATATACACGAGACTCTGGAATCACTGATGTAGCATAAGACATCTCAAGAGAGGGACAAACATATGGGATATAAACCCAAGGGCCTTTTTTAGCAAACACAGAGTCTGCTTCATTCGTTCATTCGTACTTCACATTATTATTTTTGTTTGATTCGTAGGCTGATGCAAATACCGCTATACCTAGGATGAAGTTTAATACACTCATCAAGATAATGAAGTGCAACGACAAAGAATGTCGTAATGCCATTAGTTGAATCTGATTTCACCTCCTGATTGTCTTGCACAAACACCTTCGGTATCGTTCATTTCATTATCTTTCATACTTTGAGGCTGGACTAATTCTCTCTTTGGGAAATTTAACCTTAACCGATATTAATCATGTGAGCATCATGAAATCCAGTACCTGCCCCACACCAAAAAAGGTGGAATCACCAGCCAATGTGACCCCAACATGCTAGCGTACATAGGTAGTCGAACCCTGCTAGATCCATATATCGGCAGTATAGGTTAGAATACTAGGAGATACAAGGCGACCCATACCCGGTATTCCAGACATTGTCATCTCATTAGAGTTACGTCAACCTCCGCCTTTCCTGAAGAAGGCATTACCGCTCATAGCTAGCCTATCTGTGCTCAGTATAAATTTTTGTTGCGTTAAACTCATACATCATAAAATTTGGCTTCTAGCTTGAGGGCATCATTTCTCATGAGATAATTTCTCATCTCATCATTAGTATTAAGTGTGAATTGTCCTTAAACTTTGTAAGTACAGAGTATGATTGAGATTTGTCTCTTGATATTCAACACTCTCTTAGGTGAGTACTATTAGTTACCTTTACTTAGGCTTAGTTGAGACTTGTCTCACCATTAATATTAGCCTCTTATCATTATTTCACCATTTTCATTAGCATAATAGATTAACATAATTACTCACCTCATTACGTGAATGTTCGTTTGTTCTTTATATTCTAGTGTTGACTCAATTATTATGGAGTCTTCCTTCTAGATTGATATTCACTTACTCTATTGATGACTCGTCATCCTTAGTTTTCATTGATGAAAGCTGAATTTTCCTCGCATATCATCCTTTGGTGTTAATGAGACTGGCTCACACATTATAACACCTTCATATGTGAGTATTATTTTAACATATTAGATTAGGTGTAAGTAAGACTTGTCTCACTTCCTTGAACAACCCAATGTGGTCACTTACTTACTTTAGACCCCTTTAATCATTTTATATCTCACTTTACTTATTTACTTCATTGTAGTGGATTCGTAACATCATTTATTGATGATGATCAGTTCACTCAATGAGTTTCATGAGTTCATATGTCATTCTTTTAGAGCATATAGGGAGTAGTTCCAATTAGTGGCATGCCCTTGATTATGGGTTCATTGAATTATTTTAGAAGTTCTTATCTTATCATTTGATACCCTAACTACACAATATTTGCATATGATTAGTATTTGCCTCAATCTTTATATATTAAACTACATAACATTTTTTAAGGCATGTGCCAATTTTACATATGTTCATATTTAAATTTAATATGTATGAACCATTAGCCAATCTTTTAATTATTTAACAAAATATTATAGATATTTACATGAATCACTTTTAGACAATATATCGTTAGCCATTTTATTGGCATACGATTTGTATTGGCATAAACAATTGGTCATAGATTTCATAACCATATTTGTTTGGATAAGCCAATTTTCATATTCAACATGCTTATGTTTTTATACATTATAAATTAGTCAATCCTTAAGTTATTTAACATAATATTATAGCCAATTCCCAACAAGTTGTTTGACAATGTAGTGTTAGCCATTTTATTGGCATAGGATTAGTATCGGCATAAGCAATTGGCTATACATTTAATAACTATTTTGTTGGCATAAGAAAAAGTTTTATTCAATCATGCTTCATTTGGGATTAATTATTCATTAGCCAAAAACTTATTTAGAGATAACATTATAGTCAATTCCCATTTAAATTTAGAACAATGTTTTTGTTAGCCATTTAATTGACATAAGTTGCTCAAATTATGATTTCACGGAGATCTTTTTAGCCAACCTTATAACATAACATTAAGCATAACGTCTTTTAAACATCTTTGAAAGCATCATATTATAATTTGCTTAATATATCATCATTGTAACGTCATTTGAACAGCAAGTATTCACACCAACCGTAACATCTTCATACATAACATTTTCTGACATATTTCTAACATAGTATCATTCTTTAAATTTGCATAATAA
Organism: Solanum chilense; assembly: GCA_032847665.1. NCBI lineage: Eukaryota > Viridiplantae > Streptophyta > Magnoliopsida > Solanales > Solanaceae > Solanum > Solanum chilense. The sequence continues at coordinate 35,305,270 of CM064972.1, read as the reverse complement.
CACTTATACTCAAACGAGTCCAATTAATAGGTTGATTTCAATCATTATTTAATCAAAAACCATATACATTAGTATCAGCAATCATCACATACCAACAACATGATTTCTAACCTATTCAGCAATGAAATCGTAACAAGGATACTAGGGAATGGAATTCCACAAGAACGACGGGAAACAACTTTAGTTTTCATGATCATAAAAACATTAGAAATAAAGTTCTATTGGGGAAAGAAGTACATGATAGACACTCATACCTTAGGTAGAACTTAATCTACGAAGATCACCTTGAACAAAACGTTGCTTACTGTTTTTGCGTCCTTTTTGTCTATGAGGTTGAACATATTTTTTTGGTTAAACAACTGATATTGACTAATTCAACTTAAGTTTTAATAAGTTAATTAAATTAATTAATTAATTAATTACAAAAAAGCCCTCCTAGATTGACTAGAACTAGGAAAACACAATACTTGGTTATATCTTAAATTTTTCCTACAATTTTTTTTCCCCTTTAAAAAATTAATTAAATGTCTAATTTAATTAATTAAGGTAATTATGGTAACTATTGAAGTTCCCCAAAATCATTGGAACAAAAATTAACCCTTTTGCACCATCCTAGGTTAAGTACTAGGATGTTACTTGAGTTGTACTAGGTTAGATTAAGAATTTCGGTTTGACCCATTAATATCATCAATTTAATGGATAATTTAATTAAATAAGATAACTAGGGTAATTACTAAAGTACCCTTAAGTAGTTATAACCATAACTAATCCTTTGAACCATCCTAGGTTAGGTACTAGGTTGTCTTTTTTTTTTTTAAACAAAATCTTGATATTTCTTTATGATTTAGGTTTTGCCCCTTTAAATAAATTAATTAAGTTACTAAATTAATTAATTTTAAAATACTAGGGTTATTAATAAATTAAAATTAAGTCTTTAGGATTTTAACTAACGCTTTGGATCATCCTAGATTAAGTACTAGGTTGTCCCTTTCTTATCTTATCCGAAATTAAAAAAATCCTTTTTATTTTCGGTTTTAGCCCTTTTAAATTTATTAATTAATTTTGTAATTTAATTAATTAGGTTACCTAATGGAATTACTAAATTACCCCTATGTTTTTAGGGCTATAACTAACCTTTTGGACCATCCTAGGTTAGGTAGGTTAGGTACTAGGTTGTCTCTTTTACTAGTACTTCGTTAGTGTCAACCCGGTTTTGGTCCTACGTTGTCGGGTTCACTAATGGCTCCAATTCAGTAAGTCCTAGGTTACTTAGTCATTTAGGGCAGTAGATTAGAGTCTAGAATTCGTAGTGAGGTTAAGCCCCACATGGTGGTGTCCCTTCTGCACGTTTTCCCCCCTAACTACTCTAACGGAATTCGGTTAGGGTGATCACCTCCTTTAGCAGCTTCTTCACATATCTTGCACATGGGTTGGTTTGAATTTCAAACTAACTTTTATTTATGGTTCATTTGGAAATGTTTACTAATCGTCCCAAGGATCCTCACTATGTCCTTGGGCATTGTTTAATCTACATGATCCTTTTAAATGGTCATGTGTTATGGTGCTAGGCTTGACACTTGGATGCGTAGTAGTTCAGGTGATTTGTAAAGAAGACTTTTTAATTGGCTTAGGGTATTTATTTCAGGTACATTCATTACAAAAACTCATATATACTTGAAAACATGGCTAACACTCTCTAAACAAACATTTTCTACTATGCCCATAATTTCTTAATATGCCCAATATTTCAAAATATTTTGCATTGTGAAGCCTATTTACCCGTGATACACATAACCTATTGGGATTAGAATGTATTATTTTTCGTAATGTCACATTGTTTTACTTGCCAAGAGTAGAACTAGGACACATCCCATGTAGGCACATGATTAAGGAATATCATTGTCCTTTATTTCTCTCTACTCTCCTTCTCAAGTAGAGCAACAACCCATAACATATACACTCGCTACTAGCCTTTGTTCTCAAAGAGATAGTTCCATAAAAAGGGGCATATGAAAAGGTACCATCTCTTAGTCATTACCTAGTCATAATTCAACTACCAAATATGGGTCCACTAGAGGTGACACTTAATTGTCTATAAGGATAACTAATTCTTAACCTTCTATCTATATAGAATGTTCCACATATTAGTCATACTTAAAAGGCAAACATCTTAAATCAACCGATCTTACAGTTTCATTCAACATCCATCTTCTTGTCACATACTCAATAGTGTTCAGGTATCATATATTAATAACCAAGTAAACCTACAAAAATACACTAGTACCATAACTAGAGACATTACCCTAGTGTATCATGATCATATATAGTCAATTAGGAGAGTTAAATCTTACACACTGTAACGACCTGTTTAGTCGTTTTGAGCAGCAGATTTTAATTCTGGAAAATTGGCTGAAACGACGGAACCCACGACGGACCGTCACAGGCACGACGGACCGTCGCAGGGTCTCGTTTCAATATACTTAGGAATTCTAAAACTGGGCATTGAAAATCGACTCTCTGGAAATTGTGACGGACCTGCAGTACGGGCCGTCACAGACACGACGGACCGTCGTGAGCTCCCGTTGCAAAACACTTCAACTTTTGAGAATTTGGTACCAGGAACGAGTTTCTGACCGTCATGACGGAAGTGCAGGACGGACCGTCACGAGTGTGACGGACCGTCACAATGCACTTAGTGAAAAATGGGATTTTGGGCAGTTGCGACGACCTGCGTGACGGACCGTCGCAGGCACGACGGGCCGTCACAGGTTGCGCAAATCCCAGGAAGATTAGGATTTCTCTACACGTTTTAAGGGTCGTTTTGGACTATTCCTTCCTTAATTATAAAGATTGAGGGTTAATATTAATAAGTCTAATTACTTGGGGGTTAAAAGAGGTAACCTTAAGCTAATTGGTGGGTTTTATTGTCCTCTTTTACACTTAATTATATTGTAATTAGGGTAAAGGAAAGAGGTTTGAATAAAACAAAAGAGAAAGAACAAGAGAGAAAAGAGAGAAACGAATTGAGGGAGATTGGACGAGAAGAAGAAAGCTTGGGAATTAGCTTGTTGATCAATTCTTCGGTGGAGGTAGGTTATGGTTATGTTACGATATTCGTAGTGAACTCTTAATAGTGAATGTTATGTGTTGATAGTATTGTAAACCCTGCTATGTGCTTAAATTGTATGCTTGCATGACTATGATTATGAAATTGTGATGAATTAACAAAGCATGATGAAGCTATTGAATCCCAAATCTTGAAAGAACCCTAATTCGCTTGATATATTATATAAT
>CM064972.1:35240367-35301303 GCA_032847665.1 Solanum chilense | reverse complement strand
TAGGGGATCGGAGTGTCACGTACCGACACAAGAGGAAGAAAGATAATGAATCTTGAAAGATAATGAATATACTCAATCTAACGAACTTAATTCCCAAATGAGTATGGTATTGAGGCTTGAGCCCTCATGGATGAACTTGATAGTACTTATTGATGATTATAGTACTTGTTGTTGCTACATGTTGAGTTTTATAGTTGATTTATGATATTATTGATATATATTTGTTTTCTATTTTGAGTTGGCCGATGATACTTACTCAGTACCCGTGGTTGTACTGACCCCCTACTTTTATGTTTTCTTCTTTGTTATTTGTGGAGGGCAGCAAACGTTCCGTCATCTTCAACGCAGCAGTAATTCTAGCCAGTCTTCACTACATCGGAAATTCAGGGTGAGCTAACGCGTCTAGCTTGGACTGGATCTTCTTCTTCAAGTCTTGATGCCTTGAACTTCCGGCATGGACTAGCTTTCATTGGTTTTAGCTTCTTAGACATTCTTAGTTTAGTAATTTGAGATAGATGTTCTTGTGATGATGACTTCCAGATTTTGGGGATAATAGTTAATAAATTTTAGAAGTTATTTAATCGATTTTCATTAATGAGTTTAAGTCTTCCGCATTGTATTTTGTTCATTATGTTTGAAATGTTGGGGTTTAGATTGGTTGGTTCGCTCACATAGTAGGATAAGTGTGGGTGCCAGTCGCGGCCCCGATTTGGGTCGTGACATAAATAATTTAAAATTTTAAAGCAATTTTCCATAAAAGTATTCAAATAAATTTGTATGTCAACAAAAAAAGGTTGGTAAGAAAGTGAAAATTATTATTCAACTTTTTAAATTTAATTTTTATTTTTATTCTCTTATTCTATATTATATTGTATTTTATTTTAACTTCTCATACAATTAAACATGAATATATATTCTTATCTCATCCCAGATTCATGACATACAAGTAATTATTAACTATATTGCCTATACATTTTATTGGAGATTAATATACTCATAATTCAAGATCAAAATTTTATTTTTCTTATTCACTTTCTATTTATTTATTTATTTATTTATTTTAAAAGATAAGACATTGTAAGTATATATGATTTCAAAGCACCTAATCAATTAATTTTTTAATAATTAATTGACCTTTAATATTTTTAATCCGTTATATCATGTATGATTACTTGATGTAAGTTGACATTCATAAGTAATTCATATATCAATATTTTTGAATATATATGTTATTCAAAATTTATGACATTATGGTAAGTTTTTCAAAAATTATTATTCATATCATAAAAAAAATAAAAAAAAGTTAATTATGATAAAAAATTCTTAAGTATGAAAATTTCTTATTAATAAACTGATATATGTTTTTTTTAGAAAATAATAAGATCATTATTTTAGTTAAATGAGTTTAATGAATTAAATAAGTCTATTATTTTTTTAAAAAAGATTTCAATGACATGGTATGCCAACTACGAGTGAGTGAGACTTTTGAAGTGTTAAAGTATGTTTGGAGGAAAATAGTGATAATTGAGTGTTGTTTTGGTCTTAAATGAAACATAAATAATATTTAAGGTAAATCCCTAAACTTGGTGACCATTTAGGGAATTGACTTTTTAGCTTAACTATCGGTTGGGAACATAGGTGTCATCACCACTTGTGATTTATGATCGTGATAAGTTGGTATCAGAGCCCTAGGTTCATCGATTTCATGAGTACAAGAGCTAAGTCTAGTAGAGTCTTCGGGATTGGTGCGGACACGTCCGCTACTTATCTTCGAGAGGCTCATTGACTTTAGCAAACTCTATCATTTCATTCCTTATCGTGCGTATGTGGTACATTTTAAGATCTAAACTTTATTGTTTCATTCTCTCAACAATAATGTTGAGAAGTTCTCAAATTTGTATGTCAATGAGATTGCTGATGTTATGTGGTATAGTGTGAGATGTTGTGATATGTCTAGCAGGATGACTAGGTAATAAGCATTGCTATTTTTGAAAAATTCAATTGAGAAGGTTACTAGTAAGAATGATTTGCTCGAGATGTGATTTTGATAAAAATATTTCAACTTCGTTGTTTTTTTTACAACGAGCTCATATATAGATATATTATTGATAGAATAATAATTTAATATTGGAAGGGTATAATATGGATGCTATGAATATAAGTGTATTCTTAGGAGGATCAATTGATTAGGTAAGAGCATAGTGATTATGATTAGGCTACAATGAGAAGTTGAGGAATAACAAAAATAGAATAAGTGATCATTTACGATGATGTATGAGATGGTAGAACTTGTTATACGATTTGTATGGAGGATTATACTTCTATCCTTTAGAGTGGAGGTATGCCAAAAGAAATTTAACTAGTTCAAATTTAGTGACATAATGACCATGTTGGTATATTGTGTGTCGGATGGAAGTCACGAGGTGGTTTGAGTATAACTCATCAAGAAATAGGAGATAAGGTGGATATGATCAATTAGCAAAAACACTTAAAGTGATGTTTAATGGTACATTGACATATTGAACTTGTGAGGTGTTTTTCGAAAATTGATTCCAGGATTACTAGTATAAGTTCACACTAAAAGAGAAAGAGAATATTTTCAGTTAAAGAAATTTGGGCAATGATATTTGTGTGGCACTTCTGGAAATATTCATAGAGACATGAATACATTGAGAAAGAATCACTCAACAATTCTTGGATTGATAGATTGGTGGTTGAAAATATTATATCAAAAAATAACTAATTGTATTAAGGTAATCAAGCTTGTTCAAACTATCATTCAATATACTCTCTATTGACTACAATTTCATTTTGAGTGTGGATCTACATTATTTTTACTATCATTTACCTTATTTTGGATTGAAACATGCTTTGTAACTCTTCTCTTATGTCTATAGATATTCCCAACACCTATAGATAGTTCATAGTGGTAGATTGATTACATCGATCTTATGTTGTTGACTTGGTAGTAAATTACATGTGGATGAACTTAGTTCTTTTGAATATGAATTGGATCTCTCCATATCATGTATTTTCAGACTACTAGGACAAGATAATAATATAAAAATTTTCAAGTATTCCTAAGATGAAGTGACAAAAACCTCTCGGATAACTTATCCGAGAAGGATATATTCAATTGTTAATTCTCAACTAGTAAAAGGTAAAGTGATGCATCACCTACTAGACTTGTGTATGTGATACTAGTGTCAATAATTCTCTTATAGAATTGGTTTCAGTGATAAAAGATTTCTTGTAGATGAATCAGTTGATCGTGATATTGATGTAGAGTTGGACACTTGATCCATTTCTGTCATTTCTCATTGAAATTCTCCCATGGAATTGAAGGACCGGTAACAAGACTTGTTAAGTAAGAGATTAATTATATGAAGTATATCTTTATTGGTTCTTTCAATCATACTCCGATTCCTTATTATCATTTTCTTTTGATGACATGGTAGTATATTCCCATTTTACGGAGCATCACTTGCACTAGTTGAGGAATGTTCTTTACAATCTAAAGAAGATTAAGGTGTATGTAAATTCTTAAGAATGATTTGTTGTTAGTTTATTGGCATATTTAGAACATATAGTGTTCAGGAAAGGTTTACGATGGATCCCAAGAGGATTTAGATAGTTCAAAATTGGGTTTGACCTACTTCTGTCACGACAATTGGAGTTCTTAAGCCTAGTTGGTTATTATCGAGGATGTTCTCATTCATTGCATTCACATTGACTAAATTGACCTAAAAGTAACAGACTTTTCAGTTCTTTGATGTGTGTTAGGTGACATTTCTAAAGCTCAAGACTTTATTTACTACTACTTAAATTTTACCCGTGTATGGAGAGGGTTTTACCGTATATTTAGATGATTCTTTGATTGGTATTGGTTACGAATTAATATAGAAAAGAAAGCCATATCTTATGCTTCGAGACAATTGAAAGTTCACTAGATGAAGTGTCTTAGTTATAGCTTAAACTTTGCGGCGGTGGTGTTTGCATTAAAATTTTAGAGACATTATCCTTATATTGTGTATTGCGAGGTGTTTCAATATATATTCAATAAGAGTAAACTAGATTCAAGACATTGGATATGGTTAAAGTACTTTCTTAAGGACTATGGAATGATTATAGATTATCGTTTTTACAAGGTGAATGTGATAATAGATAACTTAGGGTGAAATACAGTGAGTATGGGTAGTCTACTTTCATACATTTGAGAGAGCGTCCCATGGCTATGAATGTCCAATCCTTAGCCAATAACATTGTGAAACTTGATATTTTAAAATCCTGTAGAGTTTTGGCTACATAGAGGTGAGGTAGTCCTTACTGGAGAAGATTCAACTTCGATAGTTTGGTGATGAAAATTTGTGTACAACTTACAATAGGATGTTACAAGGAGAATTCAAGAACGAAATTCTTGGTGGTGAGTGAGTTTTAAGGATAAAAGATTTTATTGTGTTCTTCCAATATGTGAGTTGACTAGATTAATCATGGAAGAGGTTGATAGTTCTGATATATTATTCATTCAGAGGCTATTGGGGTGTATTGTAACTTGAAACAACATTATTGATGGTATCGTATGAAGAGAGACATAATAGATTTATATATCAGACTTGAAGCGTCAGCGAGTAAAGTATGAACACCAAAAGTCTTGAGGTGTGACTCAAAGAATGCTCATACCTGATTAGAATTGGAAATGTAGTGCTATGGACTTTCTGGTAGGATTTCCACGTGCATTGGGTAAGTTTGGTACTATATGGGCCATGATATTGACTAGGTCTCTACACTTTTTACCAACACTTTGTACCAATTCTGACTACCTACAATTTAGAAAAGTTAGACAGATCTACGACTAGGAGATAGTGCGTTTGTATAAGATAATTTTTTTTTGAGGTACATAACTTACATATTATTTCTAGAGGTCTATGAAGAAAAAGAGTTGGGTACTTGTTTGGATCGTAGTACAAATTACCATCTTTAGTTTGATGTTTGTTAGAATGGAATATTAAGTCCGTACGGACATGTTGCGGGCATGTGTGATCCATTACGGTGGTAATTGGGATAATTTTTTGCTTTTAGTGAAATTTGCATACCACGATAGTTGTCATTCAAGTGTTGAGATGATATCATTTGAGGCTTCATATAGTAAGAGATGTCGATCTCCAGTTGGTTGGGTTGATCTATTTGAGGTTAGGTTGTGGGTACAAATATGTGGAGGGAGTCCTTGAATAAGGTTAAGTTGATTGAGAATAAAATTCTCATTGTTCAGAGTAGGCAAATGATTATACAGATCGAAGGGTTTGTGATTTGAAATAAATGGTTAGAGAACAAGTTCTATAGAAAGTTTCACCCAAAAAGTTGTGATGAGATTCGAAAAGAAGAGTAAGTTGAGATCGTGATATATTGATCCTTTTGAGATAGTTGACTGTATTGGTGAGGTAACTTACAAGTTGGATTTCTCACCTGGCTTGTTGGGTGTTCACTCTATACTTATATTTGAAGGTTGAATGTAACGACCTGTTTAGTCGTTTTGAGCAGCAGATTTAAATTCTGGAAAAACTGGCTGAGACGACGGATCCCACGACGGACCGTCGAGGGGGTCTCGTTCCAAAACACTTAGAATTCTGAAATTTGGGTACTGAAATCGACTCTCTGAACTTCGTGACGGAATGGCAGGACGGACCGTCGTGGGCACGACGGACCGTCACAGACTCTTCAAGGAAATTGAGTCTCTGAACCTTGCGACGGACCTGCAGGACGGACCGTCACAGCCATGACGGACCGTCACAGGTTGCGTAATCCCAGGCTGGGTCAGATTTCTGTAAATATTTTAAGGGGCGTTTCTGACTATTCCTGCTTATAATTATAAAGTTAGTGGTTAAATATTAATAACTCAATTACTTGGGGGTTAAATGAGGTAACCTTGGAATAATTAGTGGGTTAATTCCTCATCTTTTATACTTAATTATATGCTAATTAGGGTAAAAGAAAGAGGGTTTGAATAAGAAAATAGAAAGAACATGGAGAGGGAAAGAGAAACGATCGAGAGAGATACGAACGAAGAGGAAACACAAAGCTTTGGGAAATTGCTTGCTTGAATCACGAATCTTCGGTGGAGGTAGGTTATGGTTTATGCTATTCGTAGTGAACTCTTAATAGAGAACGATATGTATTGGGTAGTCTTGTAAACCATGCTATATGCTTAATTGTATGCTTGTATGAATGTGATTATATAATTGTGATAAAATAAGCATGATTAGACTATTGAATCCTAAATCTTGAAAAACCCTAATCTACTTTGTTAATGAGATTGATGATGCCTTGGTATAAAGGAAGGCTTGATGAATTAAAGCAATGAGATTGATGATGCCTTGGTATAAAAGAAGGCTTGATGAACTAAAGTAATGAGTTTGATGATGCCTTGGTATAAAAGAAGGCTTGATGAACTAAAGTGATGAGATTAGGGGATCGGAGTGTCACGTTCCGACACATAGAATTAGGGGATCGGGTGTCACGAACCGACACGTAGAATTAGGGGATCGAAGTGTCACGTTCCAACACATAGAATTAGGGGATTGGGTGTCACGAACCGACACGTAGAATTAGGGGATCGGAGTGTCACGTTCCGACACATAGAATTAGGGGATCGGGTGTCACGAACCGACACGTAGAATTAGGGGATCGGAGTGTCACGTTCCGACACATAGTAGTAGGGGATCAGAGTGTCACATACTGACACAAGAGGGATAAAGATAATGAACCGTGAAAGAATGTTAACAAATTCGAACGAAAAGAACCTAATTCCCAAATAAGTATGGTATTGAGGCTTGAGTCCTCATGGGTGATCTTGGCGGTACTTATTAATGATTATAATACTTGTTGTTGCTACATGTTGAGTATTGTAGTTGATTTATGATATTATCTGATATATACTATTTTCTATTTTGAGTTGGCCGATGATACCTACTCAGTACTTGTGTTTTGTACTGACCCCTACTTGTATGTTTCTTTCTTTGTTATTTGTGGAGTACAGCAAACGTACCGTCGCCTTCAACTCAACCGCAATTCTAGCCAGTCTTTATTACACCGGATTTCAGGGTGAGCTAATGCTTCTAGCTTGGATTGGATTTTCTTTTTCATGTCTTGATGCCTTGAAGTTCCGGCATGGACTAGCTTTTTATTTATTTTAGTTTTCTTAGATACTCTTAGTTTTAGTAATTGAGGATAGATGTTCTTGTGATGATGACTTCCAGATTTTGGGGATAATAATAGTTATTGAGTTTTTAGAAGTTATTGAATTGATTTTCATTAATGAGTTTAAGTCTTCCGCATTGTATTTTGTTCATTATGTTTGAAATGTTGGGATTAGATTGGTTGGTTCGCTCACATAGTAAGATAAGTGTGGGTGCCAGTCGCGGCTCGGTTTTGGGTCGTGACAAACTTGGTATCAGAGCGTTAGGTTCGTTGGCCTCATCACACAAGAACGAGTCTAGTAGAGTCTTAAGGAACGGTAGGGGGACGCCTTTACTTTTATTTGAGAGGCTATAAGACTTTAGGAAAATTCCATTCTTTCATTCTTTCTTTCGTGCTATTACTTGGATCCAATTGGTATCTAGGTGATACAAATTGGTATCTGACCATCTTCACTCTATTTCGCAGATGGTTAGAACTAGAGCAACGACTGCACCAACACCAACACCAGCAAGACAAGAAATGTCTGAGCCAGCCACTGGGGCTGTAGCTCGAAGAGGAGTAGTGGCGAGAGGCCGTGGAAGAGGTCGTGGGAGGACGTCCTCTAGAGGAAGAGGACAAGCACCTAGCCCAACTAGTACTAGGGCGGTGACTCCCCCACCGACTGAGGAAGTGATGAGAGAGGGTGAGGAAGGGGAAAATGAACAAGTGCAGAATGAGGAATTGCCACCTTAACCTACCCCAGAGATGATCAATCAGGTTCTTGCTTATCTTAGCGGGTTATCTGATCAGGGCCAGACACCTCCAATGTTTTCTGCACCAGCACCTCAGGTTCCGGAGGTACAACATGCAGCTACTGTGGCTCCCCGCATGGATGCCTCATTGGAAATAGGCACGGTTCCTCGTCTGACTACAGGGCCTATAATGACAAATGATCAGCATGAACTTTTCAGTAAGTTCTTGAAATTGAAACCCCCAGTTTTCAAGGGTGCTGAATCTGAGGATGCTTACGATTTTCTGGTTGACTGTCATGAGCTACTACACAAGATGGGTATAGTAGAACGGGTTGGTGTTGAGTTTGTGACTTATCAGTTTCAAGGGAACGCCAAAATGTGGTGGCGGTCACATGTTGAGTGTCAACCAACAGAGGCACCACTTATGACTTGGGCATCATTCTCTAGCTTGTTTATGGAGAAGTATATCCCCCGGACTTTGAGGGATAGGAAAAGAGATGATTTCTTGAGCCTAGAGCAAGGTAGGATGTCGGTTACTGCATATGAGGCTAAGTTTCGTGCATTATCCAGGTATGCCACCCAACTTTGTTTCAGTCCACAAGAGCGGATCCGCCGTTTTGTGAAGGGGTTGAGGTCAGAATTGCGGATTGCAGCCTTACAGGTAGCGGCTACGGCAAAATCCTTTCAAGAAGTGGTAGACTTCGTGATAGAGGTGGAAGGAGTGAAGCCAGATGACTTCACCATGGCATCGACATCAAAAAGGTTTCGAAAAGGAGGTGAGTTTAATGGTTCATACTCTAGAGGACAGGGTTCAGGAGGTTACTCAGTCCGACCAATTCAGTCTTCACTACAGACTGTAGTTGGGGGTCCACCTCAGACCGGTCAACACTTCTCTGAGAGACCTATGCTTGAATCCAGAGAGTGTTATTGATGTGGGGAGACTGGACATGTCAGGAGGAATTGTCCAAAACAGAGTTATAGACCCCCAATAGCTAGAGGTAGAGGTGGTCATGGTAGAGGCCGTTATTCTGGAGGACGTGGTGGCCGAGGTAATGGTGGTCACCAAAATGGCCGGGGTGACGGGAAAACTGGAGTTACTACAGCACAACATGGTAGGGGCAACGGGCAGACAGGCGATAGGGCCCATTGTTACGCTTCCCCTAGGAGATCTGAAGCGGAGAAATCTGATGCTGTTATCACAGGTAATCTTTTGGTTTGTGATTGCATGACTTCTGTATTATTTGATCCTGGCTCCACATTTTCATATGTATCTTCCTCATTTGGTACTGGTCTTAATTTACCTTGTGAATTGCTTAACATACCTATTCGTGTGTCTACTCCGGTGGGTACGTCTGTGATAGTTGAAAAAGTATATAGGTCTTGCTTGGTGACTTTTGTGGGGAGCAACACTTATGTAGATTTGGTTATCTTAGAAATGGTTGACTTCGATGTAATTCTGGGTATGACTTGGCTTTCTCCAAATTTTGCAATCTTGGATTGTAATGCAAAAACTGTGATGTTAGCCAAGCCTGGGACAGATCCGTTAGTGTGGGAGGGCGACTACACTTCCACTCCGGTTCGTATCATCTCCTTTCTTCGTGCTAAGAGAATGGTTAGCAAAGGGTGTTTAGATTTCTTGGCACATCTCAGGGATTACACTACTCAAGTACCTTCAATTGAGTCAGTTTCGATAGTCCATGAGTTTCTGGATGTGTTCCCTGCAGATCTTCCTGGTATGCCACCGGATAGAGATATCGATTTTTGCATTGATCTGGAACCGGGTACTCGCCCCATTTCTATACCCCCTTATAGAATGGCTCCCGCTGAGTTAAGAAAGTTAAAGGCCCAACTTCAAGAGTTGTTGAGCAAAGGCTTCATTAGACCAAGTGCATCTCCTTGGGGTGCTCCTGTTTTGTTTGTGAAGAAGAAGGATGGGAGTTTCCAGATGTGCATAGACTACCGGCAGTTGAACAAGGTAACTATTAAGAACAAGTATCCCATTCCTCGCATTGATGACTTGTTCGATCAGTTACAAGGTGCTTGTGTCTTCTCTAAGATTGACTTGAGATCCGGTTATCATCAATTGAAATTACGGGCAACGGATGTGCCAAAGACTGCTTTTCGGACTAGGTATGGGCATTACGAATTTGTAGTGATGTCTTTTGGTCTTACGAATGCCCCTGCTGCGTTCATGAGCTTGATAAACGAGATTTTTAAGCCATATCTGGATCTCTTTGTGATCGTATTTATTGATGATATACTGATATACTCAAAGAGTAAGAGGGAACATGAGGAGCATTTGAGAATGGTATTAGAGTTGTTGAGGAAGAAAAAGCTTTATGCCAAATTCTCCAAGTGTGAGTTTTGGCTAGATTCAGTGTCCTTCTTGGGGCACGTGGTTTCTAAGGATGGAGTGATGGTGGATCCTTCTATGATTGAGACAGTGAAGAATTGGGTAAGACCTACTAATGTGTCAGAAATAAGGAGCTTTGTTGGGTTAGCTAGCTATTACCGTCGATTTGTCAAGGGATTCTCTTCTATTGCTTCCCAATTGACGAACTTGACTAAGCAAAATGTTCCATTTGTATGGTCGGATGAATGTGAGGAAAGCTTTCAGAAACTCAAGACCTTGTTAACTACTGCACCAATCCTTACCCTGCCAGTGGAAGGTAAGAATTTCATTATCTATTGTGATGCATCCTATTCGGGTGTGGGTGCAGTGCTAATGCAAGAGAAGAACATAATTGCTTATGCTTCAAGGCAATTAAAGGTGCACGAACGTAATTACCCGACCCATAATTTTTAGTTGGCCGCGGTAGTATTTGCATTGAGCAATGGAGGCACTATCTGTATGGGGTTAAGTGTGAAGTCTATACGGATCATCGTAGCCTACAGTATGTCTTTACTCAGAAAGATTTGAATTTGAGACAGAGGAGATGGATGGAACTACTGAAGGACTACGATATCACTATTCTGTATCATCCGGGAAAAGCTAATGTTGTGGCAAATGCTTTAAGTAGAAAGGCAGTAAGCATGGGAAGTCTAGCTCACTTGCAAGTTTCTAGACGCCCGTTGGCTAGAGAAATCCAAAACTTGGCTAATGACTTTATGAGGCTAGAAGTAAATGAGAAGGGAGGATTTTTGGCTTGTGTGGAGGCGAGATCTTCGTTTCTTGACAAGATTAAGGGAAAGCAGTTTACTGATGAGAAACTGATTCGGATCCGAGATAAAGTGTTACGAGGAGAGGCTAAAGAAGCAAAACTCGATGAGGAAGGTGTTTTGAGGATTAAGGGAAGGGTATGTGTGCCCCGTGTTAATGCTTTGATCCACACTATTCTCACAGAGGCTCATAGTTCCGGATATTCTATACATCCTGGTGCAACCAAGATGTACCATGACCTAAAGCAACACTTTTGGTGGAGTAGAATGAAGCGTGACATTGTGGATTTTGTTGCCAAATGTCCAAATTGTCAGCAAATAAAGTATGAACACCAGAGGCCCGGAGGAACACTTCAGAGAATGCCCATTCCTGAATGGAAGTGGGAGAGAATCGCAATGGACTTCGTGGTTGGTCTTCCAAAGACAATGGGTAAGTATGACTCTATTTGGGTGATTGTTGATAGGTTAACTAATTCTGCTCATTTCATTCCGGTCAAGGTGACTTACAATGCAGAGAAGTTAGCCAAACTTTACATCTCGGAAGTTGTTCGATTGCATGGGGTTCCACTCTCCATCATATTAGATAGAGGTACGCAGTTTACTTCTAAGTTTTGGAGAACATTGCATGCTGAATTAGGTACTAGGTTGGAACTTAGTACTGCATTTCACCCTCAGACCGATGGTCAGTCTGAGCGAACGATTCAAGTGTTGGAGGATATGCTTCGTGCATGTGTGATAGAATTTGGTGGTCATTGGGACAACTTCTTACCCTTAGCGGAGTTTTCATACAATAATAGCTATCACTCAAGTATTGATATGGCCCCATTTGAGGCACTGTATGGGAGGAGATGTAGTTCTCCCATTGGTTGGTTTGATGCCTTTGAGGTTAGACCTTGGGGTACTGACCTATTGAGGGATTCAATAGAGAAGGTGAAATCTATTCAAGAAAAGCTTTTAGCTGCTCAAAGTAGGCAAAAGGAATATGCGGATCGAAAGGTTAGAGACTTGGAGTTCATGGAGGGTGAACAATTCTTGCTGAAGGTCTCACCCATGAAAGGGGTGATGCGGTTTGGTAAAAGAGGTAAGCTAAGCCCAAGGTATATTGGACCATTTGAAGTACTTAAGCGAGTAGGAGAGGTGGCTTATGAATTAGCCTTGCCTCCAGGACTGTCAGGAGTGCATCCGGTATTTCATGTGTCTATGTTGAAGAGATACCATGGGGATGGAAACTACATCATTCGTTGGGATTCGGTTCTGCTTGATGAGAATTTGTCTTATGAGGAGGAGCCTGTTGCCATTTTAGATAGGGAAATTCGCAAGTTAAGGTCGAGGGAGATTGCATCCATCAAGGTTCAATGGAAGAATCGGCCGGTTGAAGAGTCTACTTGGGAGAAGGAGGCGGATATGCAAGAAAGATACCCACATCTGTTTACAGATTCAGGTACTCCTTTTTGCCCTTGTTTCTTTTCTTGTGATCGTTCGAGGAAGAACGATGGGTAAATTGGTATCTATTGTAACGACCTGTTTAGTCGTTTTGAGCAGCAGATTTTAATTCTGGAAAAACTGGCTGAGACGACGGATCCCACGACGGACCGTCATGGGCACGACGGACCGTCGAGGGGGTCTCATTCCAAAACACTTAGAATTCTAAAATTTGGGTACTGAAATCGACTCTCTGAACTTCGTGACGGAATGGCAGGACGGACCGTCGTGGGCACGACGGACCGTCACAGACTCTTCAAGGAAATTGAGTCTCTGAACTTTGCGACGGACCTGCAGGACGGACCATCACAGCCATGACGGACCGTTAGAGGTTGCGTAATCCCAGGCTGGGTCGGATTTCTGTAAATATTTTAAGGGGCGTTTTGGACTATTCCTGCTTATAATTATAAAGTTAGTGGTTAAATATTAATAACTCAATTACTTGGGGGTTAAAGGAGGTAACCTTGGAATAATTAGTGGGTTAATTCCTCATCTTTTATACTTAATTATATGCTAATTAGGGTAAAAGAAATAAGGTTTGAATAAGAAAATAGAAAGAACAAGGAGAGGGAAAGAGAAACGATCGAGAGAGATACGAACGAAGAGGAAACACATAGCTTTGGGAAATTGCTTGCTTGAATCACAAATCTTCGGTGGAGGTAGGTTATGGTTTATGCTATTCGTAGTGAACTCTTAATAGCGAATGATATGCATTGGGTAGTCTTGTAAACCATGCTATATGCTTAATTGTATGCTTGTATGAATGTGATTATATAATTGTGATAAAATAAGCATGATGAAGCTATTGAATCGTAAATCTTAAAAAA
This sequence comes from Solanum chilense, assembly GCA_032847665.1. Classification (NCBI taxonomy): domain Eukaryota; kingdom Viridiplantae; phylum Streptophyta; class Magnoliopsida; order Solanales; family Solanaceae; genus Solanum; species Solanum chilense. The sequence goes on along the minus strand of CM064972.1, from coordinate 35,287,910 downwards.
CCCTAATCTACTTTGTTAATGAGATTGATGATGCCTTGGTATAAAGGAAGGCTTGATGAATTAAAGCAATGAGATTGATGATGCCTTGGTATTAAAGAAGGCTTGATGAACTAAAGCAATGAGTTTGATGATACCTTGGTATAAAAGAAGGCTTGATGAACTAAAGTGATGAGATTAGGGGATCAGAGTGTCACGTTCCTACACATAGAATTAGGGATCGGGTGTCACGAACCGACACATAGAATTAGGGGATCGGAGTGTCACGTTTCGACACATAGTAGTAGGGGATCGGAGTGTCACGTACTGACACATAAAATTAGGGGATCGGGTGTCACGAACCGACACGTAGAATTAGGGGATCGGAGTATCACGTTCCGACACATAGTAGTAGGGGATCGGAGTGTCACGTACTGACACAAGAGGAATAAAGATAATGAACCGTGAAAGAATGTTAACAAATTCGAACGAAAAGAACCTAATTCCCAAATGAGTATGGTATTGAGGCTTGAGTCCTCATGGGTGAACTTGGCGGTACTTATTAATGATTATAATACTTGTTGTTGCTACATGTTGAGTATTTTAGTTGATTTATGATATTATCTTATATATACTGTTTTCTATTTTGAGTTTGCCGATGATACCTACTAAGTACTTGTGTTTTGTACTGACCCCTACTTGTATGTTTCTTTCTTTGTTATTTGTGGAGTACAGCAAACGTACCGTCGCCTTCAACTCAACCGCAATTCTAGTCAGTCTTCATTACACCAGATTTCAGGGTGAGCTAATGCTTCTAGCTTGGACTGGATCTTCTTTTTCATGTCTTGATGCCTTGAAGTTCCGGCATGTACTAGCTTTTTATTTATTTTAATTTTCTTAGATACTCTTAGTTTTAGTAATTGAGGATAGATGTTCTTGTGATGATGACTTCCAAATTTTGGGGATAATAATAGTTATTGAGTTTTTAGAAGTTATTGAATTGATTTTCATTAATGAGTTTAAGTCTTCCGCATTGTATTTTGTTCATTATGTTTGAAATGTTGAGATTAGATTGGTTGGTTCGCTCACATAGTAAGATAAGTGTGGGTGCCAGTCGCGGCTCGGTTTTGGGTCGTGACATTGAAGAAGGATGGTTTCATGCGATTCAATTTGATTTCATGTTACTTGATTAGAATGCGAATTTTAAGGAAGCTACATACACTTGGAGAACGAATCAAACATGTGGATCCTATATCCCCAACTTTTTTGAGCGTTCAATTAATTTTATTTCTTTTACTGATTGAGGACAAGCGTTTGTTTTAGTGTTAGATGATGTAACGACCCGCTAGCTCATTTTAATAACTAGAACTAGAACTATTATGACTCTTCCAAAAAAAATTAAATTGCTAATTTTAAACTATTAATTTAACTATGACTATTTAGTTCACAAATAGATTCTGAATATGAAATTTAAATTGGTGGTTAATTGGCCAGTCTGTAATTTACTTAATATCCTAAGCCTTTGCCCGTGTATAAATTAATAAGAGTAACTTCACATGTAGCAAACATACAAATCATAATTGTATGTTATAACTATAATTTGCATAATTGTGCTCCATAACAAACATAAATATGTATATTTCTCTATAAATATACAAAAGAAATCAGTTGTATAATTTTGTTGTACATATACAAAAGAAAGCAATTGTATAATCTGCTTTGGTATGCATATACAAAAGATCAATTGTATAATTTGTGTTTTAAAATGCGAGAAAAATAGAAAGACACAAGAAAATTGGGCAGGGGAAGATCATATTTGTATAGCCACAAGTGTATAAGATGAAAATGTATACATTTGAATTTGTATATACATTTTTTTCTAGCTTTATACCAATACAAATACAATGCATACATATTTGTTTGTATAAATTGAGAGAGGCGAGTGAGTGAGCAAGATCTGGGAGAGGGGAGAGAGGATATCGATAATATATGTATATTTATGATTTTTTCTAGCATTATACAAACAAAAACACATTTTATATATTTGCATTTATGTATAAAGTGAAAGAAAAGAGTGAGAGAGCGAGATATGGGAAAGTGTCGAGCGAGATCTGGGAGAGGGGAACGAAGATATATGTATATATACATTTTTCTCTCGCTTTATACAAACAAAAACATATTTTATACATTTGTGTTTGTATAAAAACGAGAGTGGGCGAGGGAGAGAATGAGAGTAGTTAGAGAGATTCACTAGAAGAGAGACAAAATAACAACAATTTGCTATGAGGTACAACTAAATCAAACAATAGTTATACCAATTAATTTGAATCAATAGATTGCTATTATATAAAAATTTTCCAATTAATATTAGAGTTTAATGGGATGTAAGATTAATCGATGGGAACTCACATCATCTGCTGTGTCAAATCACGACAACAAGAGGGAATACGTGATCACTCTGCCTTCAAGTAAGATTTTTTTTGGCTAAGTCTTTCATGATCAGATTGATTTAAGGTTTAATACTTCTCTTTGTCAATATTGTCTTTTATATTTGTTGGTGAAGGAAATTTATTAACACCATTACCCTTGTCCACTAATAATCAGCCATCGTGATGATGGGAAGATTTGAGGGAGACCATTTTTTACTCATTAACTACTAGAGGGAGGTTATCATATAATATTACTATTATATTAGTGGAGTAGAAACAATTGAAATTGTGTCTTTTTCTGCAAAAAATAAATAAATCAAGTAGCTACTCAATAATCGCAACATAATAGGTATTAATGATTTCTTAATAATTTGAAAAGATACGAAAATTTTAGGTTAAACCCTTGTAGAAGAAAATTTGGTGTAATTGTTACGCTGATGCACAATTGTTTTGAATTCGGTGACCAACAATTTTGGGTTTAACGGTTGGTCGCATTTGTGGTTTCAAAAGAAGTAGCTCTAGTTCCAAATATTATTATTTGTTTCATATCATAAATTTAATTTTTGATATTGAGACATGTAATTAATTATTAATTGTACCATATTATATTAATACAATTAAATTTATTATATTTAGAGGAAGTAAGACTTCATTCTACACTTAAAATTTTAAGAATAAGAAACTTGACATATTAGTTGACACTAATAATTATGAATTTAATTGTAAGTTGAGATGAGTGTTGGGTCTAGGCTAGAGATACAACAATATGAGTGTCTAAAAATTGTTTACTAACGAATAACGTATGTTTGATAGATTGAGAACTTTATGAAGTTTTACGAAAATATAAGGCAAAATCTTGAGGATTCATGACATGTATTTGGCATTCAAGGTATGTTAAGACTTTTAGACTTTGTTGAGGTGTGTTTTCTAATTAAAATAAAAAATGAAATAGAAAATGGATAAGGGCAGAATATGAGAGTCCGCATCAATGGTGTGATGGGCATTGACACGAGTACTGATATTATTACTATAATAAGATAGATTGTAATTCAGAAATGTCAAAGCATATGTGCATTAGATGATGTGTTTAGTGACTTAATTTATTTTGTGTTTTTTTTTTATTTTTATTAAACCCGCATAATTGTGATAATTGAGGTAATTATATTTCATAGCTACATTTGACTTATTCAGATGTTACATCATCTATTTTTTTTGTTGATATCATATTGTGCTCATGCATAAACATGAGATTGAGTGTGAGTAAAGGTCTAACACGTGCAGATTTTCCTTGTGAAGATCAATTAAGGATTATAATTTGGGCATGTTGAGATCGTCCGTGCGAGTGGAAAGTTATAATTATAATTTGGGAACGTAAAGATTGTCCGTGCGAAAACTGATTGATTTTATGATACTGCATTGAGATTGTACGCACAGACACACGGAGATCATTCGTGTTGGTATATGGACCTTGCGAGTCCCCCATGGTTCATGAACTCTCGTTGTATTTCCAAGGAGTCTCATGTATATATGGTTGAGAAAGTACTGGGCAAGTGAAGCATATCATTTCATGGTGTCACATTGCATTGCATCTCATTACATCCCTCATTCCTGTTGAGTATATGTTTTATTTGTGTTTTGAAATTTCATGACATTTTGTTATCCTTATTGAAGAACATTTGGTTGATAAGTATGACATGGACTAGTAAAATTAATGGATTATTTTCTTATATACTCTTGTCACTATTTTTTGGTTGTCGGTCTATGAGATATATTGGATACACGCGGTTTCGTACTCATATTACACTTGTTGCACTTTTTTGTGGAGAAGGTTGGATTTTTAATTTGAGCACATCATGAAGATTTCAGAGTTATGTTTAGTTTGAGTTAGATTGGAGTTGTGGTCAGCTACTTAGTTGTTCTGTGGCTGTAACGACCTGTTTAGTCGTTTCGAGCAGCAGATTTTATTTCTGGAAAAACTGTCTGAGTCGACGGAACCCACGACGGACCGTCATGGGCACGACGAACCGTCGAGGGGGTCTCGTTCCAAAACACTTAGAATTCTGAAAATTGGATACTGAAATCGACTCTCTGAACTTCATGACGGAATGGCAGGACGGACCGTCGTGGGCACGACGGACCGTCACACATCTTCCACAGAAATTAAGTCTCTGAACTTTGTGACGGACCTGCAGGACGGACCATCGCAGGCACGACTGGCCGTCACAGGTTGCGTAATCCCAGGCTGGGTCGGATTTCTGCAAATATTTAAAGGGGCGTTTTGGACTATTCCTGCTCTAATTATAAAGTTAGTGGGTTAATGTTAATAGTTTAATTACTTGGGGGTTAAAAGAGATAACCTTGAGTAAATTAGTGGGTTGATTCCTCATCTTTTATACTTAATTATATGCTAATTAGGGTAAAAGAAAGAGGGTTTGAATAAGAAAAATAGAAAGAACAATGAGAGGGACAGAGAAGAACGATCGAGAGAGAGGAGAAACGAAGAGGATAGCAAAGCTTGGGGAATTTGCTTGCTTGATCACGAATCTTCGGTGGAGGTAGGTTATGGTTTTTATGCTATTCGTAGTAAACTCTTAATCGCGAATGATATGTATTGGTAGTATTGTAAACCCTTCTATATGCTTAATTGTATGCTTGCATGAATGTGATTATATAATTGTGATAAAATAAGCATGATGAAGCTATTGAATCCTAAATCTTGAAAAACCCTAATCTACTTTGTTAATGATGATGCCTTGGTATAAAAGAAGGCTTGATGAACGAAAGTAGTGAGATTAGGGGATCGGGTTTCACGTTCCAAGACAAGTATAGAGATTAGGGGATCGGGTGTCACGTTCCGACACCAGGATAGAATAGAGGATCGGGTGCCACGTTCCGGTACCAGGAAAGTATATGAGGATCAGAGTGTCACGTTCCGACACCAGGATAGTATATGGATCGGGTGCCACGTTCCGGTACCAGGATAGAATGAGGATCGGAGTGTCACGTTCCGACACCAGGATAGTATATGGATCGGGTGCCACGTTCCGGTACCAGGATAGAATGAGGATCGGAGTGCCACGTTCCGGCACCAGGATAGAATATGGATCGGAGTGTCACGTTCCGACACCAGGATAGTATATGGAGCGGAGTGTCACATACCGACACGAGAGAAATAAAGATAATGAATCTTGAAAGATGTCATTATACTCGATTTAATGAACCTTATTCCCAAATGAGTATGATGGGGAGGCGTGAGTCCTCATTGATGTGCTTGGTGTTGTGACCAAGGGTTATGATAATTGTAAATGCCGCATCTTGAGTATTGTTGTTGATTTTATGATATGATCTGATATATACTGTTTTCTATTTTGAGTTGGCCGATGATACCTACTCAGTACTTGTGTTTTGTACTGACCCCTACTTGTATTTTTCTTTCTTTGTTATATGTGGAGTGCAGCAAACGTGCCTTCGTCTTCAACTCAATCGCAACTCTAGCCAGTCTTCATTACACCGGATTTCAGGGTGAGCTAAAGCTTCTAGCTTGGACTGGATCTTCTTCTTCAAGTCTTGATGCCTTGAACTTCCGGCATGGACTAGTTTTTTTTACTTATTTTAGCTTCTTAGATACTCTTAGATTAGTAATTTGAGGATAGATGTTCTTGTGATGATGACTTCCAGATTTTGGGGAATAATAGATGTTGAGTTCAGAAGTTATTGAATTGATTTTTCATTAATGAGTTTAAGTCTTCCGCATTACTTTCTGTTGATATTATATTGAAATGTTGGGGTTTAGATTGGTTGGTTCGCTCACATAGTAGGATAAGTGTGGGTGCCACTCGCGGCTCGGTTTTGGGTCGTGACAAACTTGGTATCAGAGCATTAGGTTCGTTGGTCTCATCACACAAGAACGAGTCTAGTAGAGTCTTAAGGAATGGTAGGGGGATGCCTTTACTTTTCTTTGAGAGGCTATAGGACTTAAGGAAAATTCCATTCTTTCTTTCTTTCGTGCTATTACTTGGATCCAATTGGTATCTAGGTGATACAAATTGGTCTCTGACATCCTCACTCTATTTCGAGGATGGTTAGAACTAGAGCAACAACGGTGCCAACACCAACACCGGCAAGACAGGATGCGTCTGAGTCAGCCACTGGGGCTGTAGCTCGAAGAGGAGCAGTGGCAAGAGGCCGTGGTAGAGGTCGCGGGAGGACGTCCTCTATCGGAAGAGGACAAGCACCTGGCCCAGCTAGTACTAGGGCAGTGACTCCTCCACCGACTGAGGAAGTAGTAAGAGAGGGTGAGGAAGGGGAAAGTGAGCAAGTGCAGAATGAGGAATTGCCACCCCAACCTACCCCAGAGATGATTAATCAGGTTCTTGCTTATATTAGAGGGTTATCTGATCAAGGCCAGACACCTCCAGTGTTTTCTGCACCAGCACCTCAGGTTCCGGAAGTACGACAGGTCACTGCTGAGGCTCCCCGCATGGATGCCTCATTGGAAATAGGCACGTTTCCTCGTTTGACTACAGGGCCTATAATGACAAACGATCAGCATGAACTTTTCAGTATGTTCTTGAAATTGAAACCTCCAGTCTTCAAGGGTGCTGAATCGGAGGATGCCTACGATTATCTGGTTGACTGTCATAAGCTACTACACAAGATGGGTATAGTAGAACGATTTGGTGTTGAGTTTATGACCTATAAGTTTCAAGGGAACGCCAAAATGTGGTGGCGGTCATATGTTGAATGTCAACCAGCACAGGCACCACCTATGACTTGAGCGTCATTCTCTAGCTTATTTATGGAGAAGGTATATAGGTCTTGCCTGGTGACTTTTGTGGGGAGCAATACTCATGTAGGCTTGGTTATCTTAGAAATGGTTGATTTCGATGTAATTCTTGCTATGACTTGGCTTTCTCCGAATTTTGCGATCTTGGATTGTAATGCTAAAACTGTGACATTAGCCAAGCCTGTGACAAATTAGTTAGTGTGGGAGAGCGACTACACTTCTACTCCGGTTCGTATCATCTCCTTTCTTCGTGCTAAGAAAATGGTTAGCAAAGGGTGTTTAGCTTTCTTGGCACATCTCAGGGATGACACTACTCAAGTACCTTCAATTGAGTCGATTTTGATAGTCCGTGATTTTCTGGATGTGTTCCCTGTAGATCTTCCTGGTATACCACCGGATAGAGATATCGATTTTTGCATTGATCTGGAACCGGGTACTCGCCCCATTTCTATACCCCCTTATAGAATGGCTCCCGCTGAGTTAAGAGAGTTAAAGGCCCAACTTCAAGAGTTGTTGAGCAAAGGCTTCATTAGACCAAGTGCATCTCCTTGGGGTGCTCCGGTGTTATTTGTGAAGAAGAAGGATGGGAGTTTTTGGATGTGCATAGACTACCGGCAGTTGAACAAGGTAACTATTAAGAACAAGTATCCCATTCCTCGCATTGCTGACTTGTTCGATCAGTTACAAGTTGCTTGTGTCTTCTCTAAGATTGACTTGAGATCCGGTTATCATCAATTGAAAATACGGGCAACGGATGTGCCAAAGACTACTTTCAAACCAGATACGGGCATTACGAATTTGTAGTGATGTCTTTTGGTCTTACGAATGCCCCTGCTGCGTTCATGAGCTTAATGAACGGGATTTTTAAGCCATAGCTGGATCTCTTTGTGATCGTTTTTATTGATGATATACTGATATACTACAAGAGTAAGAAGGAACATGAGGAGCATTTGAGAATTGTGTTGGAAGTATTAAGGGAGAAAAGGCTTTATGCCAAATTCTCCAAGTGTGAGTTTTGGCTAGATTCAGTGTCCTTCTTGGGGCACGTGGTTTCTAAGGATGGAGTGATGGTGGATCCTTCTAAGATTGAGATAGTGAAGAATTGGGTAAGACCTACTAATGTGTCAGAAATAAGGAGCTTTGTTGGTTTAGCTAGCTATTACCGTCGATTTGTCAAGGGATTCTCTTCCATTGCTTCCCAATTGACGAACTTGACTAAGCAGAATGTTCCATTTGTATGGTCGGATGAATGTCAGGAAAGCTTTCAGAAACTCAAGACCTTGTTGACTACTGCACCAATACTTACCCTTCCAGTGGAAGGTAAGAATTTCATTGTCGATTGTGATGCATCCTATTCTGGTTTGGGTGCAGTGCTAATGCAAGAGAAGAATGTAATTGCTTATGCTTCAAGGCAATTAAAGGTGCACGAACGCAATTACCCGACCCATGATTTGGAGTTGGCCGCGGTAGTATTTGCATTAAAGCAATGGAGACACTATTTATATGGGGTTAAGTGTGAAGTCTATACGGATCATCGTAGCCTACAGTATGTCTTTACTCAGAAAGATTTGAATTTGAGAAAGAGGAGATGGATGGAACTACTGAAGGACTACGATATCACTATTCTGTATCATCCGGGAAAAGCTAATGTTGTGGCAGATGCTTTAAGTAGGAAGGCAGGAAGCATGGGAAGTCTATCTCACTTGCAAGTTTCTAGACGCCCGTTGGCTAGAGAAATCCAAAACTTGGCTAATGACTTTATGAGGCTAGAAGTAAATGAGAAGGGAGGATTTTTAGCTTGTGTGGAGGCGAGATCTTCTTTTCTTGACAAGATCAACGGAAAACAGTTTGATGATGAGAAACTAAGCTGAATTCGGGATATGGTGTTGCGAGGAGAGGCTAAAGAGGCGATAATTGATGAGGAAGGTGTTTTGAGGATTAAAGTAAGGGTATGTGTGCCCCGTGTTGATGACTTGATCCACACTATTCTTACAGAGGCTCATAGTTCGGATATTTTATACATCCGGGTGCAACCAAGATGTACCGTGACCTAAAGCAACACTTTTGGTGGAGTAGAATGAAGCGAGACATTGTTGATTTTGTTGCCAAATGTCCAAATTGTCAACAAGTAAAGTATGAACACCAGAGGCCCGGAGGAACACTTCAGAGAATGCCCATTCCTGAATGGAAGTGGGAGAGAATTGCAATGGATTTCGTGGTTGGTCTTCCAAAGACATTGGGAAAGTTTGATTCTATTTGGGTAATTGTGGACAGATTAACTAAGTCTGCTTACTTCATTCCGGTCAAGGTGACCTACAATGCAGAGAAGTTAGCCGAAATCTATATCTCAGAAATCGTTCGATTGCATGGAGTTCCACTCTCCTTCATATCAGATAGAGGTACGCAGTTTACTTCTAAGTTTTGGAGAACATTGCATGCTGAATTAGGTAGTAGGTTGGACCTTAGTACTGCATTTCACCCTCACACCGATGGTCAGTCTTAGCGAACGATTCAAATGTTGAAGGATATGCTTCGTGCATGTGTGATAGAATTTGGTGGTCATTGGGATAACTTCTTACCCTTAGCGGAGTTTTCTCCATTCGAAGCATTGTATGGGAGGAGATGTAGGTCTCCCATTGGTTGGTTTGATGCATTTGAGGTTAGACCTTGGGGTACTGACCTTTTGAGGGATTCATTAGAGAAAGTGAAATTTATTCAAGAAAAGCTTTTAGCGGCGCAAAGTAGGTAAAAGGAATAGGCAGATCGAAAGGTTAGAGACTTGGAGTTAATGGAGGGTGAGCAAGTCTTGCTGAAGGTTTCGCCCATGAAAGGGGTGATGCGGTTTGGTAAAAGAGGTAAGCTAAGCCCAAGGTATATTGGACCATTTGAAGTACTTAAGCGAGTATGAGAGGTGGCTTATGAATTAGCCTTACCTCGAGGACTGTCAGGAGTGCATCCGGTATTTCATGTGCCTATGTTGAAAAGATACCATGGGGATGGAAACTTCATCATTCGTTGGGATTCAGTCCTGCTTGATGAGAATTTGACTTATGAGGAGGAGCCTGTTGCCATTCTAGATAGAGAAATTCACAAGTTGAGGTCGAGGGATATTGCATCCATCAAAGTTCAATGGAAGAATCGACCAGTTGAAGAGGCCACTTGGGAGAAGGAGGCTGATATGCAATAAAGATACCCACACCTGTTTACAGATTCAGGTACTCCTTTTCGCCCTCATTTTTCTTCTTGTTATCATTCGAGGACGAACGATGGGTAAATTGGTATCTATTGTAACGACCTGTTTAGTCGTTTCGAGCAGCAAATTTTATTTCTGGAAAAACTGCCTGAGTCGACGGGGGGTCTCGTTCCAAAACACTTAGAATTCTGAAAATTGGGTACTGAAATCAACTCTCTGAACTTCGTGACGGAATGGCAGGACGGACCGTCGTGGGCAGGACGGACCGTCGTGGGCACGACGGACCGTCACACATCTTCCACAGAAATTAAGTCTCTGAACTTTGTGACGGACCTGCAGGACGGACCGTCGCAGGCACGACGGGCCGTCACAGGTTGCGTAATCCCAGGCTGAGTCGGATTTCTATAAATATTTAAAGGGGCATTTTGGACTATTCCTGCTTTAATTATTAAGTTAGTGGGTTAATGTTAATAGTTTAATTACTTGGGGGTTAAAAGAGATAAACTTGAGTTAATTAGTGGGTTAATTCCTCATCTTTTATACTTAATTATATGCTAATTAGGATAAAATAAAGAGGGTTTGAATAAGAAAAATAGAAAGAAAAAGGAGAGGGACAGAGAAGAACGATCGAGAGAGAGGAGAAACGAAGAGGATAGCAAAGCTTGGGGAATTTGCTTGCTTGATCACGAATCTTCGGTGGAGGTAGGTTATGGTTTTTATGCTATTCGTAGTAAACTCTTAATAGCGAATGATATGTATTGGTAGTATTGTAAAACCTTCTATATGCTTAATTGTATGCTTGCATGAATGTGATTATATAATTGTGATAAAATAAGCATGATGAAGCTATTGAATCCTAAATCTTGAAAAACCCTAATCTACTTTGTTAATGATGATGCCTTGGTATAAAAGAAGGCTTGATGAACGAAAGTAGTGAGATTAGGGGATCAGGTGTCACGTTCCGACACCAGGATAGAGATTAGGGGATCGGGTGTCACGTTCTGACACCAGGATAGAAATAGAGGATCGGGTGCCACGTTCCGGTACCAGGATAGTATATGAGGATCGGCGTGTCACGTTCCGACACCAGGATAGTATATGGATCGGGTGCCACGTTCCGGTACCAGGATAGAATGAGGATCGGAGTGTCACGTTTCGACACCAGGATAGTATATGGATCGGGTGCCACGTTCCAGTACCAGGATAGAATGAGGATCGGAGTGCCACGTTCTGGCACCAGGATAGAATATGGATCGGAGTGTCACGTTCCGACACCAGGATAGTATATGGAGCGGAGTGTCACATACCGACACGAGAGAAATAAAGATAATGAATCTTGAAAGATGTCAATATACTCGATTTAATGAACCTAATTCCCAAATGAGTATGATGGGGAGGCGTGAGTCCTCATTGATGTGCTTGGTGTTGTGACCAAGGGTTATGATAATTGTAAATGCCGCATGTTGAGTATTGTAGTTGATTTTATGATATTATCTGATATATAATGTTTTCTATTTTGAGTTGGCCGATGATACCTACTCAGTACTTGTGTTTTGTACTGACCCCTACTTGTATTTTTCTTTCTTTGTTATATGTGGAGTGCAGCAAACGTGCCGTCGTCTTCAACTCAATCGCAACTCTAGCCAGTCTTCATTACACCGGATTTCAGGGTGAGCTAATGCTTCTAGCTTGGACTGTATCTTCTTCTTCAAGTCTTGATGCCTTGAACTTCCGGCATGTACTAGTTTTTTTTACTTATTTTAGCTTCTTAGATACTCTTAGATTAGTAATTTGAGGATAGATGTTCTTGTGATGACGACTTCCAGATTTTGGGGAATAATAGATGTTGAGTTTAGAAGTTATTGAATTGATTTTTCATTAATGATTTTAAGTCTTCCGCATTACTTTCTGTTGATATTATATTGAAATGTTGGGTTTAGATTGGTTGGTTCGCTCACATAGTAGGATAAGTGTGGGTGCCACTCGCGGCTCGGTTTTGGGTCGTGACAGTGGCCCACACCTTCCTCTATGCATTTAGTTGTCACTTTATTTTAGTATTTAGAAACGATATTCTTTATTGCTAGGTTTGTCATCTAGTTCCACACTTATGTCGTAGTTTAGAAGTTCTTGTACTTATGACACTAAATCTTGGGGTGACAATTTAGGTTTCCACATTTCATACCTGTAAATGACTTAGTATTTGGATGATATGTTTTCGCTTATGTTTCTACATTAAATAATGAATTGAATTGGTAAAAGTATTGGGTTGTCTTACCAATCGGTTGGGAACATAGGTGCCATCACGATTTGTGATTTTGGGTCGTGACAAAACATGTCTTTTTAATTGAATTAAAAGGTGGGCATATAATCCAAAAAACCAAAAACTAAAATCGATTGGTTTTCAATTTCTGTTTAGTATAATGTCTGAGCATACTGGGAGTGACAAGATTAGAGATGATGTTATTTGGGAGAGAATAACCTCCATAGTGGACACGATAAGGAAAGAGAGACTAAAATAATTTGGACGTGTGTAAAGGAGGTGTGCTGACGGTCCAGTGAGGAGTTGCGACTTGCAAGAGATTGGTTGTATGAGTATGCAGATGGTTGGAGCTAGGACAAAAAAGTATTATAGAGATGTGATCACATGAAACAAGTATAGAACCCATAATTTTCCAAGATATATTAAGTTGGACAAAAAAGTATTCCAAGGCTTCTCATGTATATAAGACAATTTTTTATTTTTTAACTTATTATTTGAATTTTATTCTCATTTTTATTTAGTCATTACTAACACTTTTACTAAGTGTCTTTACATGTATCCCCAAGTTGCTTCCTATTGAAGCTATTATAGCAAAGTTTGAATGATATTCTTATGTATTTATTGTGTGTATTATTCACATTAGGCAAACCTTAAGTCTTTTCTTATATTATTGTTTTATTTTGTTATTTGTGTATGTTGCATGTACTATATTTGTTTGTTGTTTTATCTCTTCCTCAATTTGAAAATAATGAATTCAGTTGAGACTCACGAATGTGGATTTCGATTGATCCCTACAGAATTAGAATAGGTGAGATATATTATCACGCTCTGAGCCTACACCCTGTCCGTGATCGACACTCGAGAATAATTGTTGCTCCTGAGCGTACACTTGGCCTAACTTAACTCTTAGCGGAAGACTTGCTCATAAAAAATATGAACTCAAATGCATATCTTTACTAAATGTGTCAAATAAATACTTATAATATTTTAGAAATAAAACATTCAACTAGACAAAGAGGCAGTTGAAGTCTCAAAATAAACAACAGAAAAATGAAAAGACTCATGAACTATTGTCTATTTATCTATGAAGCCTCTAATACTATGAGGGATATCGGGACAAGGCCCCCGATCATCCTAGCAACGACGATTACTATTGAGATTACAATTCAAACTAATTTTTCATGAACTTGTTTCAAATCATGACATGTATACAGGGGCGGAGCTACCCTTGCCCGGGGTGTATCAAGCGACACCCCTTCTCTGAAAAAATACGTTGTATAGATAGCTCAAATTTTAATTTTCTATATATAATAAACTTGAATCCCAATGGTTGAGGGGATGAACAATTGCAACTTAATACTGGCCTTGACGTTGATCAAATCTAGCTGACACTTCTTATATGTTTTCATTCTTTTATTTAAATTTTAGCAAAGTGGAAACGTCTTTTGTCTTTAAAGTTCTAAAAACTTAAGCGTTTTTCCCCCAATTTGACTTAAATATTTTTTTTCTAAAAGAAAAAAAAATATACTTTAGGGATTTTGAGTCTATAGATTAAACATATCTCCACTTTCAAAATCAAAGGTTTTAAAGAGGAAGAATCCAAAAACTTGTTTGAGTTTGATCACTTTGTTGTGACACTGTCTAGTCGGTCATCGCCAATCTTCGTTGCAGGGGCATCTCCTATTCAATTCTCTATTTCATTCTCCAAATATAGAGTTCTCTATTTTTTCAGACTATCAACTCCAACCTAAGTCTCAATTTTATTCTCTAAAAAGGATTTTTTTTTCTCTCTAATATTATATTATTATTTCTATTTCATTTTTATTTTTTATTTCATAATATAAATCATTTTTTTCTTTTTTCCCAAATAATCACTTTATATTTTTTAGTGTGATATAAAATTTTTTTTTATTCTAAATTTTTAAATAACATAAATTGCAAGAACACATAATATAATACATAAATTAGGGGATAAATTCAAATAAAATTGATATACAATTACATAAACACTCAATTTTCAAAATCATTAATTTGCTTTCATAAATGCTCTATTAATACATTACGGATTTCAAAATGCACATTTTTGTCCTTAATTTTTCATGTCTAACTAAAAAATTTTCAAATCGGAAATTTTCATCTACCAATATTTCTATAGCTGAAGTTGGAGTTGGAGCCTCTACAATATCTTAAAATAGTGTATTGATATCACTTTCATCCTCAATTATGACGTCGTGCAATATCATATATGTAGTCGCTATATCATGTAGCACTTCAATTTTTGCAAAAACGTGACGGTCCTGCAATAATTGCAAAACGTGATTGTAAAACTTCAAGTGCACGTTCAACATCTTTTCTGCTTGCTTCTAGTTTCATCATGAAATATTTCTTCTTTTGGTAATAAAAATCATCAATAGTTTGAAAAATTGTAGACCATTTAGGACAAGACTTTACTTTGCAATAATCAGAATCCAAGGCTCCTAGTCCTATATAACCTATAGTATCTATCATCTCCTAACTTATCATCTTTTTCACTTAATTCAAATGAGAGTTTTTCAGGTATTGGGGTGAAGAAATCAAAATTAAAGATATCAACGACCTATTGGGGGTGAAGAAATCAAAATTAAAGATATTAAAAGATGTATATCTTTCGTCAACTATGAATATTTTGAAACCCAAAAATAGTCGACTTGAAAAGATGTTATCAGAGTCTGCTACATCCAAACAAAGGATGACAAAAAATATAGATAATATCAAAGCCAAGGAATTTAGAGACAAAACTATATTTTTAATAAAAAATTTAGAAACTATTAATGATCCAAATGTTCCTGATTACCTGCAACGAGAACAACAACGATACTTAAAAACGAAATCGACAATCTTAACCGCAATCACAACCACAATCGCAACAATTCTCAGAATTATATCCTAATTTTTTCCGATAGTGCTATATTTGAAAATGCCCTACCAGATTACTAAATTGTTGTTGTGTTCAATGAATTATTATTTTTATTATTTTGATTTGATCAATTAATTATTATGTTATGTATCATATTTATCTTGTATTTAAATTATTATGTTATGTATTGTATTGTTATCTTGTATTTAAATTATCATATCATGTATTGTGTTTTTAAATTAAATGTTTCATCATGCCATTTTAATTTTGTGTATTCTTTATAATGAAAATTGATAATGAAATAAAAAAATTTTATTGATGAGAATTAGAAAAAAATTAAAATACTACTAATTTGAAATTAAATTAGTACATATTATAAAAATATTTTTTAAAATACGATATTACATTTAAAAAAGAATTTTGAATATTAGATATTTAATTAATGGAATTATATATAAAATAATATTAATTAGAAAGTAATAGAAATAATAATAAAATAATAAAAAAGTGAAATCGAGAGTTGAAATAGTAATTCTCCAAATTTGGAAAACTACTATTCACCTCTCTATAAATGAAGAGTAAAGGGTGATTTGGAGGTGGGTTGGAGTACTATTCTCTATTTTAGTCTCCAAATATAGAGAATTGAGAGTAAAATAGAGGTGGATTGGAGATGGTCTCATGACAACGATAACAGTGGTTGTTTGGTTCCTTATGTAGCAAAAGATATATTAATTTATATTTCTAATGATATTTATTATAAAAACATTTCAAGATATGAAATAGCACTGGGTATGTTTGTGATAATGTAATTATGTTTTGCTTTCATTAGTAAAATTTATCTTGTTGATTTTTTGTGTGCTTACTATTTTTGTATTTTGACACCCCTCAATGTATGTTCCGGCTCCGTCACTGCATATATATGTCTATTAATCTGCTTTAATGTTTGAGAACTTTGAAACTTGAAAAGGCAATATATAACTTTTGGAATAATTTTAGAGATCTCCCCTCACGTTTAACTTTATAACACTTCCCTTGTAGTTTCATATACTACAACTCTCCCTTATTTTTAAATCTCTGTAACCAAACTTATTTAAATGATAATATTTCAATCACATTCCAAAAATACCCTTTTAAATCACTTTGCTATTTTCCCTTCTTTCTTCATTTGTGCAAGTGACTCTTTTCTTTTCTTGCTTGTATTTATTATATTTTTTATTTCACTTTTCTTTCAACTGGTTCTTGAGTCACTTTTCTTTTGTTCTTTCTCTCTCTTTGTTATTTCAATCCCACTTTCCAAAGCATTCCCCATAATAGCCACCTTTAACTCATGGCTTTTCCATTAGTCAAAGTACACAATACCCAAAATTGGGTATGGGCCATGAAAATGTTGTTTTACTTCATTAGACACCCTCAACTTATGCTTTTGGCATAAACTCAGGTGCACATGTCCAAGGAGGGACCAGTTCCAACCTATTATTCCCAGAAAAGATCTGTTGGGGTGTAAAACAAAAGTCTATTTTAAGCTCAAATCATTTGGATCAAAGAGGGATTAATTTCATTTGTTTTTTAGGCTAAAAATTGGCTATATTGAAATAGGGCCTATGATCCTTTCCTAATTGTCTATTACAACTTACTTTTAGTAGGACTAACCAGACAAGTTCTAGCTCAGTACAAATAGTGGACTATTCAAATTTTCCTCACACTCACTTGACATCTCATTACTCTACCAGATTATCAGACACCTAGTTTGAGTCTTAAACTTAGGGTCATGCAGTGGTGTATCTCTATATCATGCTTAGAGCCACACATTTATCAATTATTGTGCCTAGCCATGCATAATTTTTATTACATCAGGATATCATTTATGTTTTAGCCGTCATGCTTCAGAGTTATACTATGTACACAAGATATAGACATGCCGGTTCAACAATAAATATAATTAGTCTCTTGGGGAAAAAGAACACAGGCAAGAAAACCCCAAAAGAGGATCGTGAATTGGGCTACTCAGAATTCACCCTAGCACTCAATTTCCATTTACCCCACCCCCAACAAAAAGATATGCAATTGTCCCCAATGCATAAAAAAATAGAAATACGAGAGTGGTAGGCGAAGCAAACCTGGGGCGCAAAGCGCCGGCTATCAGCAAGCTGGTGGGTCCGGTTCCCCGGAACCCATGACATATTTAGTCTGGACATCCTCAGTAGTGTCCTCATCAGCAACAACACTATCAGTAGTGCCTCCCGCTGTCTCCACATTTCTGGAGCTAGATGCCCCTGTAGCTGAGTGTACAACCCTAATCCAACGCGCCTCCTCATCAGCAATCGAGGCTCTCCTCGCAGCCTCCATATCATGTCACTCTTTATTCCTTGCCCTAGCCTCATCCTCCTCATGACCCCTTCGCATCTTGGCATGCTCTCGAGGGGGAGGTGGTGGAATCTCAGAAGTGGCGAATAACACAGCCAACACTGTGTCCTCAGAGGCTCTACAGAAGGGGCCTCAGACTCAGATACCCTAGCCTCTAGGATCATATCAATATAAGCTCATAGACTCTCAACCGCAGCCTGAAGGGTCAACACGTCCACCCGAGGGGATGTCCAGGGTAGCACCCGCAACTCAAAAGCGTCTAAGCGCTGATGAACCTTAGCGATCTTCCGCTCTGTGTGCTGGGTAATTTTATGCTCCAAGCGCTCCTCCGCCTCAGTATCCAAGGATGGATGTGATGCAGAAGTGTGGCCATATGAGCCCCTAGTTTCTGGACCCTAGCAAGCGTGACCAGAGTGGGGAAAGGGGCTAAGTGAGAGGAGCTAGGGGCAGTGCTACTACCTGGGATAGACTCGACCGGGGTAGTGTCAGTGGTTTCAAAAGCAGCCTGTATAGCCGTTCGAGCATGCGCTACAGTGTCAGCCAGATTCTCACCAAGTGGAGGCACCTATGGACGGGGCCCTCTGCATGGAGCCAACTCATTTGCCTCATCCCTGATGAGGCCGATATCAACAGTGCCCAGTGGAGTCTTGAGCTGATCAATGTGCCAGATAGGCACACCTACAGACCGCATAAGGAAAATATCATGCACGGAAAAGGGTAAGTAGTGGTGACCTTGAAAAACCCTCTCGTGCATGACCGCATGTAGAAGACAAGCAAAATCTACCTCAAACCCGTCTATCATCGCCGCCATTAGAACTGTGTGATCCCATGTAACTATATTATCAGAAGCTGTGGGGTAAAGGTAGTGGTGGACAATTACCATAAAAACTTAGCCGTGAAGGTCAAGTTAGCCTTCGTGATGTCTCCCTTTGGCTCCGTTACCCAGTTGGCACCCTCTCCATCAATATATAAGTGCAGGTCCATCAACCTCTTGGTGGTCTCTCTGAGCGATGGCTCACGCAAGAATTGGCCATTTTTAACAATTTGCAGCCGATAGTCGAACTCGGCGGTGAGAGGGGTCCTGGTGGCATCAACATCCTCGCTGTACAGATACCAGCGGATGTCGGGCAGGGAGATGTCGTACCTGTATGTCGCGTACTCTGATGTGCTCAAGTGGGGCCTGTTTGGTGGGGGCAACCCGCCTATAGATATGTGATCTGACAGTAGCCACATAAGAGGCGTAAAACTCTCAGACCAACTCCTCAATGTGGAGGCCCAAAGAACGAGCTGTCCACTCTAGTCGGTGTCTAGTGAAGAGATTGTTGATATCTGTCATGGTGGGAAGACTTCCTGTAAGAACCTGCATCTGCAGTGTAAGGGTCCGTGTCATGACGCCTTTATCATTAAGAAACTTGTCTTCTGAATACACTTGGTATTGCCTGTCGTCACACCACCGGTTAGGCAGGTAGGCAATAGGGGCTAGAGCACCAATTGGTGAGCCTAGAGTGGAATCAGGATTGTCAGCCTTATCAGACAAGGCAGACTGTACAGACGTGGCGGGTTAGGGACTTCTGCGGACCCGAAGGCTTCCTCCGACCACGAAACTCCTAAGGATCCAGATGCTCCTTCTTCTTGTGTAGCTGACCCAGAAGGTGTGCCTCATCAGACTGGGAGGAAGTGACTACGCCACACGCCACCTTTTTGGGCGTAGCTCTGGTTGCACGTGCAGCTCGTGCTTGAGTGAAAGTAGTGCCTGGGGGCACGTACTCGGGATCATGCTCATCATCAGAGCCTATAACTAGTTGGGCAGACGGGGCGACATACTTTGAACGCCCTACGTAAGCTCGATCTTATTTTGGTGCCATTAGAGATAGTACCTGTAAAGAATCAATATTAGTACTAGAAGGAGCAAACAAGACAAGCAAAAACTACACAAAACACACATAAGAGCAAAGTGTAATAACATCTTTGTAGTAGCAGTGAAATATGACGGACCAGGTGACGGCTCGTCGTGAGTATGACAGACCGCCATGGGGTCCGTCGTGTCTTACTTCAACAATGTGTTTGTGGAGACCCCTGAAGGAAAGAATCTGACAGTTATGACAAATAAGCAGGATGGATAATGACGGTCCGTCATCGATGTCCGTCGTGGGGCACTTAGAAAAAGTATAGAGACCCTTAGGAGAGGGGTCTATGACCGTCATAACGGTTGTGCAGGACGAACCGTCAAAGGCATGACGGTCCGCCATAGATGTCCGTCAGAGGACACTTGGAAAAAAAATGGAGACCCTTAGGACAAGAGCCTCTAACAACCATGACGATTGTGCAGGGCGGACCGTCTTGTTAATGACGGTCCGTCTTAGATGTCTGTCAGAGGACACTTAGAAAAAGTTGGAGACCCTTAGGAATAGGGTCTCTGACAACCATAACGGTTGTGCAGGATGGACCGTCGAGGGTATGATGGTCCGTCATAGATGTCTGTCAGAGGAAACATGAAAAAAGATGGAGACCCTTAGGTCAAGGAGCTCTGACAACAATGACGATTGTGCAGGAAGGACCGTCGAGGGTATGACGGTCATCGTAGATGTCAGTCAGAGGACACTTGAAAAAAAATGGAGACCCTTAGGACAAGGGTCTATGACAAAGATGACGGTTTTGCAGGAGATTGTCGTGTTAATGACGGTACGTCTTAGATGTCCGTTAGAGGACACTTGGAAAATGTTGGAGACCCTTAGGAAAAGGGTCTCTGACAACCATGATTGTTGTGCAGGACGGACTGTCGTGGGAACGACGGTCCATCGCACGTGTCCATTGGTGGACACTTAGAGAAAACGAATAGTGGGGTATTGGAACAGACTCTATGATGTCCGTCGTGGGTACGATGGTCCATCCTCGGGGTATCGTTTTGTCATTCAGGGATAGAACTTAGAATGCCACAATCATCCCCTATGACTCAAACGGAATACTCAGTGTTAACCTACATGTTTCTAACCCAAATACCTAGCAAACCAGCAATGCTAAAACACCAATTTCTCGAGTTTTAATAAGGCAATTCGAGGATTCTCAACCTAGGTCAGACAAAATTGGATCAAAGAATGAAGACCCACCAAAAAGAAATAGGCTAATAGTAATTGAAAAACAATAATGCAATGTAAATGGGTAGAGATCAGAGAAACATACCTGAAAAGAGGAGAAAAACAAGCAAGTGAGGCACTTGGTTATCAAGAGAAGAACCACAACAGCAGAATCTGCCCAGTAGAAAGAAGATTTTCAAAATCGGGGATTTGGGGAAGTGATCAGCTAATAGAGAAGAGAGGTAGGAAGTTGGAAGTTTGAAACGGAGAATGGGGGAAAGAGGGAAAGAAGCGGTCGAAATGAAGGAATGGGGGGTTTTAAATGGTGAAAATTTTGAAAATTTTCCAGCCAGGGCGGTTCGGGTTGCTGGTTAATGACGTAACGAGTCCCCAACGATGGTCCATCGCATATGCAACGGTACATCATAGGTTCCATCATGGGTGCCCTAATTTTTAAAATAAATGAAAAACGTACCTGGCAAGACGGATTCATGCGACGGTCCATCGCAAGTGTGACGGTCCATCGATGTATGCGTCAGTGAATGTTGCGGAGTGATTTTTTGGTGATGTGCTACCTGTAAATTTAAAACCCATTAGTAGAAAATGCTACCATTACTAAAAAGAAAATTATAAGTATTGGTTGCCTCCCAACCAAAACTTGATTTAACGTCGTGGCACGACTGAAGACACTTGATTACTCTCACTTCGTCAAGATGGTATGCCTCAATCACTTCATTCTCCAATTTAGCATGCCCGAAATAGATTTTAATTCGTTGTCCATTCACGTTAAACGGAACACCCTTCTTGGTTTCCAACTCAACAACTCCATGAGGGAATAGTTGGTTAACAAGTAAGGTCCAGTCCATTTGGACTTGAGCTTGCCCGAAAACAAGCACAACCTAGAATTGTATAAAAGCACCAAATACCCAACCATAAACTCTCTTTTTCAATTTTCAGGTCATGGTACTTCTTCATCTTTTCTTTGTAGGATATAGCAGATACTGAATGGAACTCACCACTCCTCCTCATGGACCTACAAATGTTGAGGGTCACTTATTCATTGTTCAACTGAAATTTCATCTGCCAATTTTCCTTATCAACTAAGGCTCTACCCATAGCAAGGAATTGCCTCCCAAGAATAATAGACACTTCATCGACTTCACAATCAAGAATAACAAAATCTGCTGGAAATATGAAAGACTCCACTTTTACTAGCATATCGTGGAGTATCCCTATAGGCCTTTTTACTGTTCGATCGACCATCAGTAACTGCATCGCAGTGGGCTTTGGATCACCCAAACCCAACTTCTTGTAAATCGAGAGGGCATGAGATTTATGCTTGCCCCCAGATCACATAATGCTTTCGCAAAATATAATAACCCGAATGTACAAGGAATAGTGAACGCACCTGGATCTTTTTTCTTTTGTACTAGAGATCTTGTCGCAATAGCACTACAATGCTGCATTTTATCATCATCCTCAAAAGTGACCGATCTTTTCTTTGTAACCAGATCTTTCATAAACTTGGCATAATCAGGCATTTGTTCTAGACCTTCTACCAAAGGGACATTGATAGAAATCTGCTTCAACATTGTTATAAAACGCCGATATTTACCATCCTCGGTCTTTTTCACTAATCTTTGAGGAAAGGGGGGGTGGTCTAGGCATGGGAGTTACCTTTGGAGGCACTTCAACAACTTTTTTAGTGTTCTCTTCTACTTCACCACTAACCTCTACCACTTTATCATTACCTTTTATCACCTTTTCCTCATTAGAAGGCATAGGTAGGTCAATGGTTTGCTTATCACCCTGAGTAGTGATTGCCATACAGTGTCCATCATTTTCGGATTTTGGACAGTGTTTCTAGGAAGAGTGTCCGGTTGCCGTGTGTTCATAGTCGCACATAATTGGGACATTTGAACTCAATCTGCTTAATCGATATTGCATGTGCATCGACTTTCTGCCCAATACCCGCTAAATCACTGCTTAACTCTTTGATGTGCTCATCACTAGCATCGAACCTCCACATTATTTTGTGCAATATGTCCTCAACTCGCGCCATACTATATCCACCATCCCTAGGAGTAACTTCACGATTTTGAGGAGGAACATAGGGCCATTCCTATCATTTCTATTACCATAGTTACCCCTGTTGAAGTTGTTGTCGCGGTTGCAATTTCCATCTCGTACATAATGACCCTCACGGTTATAGTTACCATAGATCGGACCTTAGTTTCCTTGACCTTGGCGCCAATTCTCCTGATTTGAGCCTTGGGAACTCGGTCGGAAACCCCCCGTCTTCTCATTTACCGCATAGGAATCCTCCTCATAATAACATCATCATTTGGTGGTGGTGGTTTAGACAAGTAGTTAACTGCATTTATCTTTTCTGCACCCCCATTGACATGTTTTAATACCAACCCAAGCTCAGTTCTCATCTGAGCCATCTCTTCACGAATCTCATCTGTGGCTGGGTTGTGTGTGTATTGCACTGCAAAGGTATTTCTTCCAGTCTCTGACTTCCTAGTACTCCAAGCTTTATTATTCCTGGAGATTTTCTCTAACTTTTCGGGAATCTCGGCATAATGACACTCCCCATAAGAACCACCGGCTATAGTATCCAATACCGCTTTGTTATTATCATCCTGTCCCTAATAGAAGTATTTTGTTAGTGACTCATCATCTATGCGGTGATTAGGGACGCTTCTAAAAAATGAAGTGAATCTATCCCACGAACTGCTAACTTACTCTCCTGGTAGTGCCACAAAGTTGCTTACTCTGTCTTTGTGGTTTAGTTTCTTGGAGACCGGGTATTAACGTGCTAAGAAAACATCCCTTAGTTGGTTCCAAGTTAAAATTGAGTTATAAGGGAGCTAAGTGAACCAAATTGCATCCTCTCCCGTCAGTGAGAGAGGAAATACTCTTAGCCCTATTACATCCAAATCCAAATCAAGCCTCCCTACACAACTTTTTCACACTGCCCTTACCTTAGCTATTAGGGCATGTGGGTCCTCAGAAGGTATCTCTGAAAACAAACCTTTAACAGTGAGCATTTGCATCAGACTACTAGTTACCACAAAGGTGTGGCCTTGTGGCAGAGGGGGCAAGACATGTGGCCCATCAGTGTCTGCAATGTTATCATAACCTCTGTAGTATTCTTGAGCGCGTGGAGTGGGATTTTGTCCCCTTTGTTGATTTTCACAAGGATCATCGGGTAATAATTGACCATGAACATCAACCAGAGCTAGGATGTTCTGTTTTGGATCATCATCATTAATACCCAAGTTTCGATTCATATTGCGTAGTGTATGCTCTAATTCGTGGTCGTACGGAAACAAGGGTTCTCTTCCTCTTCGTGTATTTGGCATAAAAGAAAGTTAGTTCTGCAAGAGTCCAAAACAATAGAAAAGTAAAATTAAAAAAATATTGACTAAACTTTAGTAATAATTTTAAGTTAATCTAAAAGCTACTTTCCCCTGCAGCGGTGCCAAAATTTGATACACTCAAACTTACTTCTCAAATAAGAAGTAAAGCGGTCGTATCAAGTAAAGAACCCAACTAATGAGGTTGAGATCGTTCCCACGAGGAAAATCGTTCAAACATAACTTGAATCTATTATTTAGTCAATTATTTCCTTAGAAAATAAAAGATAATAAAGGGAGGATTTTATTTCTAAATTAATGAAAATAATTAACTACATTAAATTAAATAACTAACAGATTCAAATCTTGGAGCTTAATCAATTAATAAAAGTAACTAGGGCTTAAGTTTGCCCCACAGGTTCCTAACTTGATAATTCTAACTATAACAATTCTTTCCTAGTATCTTGCATGTAAAGTGATAAGTTATGTATCTCCAAATCCTTGGTCCGGCATTTAGAAAATTTCATTACGCACCTTGGTCCGGCTACGTGTGTTGCTATGCTGACCCTTACCTTTACCTCATATTAAGCATTGTATTTGATATTTGACTAAGTTATTACCTCGTACCAATCGACAGTAACCTATTAGATAGCGTACACTAAATCTATGTTGATAATTCTTTTGCTAGTATCTGCCTCCTTGGTCCAGCAAGTAGAATTATGGCGAGTTCTAACATTGTCCATCCGTTAAAAAGACATATAAATGATAGAATTATCAATACATGCAACACACTATTCTAGAATTGTTATTTTAGTTAGATTTTACCTTATTATTCACCCATGGTTCTTATGACCCTAGTTATGGAGTTTAGTTACCCATAGTCATAATCTCACTATTCATATATTTAATATAAGAATTAATGCACTTACTTTGATGAGAAAGAATAAAATTAAGAAATTCACTTGATTAATCAACAAAAGCACCAACAATCAATTCCAGAAAAAGTCTAACAATTACTGAAATTAATCCTTCAATACTTGAATAAGAGAACTAAAGATTATCAAAAAGTCCAACTTTCCAAAAGTCTAACACCAAAAAGTCTAACCCCCAAAATGAGGTTTTTTGAACTATTTATAATAAAAACAAATGCCTAATAAAAGAAGTATTCTAATTATTGAAAATCTGTCAAAACGCGTCCGAGTCAACTGACCTCGTGATGGACCGTCATGGTCACGACGGGATGTCATGGCATCCGTCGTCCCATACTTCATAAATTCTTCTGCTTCTTTCTTCATTACCCTCAACAGAAAGGTATGACAGATCGTTCCAAGCACGACGGTCTGTCGAGGGTTTCCGTTCCATCATACTTAAACTTCTTTGAATTAGGGTACTGGGACTACTCTCTGATCATTGCGACGAACCAGCAGGACGGACCGTCGTGGCTATGACGGTTCGTCGTAGACTTCTGTAATCCCACTAAGTCAGACTTCCCCATCTTCCTTCAGCTGCTTCACTATGATGCCACCTACGGACCGTCACAGGCTTGACGGACCGTCATAAGCTCCGTAGGTGGTCTCTTCTGTATTTGTTCGCTAAAAAAACTTCCGCGTTCATCTTTGGACAAATTTCCAGCAAATAAGGAGAAACTTACATAAAAATCAACGAAAAAAGGCTTTTAAACTTAAGTAAAAAGCATTTAAAATACCTTGAAATCATGGTACATCACACCCTCAACTTAAATTCGTTGTTTGTCCTCAAGCGACACTATGACTCACTACAAAATCTTTGTACAAGAGTATCCATATTTTAGCTTTCACAATAATTTGGCTATAAATCCCGATCATTCTCATCATGTTTATGCATGTTATTACTATTAGGATCGAACTATGTGTAATCAGACAATGACACAGACTCACCACGCACTGACACCTATCCTCTTCAATCTCTCACTGAGGTGCTAATATTTCCGGTATTGCAACTAATGTCCTCACTTCAAAACAACATCCTCATTTTTCACACAATGATTTCAGTTTGAGTATAAGTATTACTTTTCAACACTCACTCTCAGATTAAATTCACAACTCATTCATACATATTGCCATAAGCTTGCCCTTATTTTCACAGCTTTAAGTTCGTCATACAACTCTTAGGATCACGATAGGACTTTCTTAGCTTGTACATAGGCTCAGGGTCAGGTAGGTCATATTTAGGTATACTTTAGTGACTTGTTTTCCTCCTTCACATGTCGGTTAAGCGTCCTACCTTTTCATCTTTTTATTCCGCCCTTTTTTTTATATTCTTTCACTTTGCTATTTTCCCTTCTTTCTTCATTTGTGTAAGTCACTCTTTTCTTTTCTTGCTTGTATTTATTATATTTTTTTATTTCACTTTTCTTTCAACTGGTTCTTGAGTCACTTTACTTTTGTTCTCTCTCAATCTTTGTTCTTTCAACCCCACTTTCCAGAGCATTCCTCATAATAGCCACCTTTAACTCATGGCTTTGCCATGAGTCAAAGTACACAATATCCAAAGTTGGGTCAGGACCACGAAAAGGTTGTTTTACTTCATTAGCCACCCTAAACTTATACTTTTGGCATAAGCTCAGGTGCACATGTCCAAGGAGGGATCAGGGCCAACACATTATTTCCAGAAAAGATCAGTTGGGGTGTAAAAGAAAGGTATATTTTAAGCTCAAATCATTTGGATCAAAAAGGGATTAATTTCATTCGAAATGTTATACCAAAATTAAATCTACAACTTTCTTCCTCTTAGCCTTAAGTCCTCAAATTGAAGGGAGTTACTAAAAATGAGACTGCATACTCATTATTTGAGACACTCAAGGTCCATTTATATTGAAGTGAAGAAATTATGGATTTGTTATACTACAACTAAGGTACACTAGCGTACATGATGATGCCCATAATTTTTTCCATCATGGTAATTAAATTCCATTGTTCCGTTGTGGATTTGTTATATGTTGAATTGAAGAAATTGCATATTTGTTATACTGCAAGTAGCCTTTTTAGCCTGCAAAGTTATCTTTTTTACTTTCATGTTCTTAACTGATTTTAAGATGACCTCTTTTTTTTAAGGTACAACTAACGTGAGTTATGCCTTAACTTACCGGTCCTAATCAAAATTTTATGATACCTACTATTTTTATTTTATGTTATAAGAAATGTAGTTGTTGTCTCACATGTCTATAATTTAATATTATTAGGCTATCAAATTGATAATCAGGAATTTTATTTGCTACATTCCTTGAAAAACATGCAATATTGATGATTTTGTATATTTCTTACTGTGGATACTATTGAAAATATGTATAGCAGATACATGACGCACGCTATGATTCATAAAAAAATCTTCTTGCATTGACAATTGTTATATGTTTTTCTTACTACTTATATTTGTTATTCGTTATATACCATATCACCACTCTCAAAACAACCCCTACGAGACCCAAGATGATGAGAGGAACCTGAATGACCAAAATGCCCTCCACAAACTATAGGTCTAGAAGATGAACCCTGTGAAGTATGCACTGAGCTTGAAGAACTAGGCCCACCATAACCAGCCTCAGACGCAGGTATAGCAGCATGAATAGGTCTGCCGGACTGAGAGTGATAACCTCTACCTACATAACCTCGACTCCTAGGCGAAGCACTACCATGATCACCTGAATAACTGGTCCTCTTGCCCTCACGCTGCTCAAATCCCTCACATCGATTCATCTCCAACTCCTTAGAAGCATCTACCACTTTCTGAAACGAAACACCAGAAGCAGCAACCTAAGAAACTCCTTGACGAATCGGAATAATCAGCCCCTTAACAAACCTTCTCACTCTCTGATACGCTCAAACTTACTTCTCAAATAAGAAGTAAAGCGGTCGTATCAAGTAACGAACCCAACTAATGAGGTTGAGATCGTTCCCACGAGAAAAATCATTCAAACTTAACTTTATTCTATTATTACTATTATTTAGTAAATTATTTCCTTAGAAAACAAAAGACAATAAATGGGGTTTTTTATTTCTAAATTAATGACAACAATTAACTAAATTCAAGTAAATAACTAACAGATTCCAATCTTGGAGCTTAATCAATTAATAAAAGTAACTATGGCTTAAGTGTTCCCCACAGGTTCCTAACTTGATAATTCTAACTATGACAATTCTTTCCTAGTATCTTGCATGTAAAGTGATAAGTTATGTATCTCTAAATCCTTCGTCCGGCATCTAGAAAATTTCACTCTGCACCTTGGTCCGGCTACGTGTGTTGCAATACTAACCCTTACATTTACCTCATATTAACCATTGTATTCGATATTTGACTAAGTTATTACCTCGTACCAATCAACACTAGCCTATTAGATAGCGAAATCTACGCTGATAATTATTTTCCTATTATCTGCCTCCTTGGCCCGGCAAGTAGCATTAAGGCGAGTTCTAACGTTGGCCATCCGTTAAAAAGACTTCTAAGCGAAAGAATTATCAATACATGCAAGACACTATTCTAGAATTGCTATTTTAGTTAGTTTTTACCTTATTATTCACCTATGGTTCCCACAACCCTACTTATGGAGTTTAGTTACCCATATGTCATAAACACAATATTCATATATTTAATATAAGAATTAATGCACTTACTTTGATGAGAAAAATAAAATCCAGAAATTCACTTGATTAATCAACAAAAGCACCAACAATCAATTTCAGAAAAAGTGTAACAATTAGTGAAATTAATCCTTCAATACTTGAATAAGAGAACTAAATATTATAAAAAAGTCCAACTCTCCAAAAGTCTAACTATCAAAAAGTCTATTATCGAAAAGTCTAACACCAAAAAGTCTAAGCCCAAAAATGAGGTTTTTCGAACTATTTATAATAAAAACAAAAACATAATAAAAGAAGGATTCTTATTACTGAAAATCTGTCAAAATGCGTCCAAGTCGACGGACCTCGTGACGGACCATCGTGGTCACGACGGGCCGTCATGGCCTCCGCCATCCCATACTTCACAAATTCTTCTGCTGCTTTGTTCATTACCCTCAACGGACAGGTATGACGGACCGTTCCAAGCACGACGGTCCGTCGAGATTCTCTGTTCCATCATACATAAACTTGTTGGAATTTGGGTACTGGGACTACTCTATGATCATTGCGACGAACTAGCAGGAGGGATTGTCGTGGCTATGAAGGTCCGTCGTGGACTTTCGTATTCCCACACTAAGTCAGACTTCCCCATCTTCCTTCAGCAGCTTCACTACGATGCCACCTGCGGGCTGTAACAGGCTCAACGAACCATCATAAGCTCTGTAGGTGGTCTCTTCTACATTTCTTCGCTCAAAAAAACTTTCGCGTTCATGTTTGGACAGATTTTCTGCAAATAAGGTGAAACTTACATAAAAATAAATACAAAAAGGCTTTTGTAGACACACTAAACTTAAGGAAAAAGCATTAAAAATACTGTGAAACCACGGTACATCACTCTCTCAGTCTCTGTGGGAAGTATCATCAAAGCATGCCTTGCCAAGTCATGAAATTTACCCTCATACTCTGCAGCTGACATACCACCTTGCTGCAAACCCTCAAACTCGTCCATCTTGCACTCTCTTACACTGCGTGGAACAAATTTATCTAGAAAAACATGAGTAAACTAAGTCCAGGATAGTGGAGTGGATCCCGCTGGACTACTACTAATATAATCCCTCCACCGCTTGGCAGAGCCAGTAATCTGAAACGCTGTGTAGTCAACTCCATGAGACTCCACTAATCCAAGATTATGCAACCTCTCATGAAGACTAACTATAAATTCATATGCATCCTCAGTTAAGTCACCAGTATAAGTAGGAGGATTCATTAGCCTGAACCTTCCTAACATCTTTTGCTCATGAATGGTCATAGAAGGCATGTTTGCCAAATGTAATGTAATATCTGGAAAATCCATACTATCCAAACGAGGAGCTACAGTAGCAGCTGGTTAAGTCCTGGGAGTCTGAGAATCTGGAGCAACTATTGGATCTGGAGTCTGACCTCTAACAATAGTTTGTGATCCATCAAAAGTGACAGGCAAAGCTCCTGCCTGAACCATCCCCTCTAGGATTCCTAAAATACGAGCCAAGGTATCTTGAAGCAGTGGGGTGACAATAGTACTGGGTGGAGCCTGAGCTGGCCCATCCCTCTCGATACGATCTTGCACATACCCACGAATAACCTCTGCATCAGGAGGTACGGCCCTATCACAGCCCTGGGTAGCTATTGGTACTTGACCTTCCATAGGCGCTGCTATACGACCCCTACCCCGACCTCGACCTTGAGCTCGTCCCCTGCTTCTACCTCGAATTGTGTTCCCAAAATAAGGCGCAGGAATAGGATCCTGACCCACACTTGTCGATGTACGAGTCCTCACCATCTTAAAGAGAATGAGATATCAAGATTAGAATTTCAACAAGGTCAAGTGTACACGATAATGAATAAAAGAACAAAATATTTCCTAAATGTCCTATAGCCTCTCGAAGATGGTATAGACATCTTCATACCGATCCACAAGACTCTACTAGACATTGCTCTTGTACTTGTGAGACCAATGAACCTAGGGCTCTGATACCAAATTATCACGATTCAAAATTCATAAGTCGTGATGACACCTATGTTCCCAACCAATAGGTAAGCCAACCAACATATTGAACCAACCTTAACAAACTAATGAGTAAAAAAACAACTAACAAATCTCTAACACGAAGTTCCTTATAAGTACGAAATGTGAAAACTAAAAGAAAAACCACCCTAAGAATTGGTGTCTTTTATACAAGAGCTTCTAAAATACAAGGCAAGTCTGAAACTAAAATGACAAATCTAACATAAGGGATACCCTGTCTGAATACTAAATGACAGAATAAGTAAAAGATAGAGGGAGGTGTGGGCCACGGAACAATCAAGCAGCTCATCAAAACTCCAAGACACTCCAAACTCGAACTCAAACTGCTCCTCGAGATGCACTCCTACTCGAAATTAAATCTGCACCACAAAGAATACAACAAGTGTAGTACGAGTACGAAACCACGTGTACCCAGTATATCTCATTGACTGACAATGAAGAAGTAGTGACCAAAGTTCTTTTATAAGAAAAAAACAATTCTTTAATCATACAAGTCAATATTACACTTACTAGTCAAGTTTCATCAAATAGAGGTAATCAAATATCAAGTACTTTCCAACCACCAAATAAAACACATAACCAGCAAAAATTAATGATGTGATGAAATGCAATGCAATATAATGCCACGAAATTATATGTCTCAGAATACCCAGTACTCTCTCAATCGTATATACATGATACTCCTCGAGAACACATCGAGAGCTCATAACCCATGGGTGACTCGTGAGGCCCATATACCAACACGGACAATCTCCACGTGTCTATGTAGACGATCTCAAATCACTTTCATACAATCAAACAATTTCTGTATGAACGTCCTCCACGTGTCCAAATTACAATAATTACATCTCACCATCCCCAACACGGATGATCTCCACGTGCCCAACTTATACTCAATCTCATGCCGATGCATGTACACAATATTATTTCAAATAAGGGTATGATGATGCACCTCAATCATTCAAGTATCAACATAATACATAACCACCTCAATTATCACCACTATACGGGTATAATAAAGAAAACACAATCACACAAGAATTTCAAGTCGATAATATATCATTTAATGCCCATATGCTTTGGCATTCTCAAATTTACAATCCACATTCTATGGTAGTAACTTTCCCTTTATAACACAGGTACTCGTGTCAATGCATGTCACACCATTGATACGAGACCCCCAACTTTAGCCCTTACCCCTTTGTCTATTTTTTTTTTTAATTTTTAATTAGAAAACGTCCTTCAATAAGTCTAAAAAGCTTTAACATACCTCAAGTGTCGAACTCGTGCCACGAATCCTCAAGGTAGTTCCTTCCGTTTTTGCAAAGTTTTGAAATGTTCACGATCTACCAATAATGCTATATCAATAATTAAGAGAGTTTGTATACATTCAAATCATTATATGTCTATCATAGAACCTAAAACTCACCCATATTTCTAATCTAGCTCCAAATCTTGATAAAATTTGTATGTCAAAATTATCATAGTTGCTAAATTTCAAGCCAAGAATTTAACTTTAACCTCTCCAAATACCCTAAAATTCAATGTTAAATCATATCATATACACCTAATAATTAATTACCTATCTTAATATATCAAAAACTATTATCTTAATTTGATAAAATAAATACAAATAAGAATCAATTACGAGAATCAAAGAATACAGTAGTGTCGAGACCACGTTCTTTCTTTTCTTCAAATGCATGCGGTCAATTGTCGATCTTTTTAAAAAGTATACATATAAATGCACAATGTGTCCAATGATTAAGAATTCATTGGTCAGCATTACCTCAATCAACCCTATGCCACTTTGATTTTAATATAATATGCATTCCAGCAACTATCCTATGACTTAATCACCTCTAAAAACTTATTTTATTACTATATCATTATATATAAAAATTATTGAATCTAGATTGGTTTACCTGGAAATCAATGTTCACCATACAGTTTGGTCCTTCTCGTCTCCACACAGGTAGTTTCTAACCTTTATTTCTTTTTTCTAAAATAACCTACTAATTTTATTTTGATTATATAGGTCAAATGGTAACGGTTATTAAATAAAAATATGAATTTGACCCATTTACTATTCAAGTATTGATTATATAATAGATATATGTATCAACTAGTACTCCTAGTTACCGAATAGTTTAAAAATATCCCTTTAAATTTCACAGAAAGAGTCAAAATAGTTCTAGTTCTCAAAATGACCTAGCGGGTCGTTCAATCATACTTTTTTCATAATATAGACTAATTTTAATTAGTCAATTTTAATGATATAGTACACTTCGTATATATTTATTTTCTGTATAGTTTGTAAAATTTTCATCAAATCAAAGTATCTATTAAATAAATGTAGAATAAATTTTTATTTTTACAACATACTAATGATTTTTATAGGTCTAAAGGTATTCTAAATTAGTGATTTTTTAAGACCTAGAAAATTAATTTATGTGATGTTTGTCTTGAAAAATCATATAATATATTCTTCTATTCTATTATACAAAAGAGTCAAGTTAAGGACGACCAAGGGCAAATTTGTCAATTCATAAAGATTCTAGAATGTTTCTTTCTGTGTTACGATTTCAAGAAAGTTGTAATAGATTTATAATGACAAAACAACCAAATATATTTTCCTAAATGCCATGTGTATCCTAATGATGTGACATTTAATAT
Organism: Solanum chilense; assembly: GCA_032847665.1. Taxonomy (NCBI): domain Eukaryota; kingdom Viridiplantae; phylum Streptophyta; class Magnoliopsida; order Solanales; family Solanaceae; genus Solanum; species Solanum chilense. The sequence continues at coordinate 35,254,234 of CM064972.1, read as the reverse complement.
GAACCCATATTTTCGATCATACTTTTTTCATAATATAGACTAAATTTAATTAGTCTATTTAATGAGATAGTAAAATACGTATGTATTCATTTTTTGTACAGCGTAATCGTCAAACCAAAAATATTTATTGAATAAATGTAGGATAAATTTTTATTTTTACAACGAACTAATGATTTTTATAGGTCTAAAAGGTAATTCTAAATAAATGATTTGTTAAGACCTAGAAAATTAATTTACATGATGTTTGTCTAAATAAATCATATTAATATATTTTTCTATTATATTATATATTATATATATTATATATATTATATATTATATTATATATTATATATTATATAGAAGAGCCAAGTTAAGGACGACCAAGGGCAAATTTGTCAATTAATTAAGATTCTAGAATGTTGCTTTCTATGTTATGATATCAAGAAAGTTGTAATAGATTTGTAATGACAAAAAAACTAAATATATTTTTCTAAATGTCATGTGTATCCTAAAGGCAAAATAGTTATCAAAACTTAAATTTCATAAATATAAAATGGATCTAAAGTTTGTACTCACTCCATTTCGATTTATTTAATGTTTATTTGACTTAACATGAAGTTTCTTTTTTTAAAAAAACACTTTTAAGATTCGTAATCTAAAACAAATCATAGATGTTCATATGATTATAAATCATATTATTAAGAATTTAAAAAAAATTGAAGTCAAAATATTAGTAAACATTTTAATATATCATTCTTTTAAAATTGACTATAGAGAAAAATATGTTACATAAATTAAATAAAAATTATATAAATTCTCGTAGTATTAAGAGTTAATTACATTATATCCATACTCTTTTTTAAATTACAAAAATTTCTTAGAATTTAAAGTTTTTGGATACATCGGTCGTGACACTATAAAAAAAATTGTTGACACATATATCACGGATGCATTCAAGATGAATATAATATATATATACATACACACTAGATAATTTAAGGCCCGTCATATGGACCCAATATAATGAAAGACTCGTTCACATTCTCAATATAACAATATTATATTTACTTATAATAGAAATTTAATCAGTTTTCATATGACATTTTCAGATAAACATGATAAGAAATAATTATAAAATATCACATGCTCCTGTGATTATTTTAATATCGTGTCAAAAAATATATTCGAATTAAATGATTAATTTAGTGATATTCTTTTTCTATTTTATTTAAAAATCATCCTGAGAATAAATTAAAATTATGAGTCTCAATATATTAACAATTTTCATAAACTATATGAAGATAGAGTCTATTGATCCATCTATAGATTAATTCTGAATACATTTAAAATTTGTTTAATAGGTGTTTAGCAAATAAAACAATGACCTATTTTTAAAATATATTTTTTAAATATTGACACTTAATTATTTTATTTTCTAATTTCAATTTAATATATTTTATTAATTTATGATCACACTTATTTCTTTTTTAGGTATATTAATTAGAACCAAAATAAAAGTGATAATAATTAATTCTTTTAAAAAATAATTAATTTTATATTAAAGTAGACATTTTCAGTAAGTATAATGAATAGAAAAATATTAAGAATGAAATTATAATAATAATAATAATAATAAAATAGAGTAATGAATAGATACATAATAAATCAAAAAAAAGTGAAGCAATAACAAAATGAGTTAACAGTAATAGTTAAAAACAATAACTAAAGATGTTTCTAAAATTGTTTTGTTTTCTTGTTATCATTCTTGTTAGATTTTTGTTAGCGTGAGGTTACATTTTTATCTTCATTCATCATTCACTTCATATATATAAAGATATTTCTAGAATTATTTGTTTCTCTTCCTATCTCTCTTAATATATTTTTGTTCGAATAAGATTATATATTTATTCTTGATTGCTTAAATGCAAATACATCATCATACTCATTTTTATTTGTAAAGTTACTTATAAAAAAAATCTTTAATTTTAATATGAAATATATTATTAATTTTATCACACTTATTTCTTTTCAAGTATATTAATTCGAGCCAAAATAAAGATGAAAATAACTAATTCATAATAAATTTATATATTTAAAGTAGGCATTTTTGATACGTATAATGAATATAAAAATAATAAGAACTAAACTAAAGTAACTAAAATAGAGTAATAAATATATATCTCAATAATTCACAAAACAAAAGGAAGTGAAGAAATTACAAAATAAGTTAATATTAATAACAATAATTAAAGATGTTGCTAGAAATAATTAATTTTCTTTTTATCATTCTTGGTAGATTTTGTTAGCGTGAAATCAGTTTTTTACACTTGATCATTATTCACTTCATATATAGAAAGTCTTAATAGATTTTTGTTAGAATAATGTTACATTTTTACCCTTAACACGACCCAAAAATGGGCGTGATAACAATCGTCTATCCTACCAAGACAAATCAGCCTAAAACTCAACCATTATAATAAAGTGAGGAAATAAAATAATATTAACATAATAAAACCCCCAATACATAATAGTCACGTGTACAAGCCTCTAAAGCATTATAATTTAATCAAAAGAAAAATATCAGTCTCATATGACATTGTTGCTAGAGTAGAAAAAGATCATAAACAGGAGTAAGAAGGTCTGCTGAGATGACAAACATCTACCTCACAAATCTCCAAGAAGTCTCAGAAAAGAAGAGAATATATCACAAAGGTCCAGGATAATACCCTACAAAAAATTGTAGAAGGGATGAGTACCAAACCACATGGTACTTAACAAACAAACCTCTAAACACAAGTTAAGGGGATGAAGTACAGGTACTCCTACCACCCCAACCAAACCTCCATAAACCTGCATAAAAACCAGCCCACACTAATAGCTCACAGTTTACATAGAGCATAGCTCAACAACAACACTTGGACAAAATACATATCATTCATAACAACAATTTGACAAATTACATATCCTCAACAAAAACACTTCAATAAATTAGATATTCTCTACAATAACACTTCAAAAAATTACATATCCTCCATAATAACACTTCAACAAATTATATATCATCAACAACAAGCTCAGTATTCATTAATCACGAGTTCTAAATAAAGGCATTCACAAGATCAGCAAAACACAATGTCAAGTTCACTATTATAAGTATGTGCAATGCAATGGAATGCAATTTCAAGTATAAATACATGTTTGACCTAGTGATACACATCCGTTGTCTCTCAATTCGGGACCCACGGGAGCATATCTGTTCATGCATCTGTCGCGGCGCACGACAAGACCCTCGATAATAGTAACCATCGTGGTGCGCAATACGTCCCTCGAAATATAGTATCCATCGCGGCGCGCGATACGTCCTTCGAAATGGCAAATCCTCTTTAAGTTCTGTCACGACCCAAAACTGGGGCCGCGACTGGCACCCACATTTACCCTCCTATGTGAGCGAACCAACCAATCTAAACCTTAACATTTCGATATAATATCAACAGAAAGTAATGCGGAAGACTTAAACTCATTATTAAAAATCAAATCAATAACTATTAAAATTCAACATCTATTATTTCCCCAAAATCTGGAAGTCATCATCACAAGAACATCTATGATCAAATTACTAGACTAAAAATGTCTAAGAAGCTAAAACAATTAAAAGCTAGTCCATGCCGGAAGTTCAAGGCATCAAGACTTGAAGAAGAAGATCCAGTCCAAGCTAGACGCATTAGCTCACCCTGAATTTCCGATGTAATGAAGACTGGCTAGAATTACTGCTGCGTTGAAGATGACGGAACGTTTGCTGCACTCCACAAATAACAAAGAAGAAAACATAAAAGTAGGGGTCAGTACTAACCACGGGTACTGAGTAAGTATCATCGGCCAACTCAAAATAGAAAACAAATATATATCAATAATATCATAAATCAACTATAAAACTCAACATGTAGCAATAACAAGTGCTATAATCATCAACAAGTACTATCAAGTTCATTCATGAGGGCTCAAGCCTCAATACCATACTCATTTGGGAATTAAGTTCATTATGTTGAGTATATTAACATCTTTCAAGATTCATTATCTTTCTTCCTCTTGTGTCGGTACGTGACACTCCGATCCTCATTCTATCCTGGTACCGGAACGTGGCACCCGATCCTCTATTTATATCCTGGTACCGGAACATGGCACCCGATCCATATACTATCCTGGTGTCGGAACGTGACACTCCGATCCTCATTCTATCCTGGTACCGGAACGTGGCACCCGATCCATATACTATCCTGGTGTCGGAACGTGACACTCCGATCCTCATTCAATCCTGGTACCGGAACATGGCACCCGATCCTGTATTTCTATCCTGGTACCAGAACGTGGCACTCGATCCATATACTATCCTGGTGTTGGAACGTGACACTCCGATCCTCATTCTATCCTGGTACCGGAACGTGGCACCCGATCCTCTATTTCTATCCTAGTACCGGAACGTGGCACCCGATCCCCTAATTCATCAAGCCTTCTTTTATACCAAGGCATCATCAATCTCATTATATAATTTATCAAGCCTTCTTTTATACTAAGGCATCATCATTCTCATTATATAATTTATCAAGCCTTCTTTTATACTAAGGCATCTTCATTAACAAAGTGAATTAGGGTTTTCTTTCAAGATTTTGGATTCAATAACTTCATCATGCTTATTTTATCAATCACATAATCATATTCATGCAAGCATACAATTAAGCATATAGCAGGGTTTACAATACAATCAATACATATCATTCACTATTAAGAGTCTACTACGAATAGCATGAAAACCATAACCTACCTCCACCGAAGAATTGGAATCCACAAGCAAATTCCCAAGCTTTGATATTCCTCCCTCTCGATTGATCTCTCTCTCTCTTTCTGTTCTTTCTCTTTTTCCTATTCCAAACCCTCTTCCTTTTACCCTAATTAGTATATAATTAAGAATAAAAGATGGCAATAATATCCCACTAATTAACTTAGGATTACCTCTTTTAACCCCCAAGTAATTAGACTTATTAATATTAACCCTTTAACTTTATAATTAAGGAAAGACTAGTCCAAAACGTCCCTTAAAACGTGTAAAGAAATCCGATTCTGACTGGGCTTACGCAACCTGTGACGGCCCGTCGTGCCTGCGATGGTCCGTCACGAAGGTCGTCGCAGCATCTTAGAACTCCATTTTTCACTAAGTAGACTGTGACGGTCCGTCACGCCTGTGACGGTCCGTCACGCCTGTGACAGTCCGTCCTGCTCTTCCGTCATGGCGTTCAGAAACTCGTTCCCCGTACCAAATTCTCAAGAGTTAAAGTGTTTTGAAACGGTGCCTCACGACGGTTCGTTGTGGTTGTGACGGTCCGTCCTGCAGGTCCGTCACAATTTACAGAGAGTCGATCTTAGTACCCCAATTTCAAAATTCTAAGTGTTCTGGGAAGAGACACCCTCGACGGTCCGTCGTGCCCATGACGGTCCGTCGTGGTGACCGTCGTCTCAGCCAGTTTTTCCAGAAATAAAATCTGCTGCTCAAAACGACTAAACAGGTCGTTACAAGTTCTCATTCTTTCTCAATACACATAACACTTGTCACAACTATGTCTCAGAATACTGCAAATAACATGTTCACACAAATAATGAGGAGATGACCATTTTCATAACATTGCATAATTCACAAAAATAAAAAAAAGATATCACATCAACAATGATTCAACAAGCTTTCAAACCTTCCTCAACACATCACACATAAACAATTAATCACATTGTCTTTTGTACCCCCTTTTCATCAATAGAATTAATCAATGTGGATAGTCAACCCATCACCAAGTTCCATTACTCCCACACATATACCACAAGGAAAATACATGCATTCCATACACTTAACAAGAGTTTAGAAATCCACTTGCCTCAAATTATTGAACAATCACTCCGAGACTTTAGACTTCCGCTTCCGTTGGACTTCCAAATCAATCCAATCTATTCAAATAAATAATCAAAATAAGATTTAACAAACTAAAACATTCACATTACTACGTGTTTAGCCTTGATCTAAAAATTTGCTAGATTTTATAATCAAGTTCATAATTTTGATGCCAATTAATTGGATTAAATACTAAATTCTCCTGATGTTAAATCTAATAATATTCACATAATACAATACTTCTGATGTTAAATTATCTATCTTAATACATAAAAATTTAATTTTATAATATGACGAACGTAAGGAAAAGAATATTGAAACTAAAACTAATATATAACCAATAATCTCACCAAGCCCTTAAACATATATTCCCATTCATGCAATCTATCCTTATTAACAATTAATTACTCATCACTGCATATTATTGTCCACTCAAAAGCACTTTCTCGCAAAATTCAAAAGAATACCAAAAAAGGGTTACTGCAATTCAAATTGCAAATTGCTTTTGTTTTACACTAAAGACAAAAATGTCATATGCAAACATATTCTACCATATATATATAGCTATATAAAAAAGTAGTTGTACTAATTAAGAAATTGTGAATGACTATTACCTGAATCAATTAATTCCTCACATTGACGCACATAGGATTTCACCGTATTCTATTTATTTTCATTTTCTAAAACAACTACAATATGATAAATTTCACTAATTTAATTTTTTATTCATGAGTCAAGTGATAAAAGGATGTTAAATAATGTATGGGTATGACTCATTAGTCCCAACTAATTAAATTATATATTTAATAAAAAAATGTAGTTATTCAATAATTTAAAATTTTTTGAACCAATTTTGCGGACCCTTAAAAACAAATGACTCGAGACATTTATCGAAATGAGTAAAACTATAATTTTATAAAAAAAAAATTTAAATAAATGTTTTTTCGGGTCATTACATTATCCCACTACTAAAAATCATGTTCATCCTCAAACATAAAGTAAAAGAAAGTCAAATACTAGGGGATACCAAGAGCCTAAGGTATGACTTTCAGAGTCGTGTTTCTCTCTTCAAGGGAACTCATACTTAGGATCATTCCATCAAGATCAACTATCAAGAATTGATATTTTAAAACAAAATTTAGAAAATTTACTAATTACCAAGTCAACAACTAACCATTGAACCCAACCTGAATAGAAACTCACTAGACTATAACACAACCATCAAGATGACTCTTAAGTCACATAACAATGATAACAATCTATGTCAATACCGATTATAATCAAAAGTTAACTTTAACCAACCACCACACACTCATAATGTATAAACCATCACATGTCTAATCAAGATTTTCTTTTAACAACATAATCTTTTCATGAATTTAAGTTATAAAAATTTAAACATAGGGTACTCATCAAGGAGAATTAAAATCATCTAGTCCAAAGAAGGAAATGATTATGTGAACACCCAACAAGTGATACACTCTAGGATGCAAAACCCTTAACAACATAGTGGGATAACCATAATTATTTATGGAAGCTCTTCTATAAGTCCTCATAATCAAGGTCGTGCATGTAAAATCACTAGTATATTTCAACCATCCCAAACAACAAATCTTCCATAACTTAAATGAATCAGTCCAACTAGGATGTCACCTTACAAGGAGGAAAATCATAGGATTGGTACACCCGATCCACCATAGGAACTCATCCATAAAAGCAAAAATACACATGAACGTAGAAAGTGAATCATACTCTAAACCATGTCCAGAATGAAGTAGTTGGTCACATAAGAATATACAGAATCAAGGTCGAATAACACAAGATACTCCTTCCATAGGAACCATATAAAAGTAATTCCATTTATCTAACTCTGTCTCTCGATTTTTAGTCAACCACAATCAACCAGTCTAATCCCCATGACAATATTAAAAATGCTCGATTCATCAAACCCCACATTCTTCTCATAATACTCCATTGAAATCAACACTTTTAATACAAACAAAAATCATAAGTACACCAACCATTTACCTTACTCTCAAACTGTCCCTAGTATAAAAGTCTCATTGTAGCCTCTAAAATTTCAAAATATGGCTCTCTCTCTCTCTCTCTCTCTCTCTTTCCATTTAAGCATTACATGACATATATGAGTCACATCTAAGACTGATAGCACTACTTTCAAAGTACTTTACCATCGAGGTAACTAATTGAATCACACCCAATGTCAACTCACGAGAAATTTTACATACCATTTCAATTACTGTTCATATCATGTATCTCATGACAAAACTCAACGAAATCCTTGGTCATTCTAATAATTCTGTATACTATAAGCTCTAACCTCTAGTCACCATCAAATGTCTATGAAATATATCATAACAGTCTATGTTGTCTCATAAAAATAGTAATCTCAATCCCCTAAAAATCCTTAATAACCCTGTATAATTGTAAGTCCATATTGTTACGTATCCTTAAGTTAACTATCATAATTTAGACAAACTACCTCGACACAACCACATATAATCTTTCACACCTAATTGCTTGTCACCAATCAAAATCTCAATCTTTAGAAAAGTCGATGATAACTTTTCTATATCGAACTATTTCATATCTCACAATCATATCTATACTCATAGGCAAAAAATCAATAAATCCTCCAACTACAAACAAAGGACTTATCCGTGAGTTCTTATTCCTTCACTTTTCTTAAATTCTTTTCATGACACAAAATTTTAAATATCTTGAACCCTTCAATATACCAAACATTTATTCTTTTTGTTGACTCGCTCCCTTATTTGGCCTACAACATCTGATATTTTTACCTTATCCTCAAAATAAAGGTTTTAAATGAAACCCTTCCTTAGGTTCTTTGAAAATAAAAATAGCATTATTTATGACTTAGAACAAATACAAGTCCTTCCAAATACTCAATATTCAATGCAATCAATCATTTCTTACCTTACCAATCCTTACCTTGACAAATCACACTACCACAAACATAAACACTCCATAAAAAACTTGAATTTTCAATTCAACCGTGTAACTCAATCTCTTTATCCCTTAACAATATCTCATACCTTGAAGATTTTTATGAATTCATGTATCTTAGTTTATCATTGATCACGTCTCCATTGATCTTATCATATCTTTCGCCAAAATTCAATCATACTCATTACAAAACTCAAAACCACGAAATAAACTTATCATCACACTTGAGTTGATCGTATGAAAACTTCTTTCTCAAATCTTATCCAACAACTTTTAACCAATATGATAAACCCATAAAACAATCATAATACTCTAGGCAAAACAAATGAAACCACACATCTCTGAGTTAAATTATCCACACTTTTTGACATCTTTGACTCTTACAATCTGAATAATATCCTTGTTCTCAACTCCTTCTGAAGGCTACACTATATCCCACTAATTTATTATTTCATTATGGCTCTAGCTCCTTTAAATTCTATTCGAGCAGTGTTTCAACACCTCCTATAACTGTCCTTTAAATCAAGCTACTAATCAAATAGTATCAAACCTCAGCTTAAGCACTCACAAGTCGTCATTACAATACAAAATTTGTTTAACCAACAAGTTTAAATATATAGTTGCATCCTAATCACTATCCATTACAATCTCTTGTTATCGTCATGCTAAGTTAGTTTCTTCATCATCACAAACTCAATCTTGTCATCTACATGACACCCCAAACCCAACTATACCAATTCAAAATCCAAAGGGCTAACCCAATGTATACGTGTTTCCTTACTAAAATTCTAAGTTACCTTTACACTAATATACTCATTCAGACTTCCTTTACCTTTAAGTTTCTCATCCGAATATCGATCCACTTCCATGGAGCTTACAATGGAATACAACTCATTTAAAATCTTTGAGATAATAAAAAATAATTAACTTAATAAAAAACCCAAAACATGGTAGTCACATGTACAAGTCTCTAAAGCGTTACAATTGAATCAAAAGATAAATACCAGTCTCATATGACATTGTTGTTAGAGTAGAACAAGATCATAAACAGAAGTAAGAAGGTCTGCTGAGATGACAAACAACTGCCTCACAAATCTCCAAGAAGCCTCGGAAAATAAAAGAATATATCACAACAATCCGGGCTAGTAACCTACAAAAAATCATAGAAGCAAGGAATGAGTACCAAACCACGCGGTACTCAACAAGCAAACCTCTAAACACAAGGGAATAATATACGGGTACTCCTACTACCGCAACCGAACCTTCACAAACCTGCATAAAAATCAGCACACCCTAACAGCTCACAGTTTACACAACACATAGCTCAACAACAACACTTAGACGAATTACATATCACAACAACACTTTGACAAATTAAATATCCTCAACAACAACACTTGAATAAATTACATATCCTCCACAACAAAACTTGAACAAATTACATATCCTCCACAACAAGGTGAGTATTCATCAATCACAAGTTTCCCAAAAAGGCATTCTCAAGATTAGCTAAACACAATATCAAGTTCACCAATGATAAGCATGTGCAATGCAATGGAATGCAATGTCAAGTATAAATTCATGTCTGACCTAGTGATACACAACTGTCTCTCAGTCCGGGACAATGGGGGACATATCTGTCTATGAATCTGTTGCGGCGCACGACACGACACTCAATAATAGTAACCATCACGACACGCGATACGTCCATCAAAATGGTAAATCCTCTTTAAGTTCTCATTCTTTGTCAATGCACATAACACTTGTCACAACTATGTCTCAGAATAATGCAAATGACATGTTCATACAAATAATAAGGAGATGACCATTTTAATAACGTTGCACAATTCACAAAAACACAAACATGATATCACATCAACAATGATCAAACAAACTTTCTGTAATGACCTGTTTAGTCGTTTCGAGCAGTAGAATCATTTGTGATAAAAACTGACGGGGTCGACGGATCACGTGACGGACCGTCATGGTCACGACAGACCATGATGGACTCCGTCGTCCCACACTTATATAATTCTTCTTCTGCTCTCTTCTTTACACTCGACGACAGGTAGGACGAACCGTCATAGGCACGATGGTCCGTCGAGAGTCTTCATGCCAAAACACTTAAACTCTAAAATCTGGGTACTGGGATCAACTCTCTGAACTTCGTGACGGAATTGCAGCACGGACCGTCGTAGGCACGACGGACCGTCACAAACATTTTTACTGAATTTGACTCTCTGAAATTTGTGACGGACCGTCGCAGGTGCGACGGGCCGTCACGAGTTGCGTAACCTCGACTGGGTCGGATTTCTGCTTAAAGTTTTTAAGGGGTGTTTTGGACTATTCATGCTTATAATTATGAAATTAGTGGGGTAAGTTTAATAATTTAATTACTTGGGGGTTAAAGGAGATAACCTTGAAATAAATAAGGGGTTACTTTCATCATAATGAATTATATGATAATTAGGGTAAAAGAAAAAGAATTTGGAGAAGGAAAAATAAAAAGCACAGAGGAGGGAGAACGAGCGAGAAAAGGGAGAAGCGAAGAGGAAAGCAAAGGCATTGAGAAGTAGCTTGCTCGATCACAATTCTTCGATGGAGGTAGGTTATGGTTTATGCTATTTCATTGTAAACTCTAAATAGCGAGTGATATGTATTGGGTGGTTTTGTAAAGTCCTCTATATGCTTAATTGTGTGGTTGTATATTATGATCATGTACTTGTGATGGATTATAATGATGAGACTGCTGAATCCTAAAACCTAAGTCCTCTAAATTAAGATGATGTATTGACATAAAAGAGGCTTGATGAACTAAAGCAATGAGGTAAATGGATCGTGTGTCACGAACCGACACGTAGTATTAGGGGATCGGGTGTCACGAACTGACACGCAGTATTAGGGGATCGGGTGTCACGAACCGACACGTAGTATTAGGGGATCGGGTGTCACGAACTGACACGCAGTATTAGGGGATCGGGTGTCACGAACCGACACGTAGTATTAGCGGATCGGGTGTCACGAACCGACACGTAGTATAAGGGGATCGGGTGTGACGAACCGACATGTAGTATTAGGGGATCGGAGTGTCACGTTCCGACACGTAGTAGTAGGGGATCGGAGTGTCACGTTCCGACACAAGAAGAATAAAGAGAATGAATCTGGAATTATGTTAACATACTCAATTTAAAGAACCTATTTCCCAAATGAGAATGGTGTGGAGGCTTGAGTCCTCATAGATGTGCTTAGTGTTGTTGCCAAAGGGTTTTGTACTTGTTGTTGTTACCTGTTGAGTATTGTAGTTGATTTTATATTATTATTCGATATATATTGCTTTCTATTTTGAGTTGGCCGATGATACTTACTCAGTACGTGTTCCTTGTACTGACCCCTACTTGTATTTTCTGTTCTTGTTATTTGTGGAGTACAACAAATGTGCCATCAACTTCAACTCGTCCGCAACTCTAGCCAGTCTTCAGTATATCAGAATTCAGGGTGAGCTACTGTTCCTAGCTCGGACTGGATTATCTCCTTCACGTCTTGATGTCTTGAAGTTCGAACATGGACCATTTCCTTTACTTATTTTAGCTTCTTAAATACTCTTAGATTTAGAAATTTGAGGATAGATGTTCTTGGTGTGATGACTTCCAGATTTTGGGGATAATAGTTGATAAAATTTTAGAAGCTTATTTGTTGGTTATATTAATAAGATTTTGAGTCTTCCGGTTTACATTTTTGTTCGTTATGGTTGAAATATTGGTAAATGTTGGGGTTTAGAATTGTTGGTTGCTCACATAGTAGGATAAGTGTGGGTGCCACTCGCGGCTCGTTTTGGGTCGTGACAAACTTTATATCAGAGCATTAGGTTCTTTGGTCTCATCACACAAGAACGAGTCTAGTAGAGTCTTGAGGAACGGTAGGGGGGCGCCTTTACTTTTCTTTGAGAGACTATAGGACTTTAGGAAAATTCCATTATTTCTTTCTTTCGTGCTATTACTTGGATCCAATTGGTATCTAGGTGATACAAATTGGTATCTGACATCTTCACTCTATTTGGCAGATGGTTAGAACTAGAGCAACAACTGTGCCAACACCAACACCGGCAAGACAGGGTGCGTCTGAGCCAGCCACTGGGGCTGTAGCTCGAGGAAGAGCAGTGGCAAGAGGACGTGTCACGACCCAAAACCGAGCCGCGACTGGCACCCACACTTACCCTCCTATGTGAGCGAACCAACCAATACAAAACCCAACATTTCAATATAATATCAAAATACATTGCGGAAGACTTAAACTCATTAATGAAAATCAATTCAATAACTTCTAAAAATTCAACAACTATTATTATCCCCAAAATCTGGAAGTCATCATCACAAGAACATCTATGATCAAATTACTAAACTAAGAGTATTCTAAGAAGCTAAAACAAATAAAAGCTAGTCCATGCCGGAACTTCAAGGCATCAAGACATGAAGAAGAAGATCCAGTCCAAGCTAGAAGCATTAGCTCACCCTGAAATCCGGTGTAATGAAGACTGGCTAGAATTACTGTTGAGTTGAAGACGACGGCACGTTTGCTGCACTCCACAAATAACAAAGAAAGAAACATACAAGTAGGGGTCAGTACAAAACACAAGTACTAAGTAGGTATCATCGGCCAACTCAAAATAGAAAACAGTATATATCAGTTAATATCATAAATCAACTACAATACTCAACATGTAGCAACAACAAGTACTATAATCATCAATAAGTACCACCAAGTTCATCCATGAGGACTCAAGCCTCAAAATCATACTCATTTAGGAATTAGGTTCATTAGATTGAGTATATTTAACATCTTTCAAGATTCATTATCTTTCTTCCTCTTGTGTCGGTACGTGACACTCCGATCCCCTACTACTATGTGTCGGTACGTGACACTCCGATCCCTTACTTCTATGTGTCGGAACATGATACTCCGATCGCCTAA
>CM064972.1:35190267-35240267 GCA_032847665.1 Solanum chilense | reverse complement strand
GTACGTGACACTCCGATCCTCATTCTATCCTGGTACCGGAACGTGGCACCCGATCCTCTATTTCTATCCTGGTACCGGAACGTGGCACCCGATCCATATACTATCCTGGTGTCGGAACGTGACACTCCGATCCTCATTCTATCCTGGTACCGGAACGTGGCACCCGATCCATATACTATCCTGGTGTCGGAACGTGACACTCCGATCCTCATTCTATCCTGGTACCGGAACATGGCACCCGATCCTGTATTTCTATCCTGGTACCAGAACGTGGCACTCGATCCATATACTATCCTGGTGTTGGAACGTGACACTCCGATCCTCATTCTATCCTGGTACCGGAACGTGGCACCCGATCCTCTATTTCTATCCTAGTACCGGAACGTGGCACCCGATCCCCTAATTCATCAAGCCTTCTTTTATACCAAGGCATCATCAATCTCATTATATAATTTATCAAGCCTTCTTTTATACTAAGGCATCATCATTCTCATTATATAATTTATCAAGCCTTCTTTTATACTAAGGCATCTTCATTAACAAAGTGAATTAGGGTTTTCTTTCAAGATTTTGGATTCAATAACTTCATCATGCTTATTTTATCAATCACATAATCATATTCATGCAAGCATACAATTAAGCATATAGCAGGGTTTACAATACAATCAATACATATCATTCACTATTAAGAGTCTACTACGAATAGCATGAAAACCATAACCTACCTCCACCGAAGAATTGGAATCCACAAGCAAATTCCCAAGCTTTGATATTCCTCCCTCTCGATCGATCTCTCTCTCTCTTTCTGCTCTTTCTCTTTTTCGTATTCCAAACTCTCTTCCTTTTACCCTAATTCGTATATAATTAAGAATAAAAGATGGCAATAATATCCCACTAATTAACTTAGGATTACCTCTTTTAACCCCCAAGTAATTAGACTTATTAATATTAACCCTTTAACTTTATAATTAAGGAAAGAATAGTCCAAAACGTCCCTTAAAACGTGTAAAGAAATCCGATTCTGACTGGGCTTACGCAACCTGTGACGGCCCGTCGTGCCTGCGACGGTCCGTTACGAAGGTCGTCGTAGCATCTTAGAACTCCATTTTTCACTAAGTAGACTGTGACGGTCCGTCACGCCTGTGACGGTCCGTCCTGCTCTTCCGTCATGGCGTTCAGAAACTCGTTCCCCGTGCCAAATTCTCAAGAGTTAAAGTGTTTTGAAACGGTGCCTCACGACGGTTCGTCGTGGTTGTGACGGTCCGTCCTGCAGGTCCGTCACAATTTACAGAGAGTCGATCTTAGTACCCCAATTTCAAAATTCTAAGTGTTCTGGGACGAGACACCCTCGACGGTCCGTCGTGCCCATGACGGTCCGTCGTGGTGACCGTCGTCTCAGCCAGTTTTTCCAGAAATAAAATCTGCTGCTCAAAACGACTAAACAGGTCGTTACAAGTTCTCATTCTTTCTCAATACACATAACACTTGTCACAACTATGTCTCAGAATACTGCAAATAACATGTTCACACAAATAATGAGGAGATGACCATTTTCATAACATTGCATAATTCACAAAAATAAAAAAAAGATATCACATCAACAATGATTCAACAAGCTTTCAAACCTTCCTCAACACATCACACATAAACAATTAATCACATTGTCTTTTGTACCCCCTTTTCATCAATAGAATTAATCAATGTGGATAGTCAACCCATCACCAAGTTCCATTACTCCCACACATATACCACAAGGAAAATACATGCATTCCATACACTTAACAAGAGTTTAGAAATCCACTTGCCTCAAATTATTGAACAATCACTCCGAGACTTTAGACTTCCGCTTCCGTTGGACTTCCAAATCAATCCAATCTATTCAAATAAATAATCAAAATAAGATTTAACAAACTAAAACATTCACATTACTACGTGTTTAGCCTTGATCTAAAAATTTGCTAGATTTTATAATCAAGTTCATAATTTTGATGCCAATTAATTGGATTAAATACTAAATTCTCCTGATGTTAAATCTAATAATATTCACATAATACAATACTTCTGATGTTAAATTATCTATCTTAATACATAAAAATTTAATTTTATAATATGACGAACGTAAGGAAAAGAATATTGAAACTAAAACTAATATATAACCAATAATCTCACCAAGCCCTTAAACATATATTCCCATTCATGCAATCTATCCTTATTAACAATTAATTACTCATCACTGCATATTATTGTCCACTCAAAAGCACTTTCTCGCAAAATTCAAAAGAATACCAAAAAAGGGTTACTGCAATTCAAATTGCAAATTGCTTTTGTTTTACACTAAAGACAAAAATGTCATATGCAAACATATTCTACCATATATATATAGCTATATAAAAAAGTAGTTGTACTAATTAAGAAATTGTGAATGACTATTACCTGAATCAATTAATTCCTCACATTGACGCACATAGGATTTCACCGTATTCTATTTATTTTCATTTTCTAAAACAACTACAATATGATAAATTTCACTAATTTAATTTTTTATTCATGAGTCAAGTGATAAAAGGATGTTAAATAATGTATGGGTATGACTCATTAGTCCCAACTAATTAAATTATATATTTAATAAAAAAATGTAGTTATTCAATAATTTAAAATTTTTTGAACCAATTTTGCGGACCCTTAAAAACAAATGACTCGAGACATTTATCGAAATGAGTAAAACTATAATTTTATAAAAAAAAAATTTAAATAAATGTTTTTTCGGGTCATTACATTATCCCACTACTAAAAATCATGTTCATCCTCAAACATAAAGTAAAAGAAAGTCAAATACTAGGGGATACCAAGAGCCTAAGGTATGACTTTCAGAGTCGTGTTTCTCTCTTCAAGGGAACTCATACTTAGGATCATTCCATCAAGATCAACTATCAAGAATTGATATTTTAAAACAAAATTTAGAAAATTTACTAATTACCAAGTCAACAACTAACCATTGAACCCAACCTGAATAGAAACTCACTAGACTATAACACAACCATCAAGATGACTCTTAAGTCACATAACAATGATAACAATCTATGTCAATACCGATTATAATCAAAAGTTAACTTTAACCAACCACCACACACTCATAATGTATAAACCATCACATGTCTAATCAAGATTTTCTTTTAACAACATAATCTTTTCATGAATTTAAGTTATAAAAATTTAAACATAGGGTACTCATCAAGGAGAATTAAAATCATCTAGTCCAAAGAAGGAAATGATTATGTGAACACCCAACAAGTGATACACTCTAGGATGCAAAACCCTTAACAACATAGTGGGATAACCATAATTATTTATGGAAGCTCTTCTATAAGTCCTCATAATCAAGGTCGTGCATGTAAAATCACTAGTATATTTCAACCATCCCAAACAACAAATCTTCCATAACTTAAATGAATCAGTCCAACTAGGATGTCACCTTACAAGGAGGAAAATCATAGGATTGGTACACCCGATCCACCATAGGAACTCATCCATAAAAGCAAAAATACACATGAACGTAGAAAGTGAATCATACTCTAAACCATGTCCAGAATGAAGTAGTTGGTCACATAAGAATATACAGAATCAAGGTCGAATAACACAAGATACTCCTTCCATAGGAACCATATAAAAGTAATTCCATTTATCTAACTCTGTCTCTCGATTTTTAGTCAACCACAATCAACCAGTCTAATCCCCATGACAATATTAAAAATGCTCGATTCATCAAACCCCACATTCTTCTCATAATACTCCATTGAAATCAACACTTTTAATACAAACAAAAATCATAAGTACACCAACCATTTACCTTACTCTCAAACTGTCCCTAGTATAAAAGTCTCATTGTAGCCTCTAAAATTTCAAAATATGGCTCTCTCTCTCTCTCTCTCTCTCTCTTTCCATTTAAGCATTACATGACATATATGAGTCACATCTAAGACTGATAGCACTACTTTCAAAGTACTTTACCATCGAGGTAACTAATTGAATCACACCCAATGTCAACTCACGAGAAATTTTACATACCATTTCAATTACTGTTCATATCATGTATCTCATGACAAAACTCAACGAAATCCTTGGTCATTCTAATAATTCTGTATACTATAAGCTCTAACCTCTAGTCACCATCAAATGTCTATGAAATATATCATAACAGTCTATGTTGTCTCATAAAAATAGTAATCTCAATCCCCTAAAAATCCTTAATAACCCTGTATAATTGTAAGTCCATATTGTTACGTATCCTTAAGTTAACTATCATAATTTAGACAAACTACCTCGACACAACCACATATAATCTTTCACACCTAATTGCTTGTCACCAATCAAAATCTCAATCTTTAGAAAAGTCGATGATAACTTTTCTATATCGAACTATTTCATATCTCACAATCATATCTATACTCATAGGCAAAAAATCAATAAATCCTCCAACTACAAACAAAGGACTTATCCGTGAGTTCTTATTCCTTCACTTTTCTTAAATTCTTTTCATGACACAAAATTTTAAATATCTTGAACCCTTCAATATACCAAACATTTATTCTTTTTGTTGACTCGCTCCCTTATTTGGCCTACAACATCTGATATTTTTACCTTATCCTCAAAATAAAGGTTTTAAATGAAACCCTTCCTTAGGTTCTTTGAAAATAAAAATAGCATTATTTATGACTTAGAACAAATACAAGTCCTTCCAAATACTCAATATTCAATGCAATCAATCATTTCTTACCTTACCAATCCTTACCTTGACAAATCACACTACCACAAACATAAACACTCCATAAAAAACTTGAATTTTCAATTCAACCGTGTAACTCAATCTCTTTATCCCTTAACAATATCTCATACCTTGAAGATTTTTATGAATTCATGTATCTTAGTTTATCATTGATCACGTCTCCATTGATCTTATCATATCTTTCGCCAAAATTCAATCATACTCATTACAAAACTCAAAACCACGAAATAAACTTATCATCACACTTGAGTTGATCGTATGAAAACTTCTTTCTCAAATCTTATCCAACAACTTTTAACCAATATGATAAACCCATAAAACAATCATAATACTCTAGGCAAAACAAATGAAACCACACATCTCTGAGTTAAATTATCCACACTTTTTGACATCTTTGACTCTTACAATCTGAATAATATCCTTGTTCTCAACTCCTTCTGAAGGCTACACTATATCCCACTAATTTATTATTTCATTATGGCTCTAGCTCCTTTAAATTCTATTCGAGCAGTGTTTCAACACCTCCTATAACTGTCCTTTAAATCAAGCTACTAATCAAATAGTATCAAACCTCAGCTTAAGCACTCACAAGTCGTCATTACAATACAAAATTTGTTTAACCAACAAGTTTAAATATATAGTTGCATCCTAATCACTATCCATTACAATCTCTTGTTATCGTCATGCTAAGTTAGTTTCTTCATCATCACAAACTCAATCTTGTCATCTACATGACACCCCAAACCCAACTATACCAATTCAAAATCCAAAGGGCTAACCCAATGTATACGTGTTTCCTTACTAAAATTCTAAGTTACCTTTACACTAATATACTCATTCAGACTTCCTTTACCTTTAAGTTTCTCATCCGAATATCGATCCACTTCCATGGAGCTTACAATGGAATACAACTCATTTAAAATCTTTGAGATAATAAAAAATAATTAACTTAATAAAAAACCCAAAACATGGTAGTCACATGTACAAGTCTCTAAAGCGTTACAATTGAATCAAAAGATAAATACCAGTCTCATATGACATTGTTGTTAGAGTAGAACAAGATCATAAACAGAAGTAAGAAGGTCTGCTGAGATGACAAACAACTGCCTCACAAATCTCCAAGAAGCCTCGGAAAATAAAAGAATATATCACAACAATCCGGGCTAGTAACCTACAAAAAATCATAGAAGCAAGGAATGAGTACCAAACCACGCGGTACTCAACAAGCAAACCTCTAAACACAAGGGAATAATATACGGGTACTCCTACTACCGCAACCGAACCTTCACAAACCTGCATAAAAATCAGCACACCCTAACAGCTCACAGTTTACACAACACATAGCTCAACAACAACACTTAGACGAATTACATATCACAACAACACTTTGACAAATTAAATATCCTCAACAACAACACTTGAATAAATTACATATCCTCCACAACAAAACTTGAACAAATTACATATCCTCCACAACAAGGTGAGTATTCATCAATCACAAGTTTCCCAAAAAGGCATTCTCAAGATTAGCTAAACACAATATCAAGTTCACCAATGATAAGCATGTGCAATGCAATGGAATGCAATGTCAAGTATAAATTCATGTCTGACCTAGTGATACACAACTGTCTCTCAGTCCGGGACAATGGGGGACATATCTGTCTATGAATCTGTTGCGGCGCACGACACGACACTCAATAATAGTAACCATCACGACACGCGATACGTCCATCAAAATGGTAAATCCTCTTTAAGTTCTCATTCTTTGTCAATGCACATAACACTTGTCACAACTATGTCTCAGAATAATGCAAATGACATGTTCATACAAATAATAAGGAGATGACCATTTTAATAACGTTGCACAATTCACAAAAACACAAACATGATATCACATCAACAATGATCAAACAAACTTTCTGTAATGACCTGTTTAGTCGTTTCGAGCAGTAGAATCATTTGTGATAAAAACTGACGGGGTCGACGGATCACGTGACGGACCGTCATGGTCACGACAGACCATGATGGACTCCGTCGTCCCACACTTATATAATTCTTCTTCTGCTCTCTTCTTTACACTCGACGACAGGTAGGACGAACCGTCATAGGCACGATGGTCCGTCGAGAGTCTTCATGCCAAAACACTTAAACTCTAAAATCTGGGTACTGGGATCAACTCTCTGAACTTCGTGACGGAATTGCAGCACGGACCGTCGTAGGCACGACGGACCGTCACAAACATTTTTACTGAATTTGACTCTCTGAAATTTGTGACGGACCGTCGCAGGTGCGACGGGCCGTCACGAGTTGCGTAACCTCGACTGGGTCGGATTTCTGCTTAAAGTTTTTAAGGGGTGTTTTGGACTATTCATGCTTATAATTATGAAATTAGTGGGGTAAGTTTAATAATTTAATTACTTGGGGGTTAAAGGAGATAACCTTGAAATAAATAAGGGGTTACTTTCATCATAATGAATTATATGATAATTAGGGTAAAAGAAAAAGAATTTGGAGAAGGAAAAATAAAAAGCACAGAGGAGGGAGAACGAGCGAGAAAAGGGAGAAGCGAAGAGGAAAGCAAAGGCATTGAGAAGTAGCTTGCTCGATCACAATTCTTCGATGGAGGTAGGTTATGGTTTATGCTATTTCATTGTAAACTCTAAATAGCGAGTGATATGTATTGGGTGGTTTTGTAAAGTCCTCTATATGCTTAATTGTGTGGTTGTATATTATGATCATGTACTTGTGATGGATTATAATGATGAGACTGCTGAATCCTAAAACCTAAGTCCTCTAAATTAAGATGATGTATTGACATAAAAGAGGCTTGATGAACTAAAGCAATGAGGTAAATGGATCGTGTGTCACGAACCGACACGTAGTATTAGGGGATCGGGTGTCACGAACTGACACGCAGTATTAGGGGATCGGGTGTCACGAACCGACACGTAGTATTAGGGGATCGGGTGTCACGAACTGACACGCAGTATTAGGGGATCGGGTGTCACGAACCGACACGTAGTATTAGCGGATCGGGTGTCACGAACCGACACGTAGTATAAGGGGATCGGGTGTGACGAACCGACATGTAGTATTAGGGGATCGGAGTGTCACGTTCCGACACGTAGTAGTAGGGGATCGGAGTGTCACGTTCCGACACAAGAAGAATAAAGAGAATGAATCTGGAATTATGTTAACATACTCAATTTAAAGAACCTATTTCCCAAATGAGAATGGTGTGGAGGCTTGAGTCCTCATAGATGTGCTTAGTGTTGTTGCCAAAGGGTTTTGTACTTGTTGTTGTTACCTGTTGAGTATTGTAGTTGATTTTATATTATTATTCGATATATATTGCTTTCTATTTTGAGTTGGCCGATGATACTTACTCAGTACGTGTTCCTTGTACTGACCCCTACTTGTATTTTCTGTTCTTGTTATTTGTGGAGTACAACAAATGTGCCATCAACTTCAACTCGTCCGCAACTCTAGCCAGTCTTCAGTATATCAGAATTCAGGGTGAGCTACTGTTCCTAGCTCGGACTGGATTATCTCCTTCACGTCTTGATGTCTTGAAGTTCGAACATGGACCATTTCCTTTACTTATTTTAGCTTCTTAAATACTCTTAGATTTAGAAATTTGAGGATAGATGTTCTTGGTGTGATGACTTCCAGATTTTGGGGATAATAGTTGATAAAATTTTAGAAGCTTATTTGTTGGTTATATTAATAAGATTTTGAGTCTTCCGGTTTACATTTTTGTTCGTTATGGTTGAAATATTGGTAAATGTTGGGGTTTAGAATTGTTGGTTGCTCACATAGTAGGATAAGTGTGGGTGCCACTCGCGGCTCGTTTTGGGTCGTGACAAACTTTATATCAGAGCATTAGGTTCTTTGGTCTCATCACACAAGAACGAGTCTAGTAGAGTCTTGAGGAACGGTAGGGGGGCGCCTTTACTTTTCTTTGAGAGACTATAGGACTTTAGGAAAATTCCATTATTTCTTTCTTTCGTGCTATTACTTGGATCCAATTGGTATCTAGGTGATACAAATTGGTATCTGACATCTTCACTCTATTTGGCAGATGGTTAGAACTAGAGCAACAACTGTGCCAACACCAACACCGGCAAGACAGGGTGCGTCTGAGCCAGCCACTGGGGCTGTAGCTCGAGGAAGAGCAGTGGCAAGAGGACGTGTCACGACCCAAAACCGAGCCGCGACTGGCACCCACACTTACCCTCCTATGTGAGCGAACCAACCAATACAAAACCCAACATTTCAATATAATATCAAAATACATTGCGGAAGACTTAAACTCATTAATGAAAATCAATTCAATAACTTCTAAAAATTCAATAACTATTATTATCCCCAAAATCTGGAAGTCATCATCACAAGAACATCTATGATCAAATTACTAAACTAAGAGTATTCTAAGAAGCTAAAACAAATAAAAGCTAGTCCATGCCGGAACTTCAAGGCATCAAGACATGAAGAAGAAGATCCAGTCCAAGCTAGAAGCATTAGCTCACCCTGAAATCCGGTGTAATGAAGACTGGCTAGAATTTCTGTTGAGTTGAAGACGACGGCACGTTTGCTGCACTCCACAAATAACAAAGAAACAAACATACAAGTAGGGGTCAGTACAAAACACAAGTACTAAGTAGGTATCATCGGCCAACTCAAAATAGAAAACAGTATATATCAGTTAATATCATAAATCAACTACAATACTCAACATATAGCAACAACAAGTACTATAATCATCAATAAGTACCACCAAGTTCATCCATGAGGACTCAAGCCTCCATATCATACTCATTTGGGAATTAGGTTCATTAGATTGAGTATATTTATCATCTTTCAAGATTCATTATCTTTCTTCCTCTTGTGTCGGTACGTGACACTCCGATCCCCTACTACTATGTGTCGGTACGTGACACTCCGATCCCTTACTTCTATGTGTCGGAACATGATACTCCGATCGCCTAATTCTACGTGTCGGTTCGTGACACCCGATCCCCTAATACTATGTGTCGGTACGTGACACTCCGATCCCCTAATTCTACGTGTCGGTTCATGACACCCGATCCCTTAATACTATGTGTCGGAACGTGACACTCCGATCCCCTAATTCTACGTGTCGGTTCGTGACACCCGATCCCTTAATACTATGTGTCGGAACATGACACTCCGATCCACTAATCTCATTCTATCAATTCATCAAGCCTTCTCTTATACCAAGGCATCATCAATCTCATTACTTTGGTTCATCAAGCCTTCTTTTATACCAAGGCATCATCAATCTCATTACTTTAGTTCATCAAGCCTTCTTTTATACCAAGGCATCATCATTAACAAGTAGATTAAGGTTTCTTTCAAGATTTAGGATTCAATAGCTTCATCATGCTTATTTTATCACAATTATGTAATCACATTCATGCAAGCATACAATTAAGCATATAGAAGGGTTTACAATACTACCAATACATATCATTCGCTATTAAGAGTTTACAACGAATAGTGTCAAAACCATAACCTACCTCCACCGAATATTAGTGATCAAGCAAGCAAATTTCCAAGCTTTGTGTTTTCCTCTTCGTTTCTCCTCTCTCGTTCGATCCTTTCTCTCTCTCTTGTTCTTTCTATTTTTCTTATTCAATCCCTCTTTCTTTTACCCTAATTAGCATATAATCAAGTATAAAAGGTGACAATAGTAACCCACTAATTAACTCAAAGTTACCTCTTTTATCCCCCAAGAAATTGAGTTATTAATATTAACCCACGAAATTC
The DNA here is from genome assembly GCA_032847665.1 of Solanum chilense. Lineage (NCBI taxonomy): Eukaryota > Viridiplantae > Streptophyta > Magnoliopsida > Solanales > Solanaceae > Solanum > Solanum chilense. Next base: position 35,229,694 of record CM064972.1, on the reverse strand, counting down.
ATAATTATAGTAGGAATAGTCCAAAACGCCCCTTTAAAACTTAACCAGAAATCCGACCAAGACTGGGATTACACAACCTGTGACGGTCCGTCATATCTGTGACGGTCCGTCCTGCAGGTCCGTCGCAAAGTACAGAGACTCAATTTCCTCGAAGAGTCTGTGACGGTCCGTCGTGTCCACGACGGTCCGTCCTGCCATTCCATCACAAAGTTCAGAGAGTCGATTTCAGTACCCAATTTTCAAAATTCTAAGTGTTATGGAACGAGACCCCCTCGACGGTCCGTCGTGGGGTCTGTTGTATCATCCAGTTTTTCTAGAAATAAAATCTGCTGCTCAAAGCGACTAAACAGGTCGTTACAGGCCGTGGTAGAGGTCGCGGAAGGACGTCCTCTAGAGGTAGAGGACAAACACCTGGTCCAGCTAGTAATAGGGCGGTGACTCCTCCACCGACTTATGAGGTAGTAAGAGAGGGTGAGGAAGGGGAAAATGAGCAAGTGCAAGATGAGGAATTACCACCCAAACCTACCCCAGAGATGATTAACCAGGTTCTTGCTTATCTTAGCGGGTTATCTGATCAAGGCCAGACACCTCCAGTGTTTTGTGCACCAGCACCTCAGGTTCCGGGAGTACAACATGCCGCTGCTGTGGCTCCCCGCATGGATGCCTCATTGGAAGTAGGAACGTTTCCTCGATTGACTACAGGACCTATAATGACGAGTGATCAACATGAACTTTTCACTAAATTCTTGAAATTAAAACCGCCAGTCTTCAAGGGCACTGAATCTGAGGATGCTTATGATTTTCTGGTCGATTGTCATGAGCTACTACATAAGATGGACATAGTAGAACGATTCGGTGTTGAGTTTGTGACCTATCAGTTTCAGGGGAATGCCAAAATGTGGTGGCGGTCGTATGTTGAGTGTCAACCAGCACAGGCACCACCTATGACTTGGGCATCATTCTCTAGCTTATTTATTGAGAAGTATATACCCCGGACTTTGAGGGATAGGAGGAGAGATGAGTTCCTAAGCTTAGAGCAAGGCAGGATGTCTGTTACTGCTTATGAGGCTAAGTTTCGTGCACTATCCAGGTATGCCACCCAGCTTTGCTTCAGTCCACAAGATCGTATTCGCCGTTTTGTGAAGGGATTGAGGTCAGATTTGCAGATCCCAGCCTTACAGGTAGCTGCTGCAGCAAAATCCTTTCAGGAAGTGGTTGATTTTGTAATAGAGGTGGAGGGGGTGAAGCCAGACGACTTCACCCTGGCGTCGACATCTAAGAAGTTCCGTAAGGGAGGTGAGTTTAGTGGGTCTTACTCCAGAGGGCAGAGTTCAGGAGGTAACCCAACCCGACCCATTCAGTCTTTACTGCAAGCTGTAGCTGGGGGTTCATCGAAGACCAGTCAGCAGTTCTCTGAGTTTGGAGGTTATCCCCAGACTTCGTCATTCTCACAGAGACCTATGCTTGACCCCATAGAGTGTTATGGATGTGGGGAGACTGGACATATTAGGAGATATTGTCGAAAACAGAGTTACAGACCCCCAATAGTCAGAGATAGAGGTGGTCATGGGAGAGGCTGCCATTCTGGAGGACGTGGTGGTCAAGGTAATGGTGGTCACCAAACCAACCGGGGTGGCGGGCAAGCCGGAGCTACTGCAGCACAACATGGTAGGGGCAACGGACAGACAGGTGATAGGGCCCATTGTTATGCTTTCCCCGGGAGGTCTGAAGAAGAGACATCTGATGTTGTTATCATAGGTAATCTTTTGGTTTGTGATTTCATGGCTTCTGTATTATTTGATCCTGGATCCACATTTTCATATGTATCTTCCTCATTTGCTACTGGTCTTTATTTTCATTGTGATTTGCTTGACATGCCTATTCGTGTTTCTACTCCGGTGGGTAAGTTTGTGGTAGTTGAGAAGGTGTATAGGTCTTGTCTTGTGACTTTTGTGGGGAGCAATACTCATGTAGATTTGATCATTCTAGAGATGGTTGATTTCGATGTAATTCTAGGTATGACTTGGCTTTCCCCAAATTTTGCAATCTTAGATTGTAATGCTAAAACTGTGACATTGGCCAAACCTGGGACAGATCCGCTAGTGTGGGAGGGTGACTATATTTCCACCCCAGTTCATATCATCTCCTTTCTTCGTGCTAAAAGAATGGTTAGTAAGGGTTGTTTAGCTTTCTTGGCACAACTCAGGGATGATACTTCCCAAGTACCTTCGATTGAGTCTGTTTCGATAGTCCGAGAGTTTCTGGATGTGTTTCGTGCAGACCTTCCTGGTATGCCACCGGATAGGGATATTGATTTTTGCATCGATCTGGAGCCGGGTACTCGCCCCATTTCCATACCCCCTTATAGAATGGCTCCCGCGGAGTTAAGGGAGTTAAAGGCCCAACTTCAGGAGTTGTTAGGTAAAGGCTTCATTAGACCAAGTGCATCCCCTTGGGGTGCTCCTGTTTTATTTGTGAAGAAGAAGGATGGAAGTTTTCGGATGTGCATAGACTACAGGCAACTGAATAAGGTAACTGTTAAGAACAAGTATCCTCTTCCTCGCATTGACGATTTGTTCGATCAGTTACAAGGTGCTTGTACCTTCTCAAAAATCGATTTGAGATCTGGTTATCATCAATTTAAAATACGGGCAACGGATGTGCCAAAGACTGCTTTTCGGACCAGGTATGGGCATTATGAATTCCTAGTAATGTCTTTTGGACTTACGAATGCCCCTGCTTCTTTCATGAGCTTGATGAACGGGATTTTTAAGCCATATATGGATCTCTTTGTAATTGTGTTCATTGATGATATACTGATATACTCAAAGAGCAGGAAAGAACATGAGGAGCATTTGAGAATTGTGTTGGAAGTGTTGAGGGAGAAAATACTTTATGCCAAATTCTCCAAGTGTGAGTTTTGGCTAGATTCAGTGTCCTTCTTGGGGCACGTGGTTTCTAAGGATGGAGTGATGGTGGATCCTTCTAAGATTGAAGCGGTGAAGAGTTGGGTAAGACCTACTAATGTTACAGAGGTAAGGAGCTTTGTTGGTTTAGCTAGCTACTACCATCGATTCGTCAAGGGATTTTCTTCGATTGCTTCCCAACTGACAAATTTGACTAAGTAGAGTGTTCCATTTGTATGGTCGGACGAATGTGAAGAAAGCTTTCAGAAACTCAAGACCTTGTTGACTACTGCACCAATTCTTACCTTGCAAGTGGAAGGTAAGAATTTAATTGTTTATTGTGATGCATCTTATTCCGGGTTGGGTGCAGTGCAAATGCAAGAGAAGAATGTAATTGCTTATGCTTCGAGGCAATTAAAAGTGCATGAACGTAACTATCCGACCCATGATTTGGAGTTGGCGGCAGTAGTGTTTGCATTAAAGCAATGGAGACATTATCTATATGGGGTCAAGTGTGAAGTCTATACAGATCATCGTAGTTTACAATATGTCTTTACTCAGAAAGATCTGAATTTGAGACAGAGGAGGTGGATGGAACTACTGATGGACTACGATATCACTATTTTGTATCACCCAGGAAAAGCTAATGTTGTGGCAGATGCTTTAAGTAGAAAAGCAGGGAGCATAGGAAGCCTAGCTCACTTACAGATTTCCAGACGCCCATTGGCTAGAGAGGATCAGACTCTGGCTAATGACTTTATGAGGCTAGAAGTAATGGAGAAGGGAGGATTTTTGGGCTGTGTGGAGGCAAGATCTTCTTTTCTTGACAAGATTAAGGGAAAACAGTTTGCGGATGAGAAGCGGAATCGGATTTGAGAGATGGTATTACGAGGAGAGGCCAAAGAGGCGAAAATTGACGAGGAAGGCGTTTTGAGAATTAAGGGAAGGGTATGTGTGCCCCGTGTTGATAATTTGATTCACACCATCCGTACAGAGGCTCATAGTTCAAAGTATTCTATACATCCTGGTGCAACCAAGATGTATCGCGACCTAAGGCAACATTTTTGGTGGAGTAGGATGAAGCGTGACATTGCTGATTTTGTTGCCCAATGCCCGAATTGTCAGCAGGTAAAGTATGAACACCAGAGGCCCGGAGGAACACTTCAGAGAATGCCCATTCCTGAATGGAAATGGGAAAGAATTGCAATGGATTTTGTAGTTGACCTTCCAAAGACATTGGGTAAGTTTGATTCTATTTGGGTAATTGTTGACAGATTAACTAAGTCTGCTCACTTCATTCCGGTTAAGGTGACTTACAATGCAGAGAAGTTAGCCAGACTCTATATCTCAGAAATTGTTCGATTGCATGGAGTTCCACTTTCCATCATATCAGATAGAGGTACGCAATTTACTTCTAAGTTTTGGAGAACATTGCATGCTGAGTTAGGTACTAGGTTGGATCTTAGTACTGCATTTCACCCTCACACCGATGGTCAGTCTGAGCGAACGATTTAGGTTTTGGAGGATATGATTCGTGCATGTGTGATAGAGTTTGGTAGTCATTGGGATAACTTCTTACCGTTAGCAGAGATTTCATACAATAATAGTTATCACTCAAGTATTGATATGGCCCCATTCGAGGCATTGTATGGGAGAAGATGTAGGTCTCCTATTGGTTGGTTTGATGCATTTGAGGTAAGACCATGGGGTACCGATCTCTTGAGGGAATCATTAGAGAAAGTGAAATTCATTCAAGAAAAGCTTTTAGCGGCTCAAAGTAGACAGAAGGAATATGCAGATCGAAAGGTTAGAGACTTGGAGTTCATGGAGGGTGAACAAGTTTTGCTGAAGGTTTCACCCATGAAAGGGGTGATGGGGTTTGGTAAGCGAGGTAAGCTTAGTCCGAGGTATATTGGTCCATTTGAAGTTCTGAAGTGCGTGGGGGAGGTGGCTTATAAATTGGCATTACCTCCAGGACTCTCAGGAGTGCACCCGGTATTTCATGTGTCTATACTGAAAAGATACCATGGGGATGGAAACTACATTATCCATTTGGATTCAGTTCTTCTTGATGAGAATTTGTCTTAAGAGGAGGAGACTGTTGCTATTTTAGATAGAGAAGTCCGCAAGTTGAGATCAAGGGAGATTGCATCCATCAAGGTTCAGTGGAAGAATTGGCCAGTTGAAGAGTCCACTTGGGAGAAGGAGGCTGACATGCAAGAAAGATATCCACAACTTTTTACAGATTCATGTACTCTTTCTCGCCCTTGTTTTTCTTCTTGTGATAGTTCGAGGACGAACTATGGGTAAATTGGTATCTATTGTAACGACCTGTTTAGTCGTTTCGAGCAGTAGAATCATTTGTGATAAAAGCTGACTGGGTCGACGGATCACGCGACAGACCGTCATGGTCACGACGGACCGTGACGGACTCCGTCGTCCCACACTTGTATAATTCTTCTGCTTCTCTCTTCTTTACCCTCGACGACAGGTAGGACGAACCGTCATAGGCACGACGGTCCGTCGAGAGTCTTCGTGCCAAAACACTTAAACTCTAAAATTTGGGTACTGGATCAACTCTCTGAACTTCGTGACGGAATTGCAGCACGGACCGTCGTAGGCACGACGGACCGTCACAAACATTTTTACTGAATTTGACTCTCTGAACTTTGTGACGGACCTACAGGACGGACCGTCGCAGGTGTGACGAGCCGTCACGAGTTGCGTAACCTCGACTGGGTCGAATTTCTGCTAAAAGTTTTTAAGGTTTGTTTTGGACTATTCATGCTTATAATTATGAAATTAGTGGGGTAAGTTTAATAATTTAATTACTTGGGGGTTAAAGGAGATAACCTTGAAATAAATAAGGGGTTACTTTCATCATAATGAATTATATGATAATTAGGGTAAAAGAAAAAGAATTTGGAGAAGGAAAAATAAAAAGCACAGAGAGAGGGAGAACGAGCGAGAAAAGGGAGAAGCGAAGAGGAAATCAAAGGCATTGAGAAGTATCTTGCTTGATCACAATTCTTCGATGGAGGTAGGTTATGATTTATGCTATTTCATAGTAAACTCTAAATAGCGATTGATATGTATTGGGTGGTTTTGTAAAGTCCTCTATATGCTTAATTCTGTGGTTGTATGTTATGATCATGTACTTGTGATGGATTATAATGATGAGACTGCTGAATCCTAAAACCTAAGTCTTCTAAATTAAGATGATGTATTGACATAAAAGAGGCTTGATGAACTAAAGCAATGAGGTAAATGGATCGGGTGTCACGAATCGACACGTAGTATTAGGGGATCGGGTGTCATGAACCGACACGTAGTATTAGGGGATCGGGTGTCACGAACCGACACGTAGTATTAGGGGATCGGGTGTCACGAACCGACACGTATTATTAGGGGATCGGAGTGTCACGAACCGACATGTAGTAGTAGGGGATCGGAGTGTCACGTTCCGACACAAGAAGAATAAAGAGAATGAATCTGGAATTATGTTAACATACTCAATTTAAAGAACCTATTTCCTAAATGAGAATGGTGTGGAGGCTTGAGTCCTCATAGATGTGCTTGGTGTTGTTGCCAAAGGGTTTTGTACTTGTTTTTGTTACCTGTTGAGTATTGTAGTTGATTTTATATTATTATTCGATATAAATTGCTTTCTATTTTGAGTTGGCCGATGATACTTACTCAGTACGTGTTCCTTGTACTGACCCCTACTTGTATTTTCTTTCTTGTTATTTGTGGAGTACAGCAAACGTGTCATCAACTTCAACTCATCCGCAACTCTAGCCAGTCTTCAGTATATCAGAATTCAGGGTGAGCTACTGTTCCTAGCTCGGACTGGATTCTCTCCTTCACGTCTTGATGCCTTGAAGTTCGAACATGGACCATTTCCTTTACTTATTTTAGCTTCTTAAATACTCTTAGATTTAGAAATTTGAGGATAGATGTTCTTGGTGTGATGACTTCCAGATTTTGGGGATAATAGTTGATAAACTTTTAGAAGCATATTTGTTGGTTATATTAATAAGATTTTGAGTCTTCCGCTTTACATTTTTGTTCGTTATGGTTGAAATATTGGTAAATGTTGGGGTTTAAAATTGTTGGTTCGCTCACATAGTAGGATTAGTGTGGGTGCCACTCGCGACTCGTTTTGGGTCGTGACACTTTCGAACCTTCCTCAACACATCATACATAAACAATTAATCACATTGCATTTTGTTACCCCTTTTTCATCATTAGAATTAATCAATATGGACAATCAACCCATCACCAAGTCCATTACTCCCAAACATATACCACAAGGAAATACACGCATTCCATACACTTAACAAGAGTTTAGAAATCCACTTGCCTCAAATTATTGAACAATCACTCTGAGACTTTAGCCTTCCACTTTCGTTGGACTTTTAAATCAATCCAATCTATTCAAATAAATAATCACAATAAGGTTTTGGAAACTTAAAACATCCACATAACTATGTGTTTAACCTTGATCTAAAAATTTGCTAGACTTTATAATCAAGCTCATAAATTTTGATGCCAATTAACATTTTACAATCATATTTTTCAAGTGTCAAATCTAGGATTAAATACTAAATTCTCCCATATTATAAATATAATAATTTTCATATGATACAATACTTCTATTGTTAAATTATCTATCTTAATATATGAAAATTTTAATTTATAATATGACGAATGTGAGGAAAAGAATATTGAAACTAAAACTAATATATAACCAATAACTCACCGAACGCTTAAATATATATTCCCATTCATGTTATCTATCCTTATTAACAATTAATTACTCATTGCTGCATACTATTGTCCAATCAAGCACTTTCTCCCAAAATCCAAAAGAATACCCTAAAAGGGTTACTGCAATTCAAAGTGCAAAATACATTCTTTTTCACTAAAGACAAAAATGTCATATACAAACATATTCCACCATATATATATAGCTATAAAAAAACATAGTTGTACTAATTAAGAAATTGTGAATGACTATTACATGAAGCAATTAGTTCCTCTCATTGATGCCACATAGTGTTTCTTCGTATTCTATTTATTTTCGTTTTCTACAATAACTAAAATACGATAAATTTCACTAATTTTATTTTTTATTCATTGGTCAAGTGATAAAAGGATTTTAAATAATGTATGGGTCTGACCCATTAGTCCGAACTAATTAAATTATATACTTAATAAATAATTGTAGTTATCCAATAATATAAAATTTTCCGAGCCAATTTTGCGGACTGTTAAAAATAAATAACTCGAGACATTTATTGAAATGGGTAAAACGGTAATTTTATAAAAAATTTAAAAAAATGATTTTCCAGGTCATTACAGTCCTACCACTCAATTCATATATATTCTACAATGTTTAATTCTATACTATGACATCAAGAAAGTGGTAATAGATTTGTAATGACAAAACAATAAAACATATTTTCCTAAATGTCATGTGTATTATAATAATGTGACATTTAATATGGATCCACATTTTCAATCACGTTTTTTTCTTAATTTAGACTAATAATTAGTCTATTTTAATGAGATATTACACTTCTTATAGATTTATTTTCTATATAGTATAAAATTTTCGTTAAACAAAAATATCTATTAAGCAAATGTAAAATAAATTTTTGTTTTTACAGCACACTAATGATTTTTATAATTATAAAGATAATTTTAGATAAATGATTTGTTAAGAACCAGAAAACTAATTTATGTGATATATTTTTTAAAATTGTATTAATATTACTATTAATATGATTAATTGACGTCATCACTTATTTTAAGTGATATTCCTCTATATTATAAAGTAAAGAACTTCTTACTATGAGGACATGTAAAAATATTCAACCAATTTTTCATAAAAATCAAATTTGTAAATATTCATAATAAAATAAATTACATATTAAAATAAATAAATAAATTTATAGTGTGAAATTTCTTTACACTAATATGTATATGACATAAACATATTTAAATATATAATTTGTTCTCCATTTTTCATAAATAATTTTAAACTATAAATAAATTATCTATTATAATTTCATGTTGTTTCATTATGACAATTAACATATGACATATTTTTAACGAGTGACAATTAACTCATAATGACCCACATAATCATGAATTTGTATTTTTAGTCTTCATTTCTACTTTTTACAATCTTGAATTATGGTAAATTAGTGTCATTCGTCGAGAGTAAGGAGCATATATATTATATTATAAATGTTTTACAACTTATAAATAAATGTTTTCTCAATTGATATTAATACTTGAATTTCAAAATTAAGTTACTTCATTACCTTATTTTTATTACAATTTTGGTTATTATCGACAGAATTTTGATAAAAGGAATACTATAAAAAATAATTGTGAAAAAGCTTTAATATTTTCATTTTAAATATTGTGAAAAGGCAAAATAGTTTTAAAAAAAACTTAAATTTCATAAATATAAAATTGATCTAAAGTTTGTAATCACTCCATTTCGATTTATATAATATTTGTTTGACTTAACATGAAGTAATTTTTTATAAAAAGACATTTTTAGAACTGTGGTCTAAAACAAACCATAGATGTTTATATGATTATAAATTATCTTACTAAGAATAAAATGAATATTTTGAAGTCAAAATGTTATTAAATATATTAATACATCATTCTTTTGAAATTGACTACGAAGAAAAATATGCCACATAAATTAAAGTAAAAGTTACATAAATTATCGTTGTGTTAAAAGCTAATTACATTATATCCCTACTCTTTTTCAAATTACAAAAAAATCATATAATTAAAAAAATTCGGATACATCAGCAGAAATGCGGATATATCGATCGTGATACTAATTTAGGAAATTTGCGGACACATATCTCAAGGATGAATCTTCGAGGGGAAGAGTGTATTTGAAAGAGAATATGGGTGTATCCAAGAGGAGAGAGATGTACCTAAAAGAGGATAGAGATGTATTCAATAGGGGATAAAGATGTATTCAAGAGAGGACAGAGATGTATCCGAGAGGATATAATAATGTATCTGACAAATGATAGGGATGTATCTGAGAGGGAATTTTTTTTTTATAAAAGGTAAGAAATTTTAGAAACTATAATAAAATAATATGTGAATGTAGGTATTTTTTTAAAATTAAAATTTAAAAGATAATTAATTATATATGCATTAGATTTGAATTCATAAACAATTGAATCAAGTTAAAATATTTATATTTGTATACAAAATCTCTCAAATCTCAAGGGGAGAAAATCGAATCGCAAGAAGTTTGTTGCGAATCCGAATTAAATGAAACTTTAGCTATGCCATCTATTTTGAATTAGTAGTTTCCTATAATGCACAATTTTTTCCTTTTAAGATGTGTTTGGTATAAAGGAAAACAATTTCAGGAAAATATTTTCAATTTTGTCATGTTTGGTTGGGTTAAATGTTTTGAAAAATGTTTTCTAAATCAACTTATTTTCCTCAAATTTAAGGAAAATAAGTTCCTTTCAAAACTTTAAAAAAATATTTTCCAAAACTCTCATCCAACTTCAAAATACAATTTTCTTTTTGTGGAAAAAATCAATTTATTTTACCCTACCCTCAAACCAGCCCCTCCTCCCAACCACCCCCATAAAAAAGAGAAAAATTTAAAGCTTGTTTTTAAAAAATTGTTTTTATGTTCAATTTTTTCATCCCACCCTGACCCTACCCCCAACCCCCTACCATCGCCAGCCCCACCCACGCTACCACACAAAAAAAAAATTAAATTTATTTTTAAAAAATATTTTCAATTTTAAAATTTTATTTTTTAAAACACCTATCCTCGACCCTCCCCCCCCCCCCCCAAAAAAAACAAAAAGAGTTTTAAGTTTATTTTTGAAAATATTTTCAACTTCAAAATTTTATTTTTTTCACCTCTACCCTCGACCCACCCCCACCCAGTTTGTTCTAGAAAATTATTTTTAATTTCAAAATTTAAATTTTTTTCACCCCTACCCTCGACCGACCCCCCTACAAGTACCCCCCCCCCCCCCCCCAAAAAAAGTTTTTTTTGAAAAAATATTTTCAACTTCATTTTTATTCTTTCACTCCTACCCTTGACCCCCACCCCCCAAAAAATTATTTTTATAAATATTTCGTGCTAAGCACAAGCCCAACAATCATAGATTGAATTTATAAGTAATACAGTTCATTCGTAGTTATAAATAAAGGAAACGCGAACAACAAAAAAGTGAAAAATTATAAATTAAAGCCATAATCAAATAAAAGTTTAAGTCCATTGATCGAAGAAATTTATTTTTGTAAACAACATATCAATCATAACATACTTGAATCATTGTATATTTTTATTGCTTGCCGAGCACAATTTCTGTCACATGAGGACAATTCCTCTTTTTGGACAATTCAATTATATCAAGTTCTAGCAAAACACTGCACGACGAACTTCAATAATAGAAATACAAATTAATCAAACACGCCTCAATTATATCAAGTTCTAGAAAGCATGCCACTTGTTTGGTCAAAGTAAATAATGGAGTTGCAATTGCTAAACATTTACTTACCATAGATGCAACTCGTAAACATGTACCTAAATAGATAGTTCAACACTCTGCTTCAAAGTTATATCATATAACCATAAACCTATATAAGATCTTGATTTCTTTCTCTTTTTTTACAAAGTAATGATTTCATTTAAGGCATCAATGAGATGCAGGAATTTACATATGTGCTGATTTTTTTTGAGGGATCTCGTTGATTTCTCTCTATCTACTGGGGTTGGACTTAAGCAATATTACAGGTTGTGAGTTGTTATGCCAATTGTGCTTGCTTTTATTGATGGATCATTTTTTTCCACTTCCGTTGGAACCCTATTTCCTCGATAAGTTTTGCTTTATCCTCTTCCTGCAAAAATAGCTTATTCTGATAATAGAAATCTTGACTACATAAATGATGATGCTAACATTCACTTGTAATGTCACGATCCAAAAATCTTAAGTCGGCATCTATGTTCCCAACCGATAGGTAAGCCAACCCAACAAATTTTAGCATTTCAACTTAACATGAAAAGATAATATCAACTAATATCTAACATACTAAGTATTCAAAATAAATGCGAGAAAATAAAAATAAATGCGAAAAAATATACCACCCCAGATTAAGTGTCATAAATACAAGAGCTTCTACAATAAGATACAAGTCTAAACTAATATGAAAATCTAACCATAAGAAATATCCTATCAGAATACCAAAATAACCTAATAAATAGAGGTAGATTGAAGGCGTGGACCGTAGAATATCCCAAGCAGCGCACCAGAACTCCAAGATAGTATTAAATAAATAGTATAAAATAATATTAGTATTTACTATGTACTAATCCTAGTCCTATTAGGATTATTACTCCTTAATCCTAGTCCTATTAGGATTAGTACTCCTTCCTATATCTCCTATATATATCTCCCATGTATTCCCTTATTAGGTTAACACTTCAATACAATCAATATTCCTTCACCATTCAATGTTAGAATATTAACAAAAGAGACCAAGAATTAATCTACAAAATCTAACTCCTTAAGTCCGAAAAAAAAAACTCCAGCTCTTTCCTTTCTAATTAACAAAATACTAGGCTGGCAATAACAACTGTCTATTAGAAATCAACATTTTATGTAACAAAAGAATAAAAATTTCAAGACCCTTAATAAATTCATAAAAATACTAGAAGCCAATTGAGTAAAATACAAACTTAATTCTCTTATCCAACCCAATTTTGCTAATCCTAGTGTAGACAATAAAATTCGCGTCCAGAAAACAATAATCAAGAACGGAAAATTATAGCAACAATCAATTTTATTATTTCAAATGCGAGTGTTACAATCTCTATAATTACTCTGAATTCGCCTTTTCAAATATAAATTCAAGGGCTTTAAAGCTTGTTCTTGAATCTATGATGAACTTGAACTTGAACTTTATCTTGATCTTGACTTTTATTTGAATTCAAGGGCTTCGAGCTTGTTCTTGAATTCGGTGGTCTTGATCTTGATCGTTCTTGAACTTGAATGCTTGAATTCTTAAACTTGAAGCTTTGTAGAGAATTAAATGGTGTTTGTACCACAGAGTTTCTCTAGCTTCTTGTTTAGAATTTTCTCTCTCTTTTCTGAATTATGAGGACCCCTATTTATAGTTTTAGAATAGAGGAGTTGCGATTGGAATAGGATTCCATTCAGCCAATCAGATTGAAGTGACATGGTATTTGGGCTTTATGGAGCGGGCTTGTCATCATTGACACATGTCATGATTCTATTGGTTTTCTTATTTGTCTTGGCATGCCACATCATCTGCACACGTGGCGCCAAGATGGGCTCTAGAATGAGATGAGATTGGGTTTAACAAATTGGGTTCATCCAATGTAGCCCAAATTAATTAATTTAGACTTTAATTAAATCCATATTTATTGAACTTAAATATTTAACTCAATTATATCAATCCACAATATTTATTTGGATTAATATATTTATGAATTCAATATAATCCGAATCATTTTATAAATTTATATTTAATAAATTTTAAATGATTACAAATGCCCCCTGCTTCAAGTCTTGTCGAGATATTTTATCTTTTAGAGACTAGGCTTGAAGCATTGACTAGTTACTAAATTCACCTTAGTTAAAAATGAATTATAATTGAATTAACAATTGTAATCCTACTCAATTTCATATTGATATATTGTTTTATTGTCCAAGCCAAAAAGAAATTGTAATTGATCTAGGAATTGTAATCCTACTCAATTTCATATTCATATTGTGTTTTATTGCCCAAGCCAAAAAGAAATTGTAATTTAACTAGGAAATATAATCCTACTCAATTTCATATTCATATTATGTTTTATTGCCCTAGCCAAAAAGAAATTGTAATTGGACTAGGAATTGTAATCTTACTCAATTTCATATTCATATTATGTTTTATTGTCCAAGCCAAAAAGAAATTATAATTAACTAGGAGAAGGATTCTATCCCACCAAATGACATCTATAAATAGATACATTGTCTCCATAATTTATCTTCAATTACAGATTGTGAGCCTACGACGAAAAGGGCATACTCAAGGTAATTTTCCTTCTTTTTTTTTTATTTATTTTCGTCATTTTTTTACAGCTTGACATGTCTGTCGTAGAAAATTCATATCTTATTGTAGAAAAATTAAAATTATGAACCGTTTGATTTTTCAGAAACTAGACTTTTAGATATCCAACATACCCGAAATTCAAAATTTAATACCTTTATAATCTTTTTAGATGATTTTTTAAATTTAGCTCTATATACTGTCATGCTAAAAATTCGTCACTTTTTTTACAGCCTGACATGTTCGTCGTAGAAAATTCATATCTTATTGTAGAAAAATCAAAATCATGAACTGTTTGATTTTTTAGAAACTAGGCTTTTTGATCTATAAAATATCCAAAATTCAAAATTTAATACCTTCAGAAACTTTCTAGATGATTTTTTGAAGTTAGCTCTAGATTCTGTCATGCTAAAAATTCGTCACTTGTTTTACAGCCTGACATGTTCATCGTAGAAAATTCATATCTCATTGTAGAAAAATTAAAATAATGAACCGTTTGATTTTTCAGAAAATAGGATTTTCGATCTCTAACATATCCAAAATTCAAAATTTAACACCTTCAGAATCTTTCTATATGATTTTTTGAAGTTAGCTCTAAATTCTGCCATGCTAAAAAATTTCAGATTTGTGTGACTTACTAAAAATCTCGTGTCTGGACGTTGGAACAGCGAAATCACAATCCACTTGGTGATTCCTAATGTAGATATAAAGGTCCACAACACACCAAAGATTCAAGATTTAATACCTTTCGAGTCTCAAACATCTTGACGGGTAACAATCTCTCCTTCACTTGTATTTCCTTTTTTTTTTTTGTAGATCAGCAAAAGGAATTTAATATTTTATGGAGGCTACATAATGGAAGGATTTATCACATAAAAATGTGCTTAACGGCCATGCCTTAACAAAATAAATAAATAAAACTCTCAAAGTGTTCCATGGCCCTGAATGCTTAACCAACTTGATGCTTTACTAGAATACCGTGTAATGCTCCCGCCTTGAAAATAACCTCAAGGTTTTACAAGGTCCCGAATGCTTAACCAACTTGAAGCTTTTAATAGAATACCGTGTAACGCTCCCGCCTTGAAGATAACCTCAAGGTGTTACAAGGTCCCGAATGCTTACCATGAAGCTTTACTAAAATACCGTGTAACGCTCCCGCCTTGAAGATAACCTCAAGGTGATACAAGGTCCCGAATGCTTAACCAACTTGATGTTTTAATAGGATACCATGTAACGCTCCCGCCTTGAAGATAACCTCAAGGTGTAACAAGGTCCTGAATGTTTGACCATGAAGCTTTACTAGAAAACCGTGTAACGCTCCCGCCTTGAAGATAAACTCAAGGTGTTACAAGGTCCCGAATGCTTAACCATGAAGCTTTACTAGAATACCGTGTAATGCTCCCGCCTTGAAAATAACCTCAAGGTTTTACAAGGTCCCGAATGCTTAACCAACTTGAAGCTTTTAATAGAATACCGTGTAACGCTCCCGCCTTGAAGATAACCTCAAGGTGTTACAAGGTCCCGAATGCTTACCATGAAGCTTTACTAAAATACCGTGTAACGCTCCCGCCTTGAAGATAACCTCAAGGTGATACAAGGTCCCGAATGCTTAACCAACTTGAAGTTTTAATAGGATACCATGTAACTCTCCCGCCTTGAAGATAACCTCAAGGTGTTACAAGATCCCGAATGCTTAACCATGAAGCTTTACTAAAATACTGTGTAACGCTCCCGCCTTGAAGATAACCTCAAGGTGTTACAAGGTCCTGAATGCTTGACCAACTTGAGACAGGATAAACCCGTGAAAAGACCAGTTTAAGGTGCAAAGGGACAAATATTGTCCACCTTAAGGCATGGAAATTTAAAGATCCTTTTAAAGATAAATCCGTCGGAACTCTATCTTAAGGTGCAAAGGGAAAAGTTTGTCCACCTTAAGGCATAGAAATTTAAAGATTCGTTGAAGGATAAGCTTGACCAACTTGAAGCTTAATAGGATACCATGTAACGCTCGCCCCTTGAAAATAATCTCAAGGTGTTACAAGGTTCCGAATGTTTAACCAACTTGAAGCTTTAATAGGATACCGTGTAACGCTCCCACCTTGAAGATAAACACAAGGTGTTACAAGGTCCTGAATGCTTAACCAACTTGAGACAGGATAAACCCGTGAAAAGACCAATTTAAGGTGCAAAGTGACAAATATTGTCCACCTTAAGGCATGGAAATTTAAAGATCCTTTTAAAGATAAATCTGTCGGAACTCTAGCTTAAGGTGCAAAGGGACAAGTTTGTCCACCTTAAGGCATAGAAATTTAAAGATTCGTTGAAGGATAAGCTTGAACAACTTGAAGCTTAATAGGATACCGTGTAACGCTCCCCCCTTGAAAATAATCTCAAGGTTTTACAAGGTTCCGAATGTGTAACCAACTTGAAGCTTTAATAGGATACCGTGTAACGCTCCCGCCTTGAAGATAAACTCAAGGTGTTACAAGGTCCTGAATGCTTAACGAACTTGAGACAGGATATACCCGTGAAAAGACCAGTTTAAGGTGCAAAGGGACAAATGTTGTCCACCTTAAGGCATGGAAATTTAAAGATACTTTTAAAGATAAATCCGTCGGAACTCTAGCTTAAGGTGCAAAGGGACAAGTTTGTCCACCTTAAGGCATAGAAATTTATAGATTCGTTGAAGGATAAGCTCGCAACAAAACTAGATTAAGGTGCAAAGGGACAAATATCGTCCACCTTAAGGCATGAAAAATTTAAAGATCCTTTTAAATATACACCAGTGAAAAGGTCAACTTAAGGTGCAAAGGGACAAATATTGTCCACATTAAGACATGAAAATTTAAAAAGATTCTTTTATGGGATAATCCACAACAAAGCTAGCTTAAGGTACAAAGGGACAAACCTCGCGCACCTTTAGGCATGGAATTCAATTACATACGCATTTGGAGACTTCTACTTATATACTTGAAGTCTTACCTTCATACTTAGAGTATTTGAATAATTCAACCTGTATACTTAGAGAATTTGGATACTTCAAATAATAAACTCGAAGATTATGAAGACTCCAATTTGAATACTTGATCTAATTTAAAGACTTCCACCATACTAATAAGAGATTCATATTTTATAAGGGTTTGCCCCTTCCATAAACCCATCAATGCTTCGTGCAAGTCTTAAGTTTGATGAGACAAAAGATAAAAATAAAATATATATCGCTTTGACTTTCATGCAATAGATCAAGTGGGAACATTTTTTTTGACACTCATGCAACTGAACTTAGAATATGGTTCTAAGCGCCTACGTACCTCAATAAAGAGGATCAAGTCACAACGTAGTTCTGGGGATTTGAGTGATTATTCTTTTTTTTTGTGGTGGTGCCGTACACAGTTTATACTCTTGCGGGCCAGGAGTGACATGCAGTTTAGGCTCGTACCTTAAGGAGCATCATTTTCCTTCAAGGATAGTATCTCTTTAGAAATTTGGCATTAATAGGACCGATCCTTAAGCCATCAGCATCAACAAGCTTGTAAGCACCATTTGAATATGCTTCTTGTACGACATATGGTCCATCCCACTTTGAGGTAAATTTGCCCCCAGACTTGTGCGAAGTAATGGTTGGTCTTCTTACCGCGAGAACTTGATCTCCAACTTGAAAGCACCTCAAGCGAACCTTCTTATTAATAGCACGAGATAGACGAGCTGATAACATTCAAGGTTTTGTTGGGCTTCTAACCTCTCTTCATCAAGTGCTTCTAACTCAGCAAGATGCAGTCGAGCATTTTCTTCCTCAGTGAGCCCTTCTTGAATAGCAAGTCTTAAGGAGGGTATTTGACGCTCAAGTGGTAGGACTGCTTCAACTGCAAAAGCAAGTGAATATGGTGTTGCTTGAGTTGGTGTGCGATATGTTGTCCTATATGCCCACAAAGCTTCTTCCATTCTTTCATGCCAATACCGTTTGGATTTGGAGACAACTTTCTTGAGCAGGTTGCATAGAGTCTTATTTAATGCTTCAGCAATTCCATTTGCGGCAGCATGGTACATAGAAGATTTACGCTGCTTAAAGTCAAAAAGATCACAAATCTTGTTCATTAACTTATTATCAAATGGTTTACCATTGTCTGTTATTATATAGCGAGGGATTCCAAAGAGATAGATAATATTTACTCGGACAAAATTTGCAACATTCTCTTTCTTCACCTCTTTAAGAGCGACAACTTCAGCCCATTTTGAAAAGTAATCAGTTGCAGCCAAGATGTACAAGTGTCCACCAGAAGACTTTGGTAATGGTCCTACAATATCCAGTCCCCAAGCGTCAAATGGCCAAGATGCGATGGTTGCGTGCAATACTTCTGGTGGCTGATGAATAAAATTCGCATAAAATTGACAAGCATCGCATTTCCTGGCATAATATAAGAAATCTTTCACCATGGTTGGCCAGTTATACCCCATCCTCTTATGTGAAAATGAAGTTTTGGTCCAGATTGATGTGATCCACATACTCCTGAGTGTGCTTCTTGCAGGGCTTGAATCGTTTCTTCCTCTCCCAAACATCGTAATAATATACCCTCAAATGATCTTCTATATAATGTATCCTTGTAGTAAAGGAATTGAGGTGCACGACGACGTATGTCAGTTCTTCTTCTTGGATTTTCTGGAAGTATCCCATAACATAGGTAGTCAATGATGGGTTGTTTCCAATCTTCCTTCGCAGCTTTAACAATGGCGACGATATGATCAAGATTATTTTCAATATATTCTTCCTCATTTGACGGTGGTACTATCCATTTTTGACAGACAGTTACTTGCGTTTGATCAGGAAGGGTTAGCGTTGAAGCTAGAGTAGCCAATGCATCAGCTTTCTTATTCTCTGTTCGACGCACATGTTGAAGGGTTACATCCCCAAGCCATCTTATCAACTTTTGAGCATAATCATGATAAGGTCGCAATTCAGGCTTTTTTACCTCATAACTTCCTAAGAGTTGATTAATCACCAATTGAGAGTCACCAAAGACCTGTAAATGTAATTGTTTCATGTCAACGACCATTTCAAGTCCAAGTATCAGTGCTTGATATTCAGCGACATTATTGGAGCAACATTGCTTTAGAGTAAAAGAGAATGGTAGAATCTCTTCTTGTGAAGTGATGAACACCACGCCAGCACCAGCTCCGCCGCGATGTGCAGCCCCGTCAAAGTACATTTTCCAAGGAGGTTGAACTTCAATTAACATCGCATCTTCATCAGGAAACTCATCAGTTAACTCCCAATCATTTGGTATAGGATGGTCTGCTAAGAAATCCGCTAGTGCTTGTCCCTTCACGGATTTTTGAGGGATGTACACAATCTCAAATTGTTGGAATTGGAGGTACCATCTTGCTAGTCGGTCACTAAGGACAGGTTTTGACATAATAAACTTGATGGGATTTGCTCTAGAAATAAGGCGGACAACATGAGCTTGAAAATAATGCTTCATCTTTTGAATTGAGAAGACCAGTGCCAAGCATAACTTTTCAATTGGCGAATAATTCAGCTCATTTGGCGTCATCGTTCTACTTAAGTAATAAAGAGCATTTTCTTTGCCTTCACTATTCTCTTGAGCTAACAGGGCTCCTAAAGACCTTTCTTGTGCTGCAATGTAGAGTATCAATGATTTTCCAGGTATAGGGGCTGCCAAAACCGGAGGTTTCGCTAGATATGATTTGATACGTTTAAAGGCTTCGCTACATGCTTGGTCCCAATTAAAAGGAGCACCTTTCTTCATGAGATGACTGAATGGTTGACGTCTCCCTGCTAGATTTGAGATGAACCTTCTCAAGTAGGCTAACTTTCCTTGGAGACTTTTTAACTCATGGATATCTCGAGGTTCAGGCATCTTTGATATTGCATCGACTTTGGCTTGATCAATTTCAATCCCTCGATGTCTCACAATAAAGCCAAGGAACTTGCCAGAAGTAACTCCGAAGGCACATTTCAATGGATTCATCCTTAATTGATATCTTCGGAGTAACTCAAACACCATCCTTAAGTCTTTCAAATGATCACCCCTTTTCCTCGACTTCACTACCAAATCATCAACGTAACATTCAACATTTTTATGGAGCAAGTCGTCAAAGATATTTTTTATAGCCCATTGATATGTGGCGCCAGCATTCTGTAAACTAAATGGCATCACTTTGTAGCAATAAATACCTTTTGGCGTGCGAAATGCAGTGTGTTCTTCATCTTTTGGTGACATGCGGATTTGATTATATCCAGAAGAACCATCCATGAACGACATTGCCTCATAACCAGTGGTGGCATCAATCATCAACTCTGAAATGGGAAGAGGAAACTCATCTTTAGGGCATGCATTATTGAGATCTCTAAAGTCAACGCAAACTCGAATTTGACCATTCTTCTTCCTCACAGGAACAATACTTGAAATCCATGTAGGATATTTGACCTCACGGATAAAGCCTGCCTCAATGAGTTTGTTAACTTCATTTTCTATCAATGGAATCAAGTCTGGTCTAAAACGTCTTTGAGCTTGTTTAGCTGGACGAGAACCATTTTTGACTGCCAATTGATGGACCGCTACTCTAGGATTCAATCCAGGCATTTCTTTGTAACTCCAAGCGAATATATCTCTATATTCTTTGAGTATATTCATGTAAGCGACTTCTTCATTAATTTCTAGAAACGCACTCAAGTAAGTTGGCTTCGGATCTTCATCAGTGCCAAGGTTAACTTCCTTCAAAGGATCTATTGTGATCTTTACTCCTTCTTCAAGTTCTGGAGGAGCATCTTTAGCATCTTCCTCTTCCACAGGATCATTGTCATTGATTGATATATGACAACACGAGACAATATTGAGGCAAAGAATCGTACTCATTTTGGATTGTAACATGATTTGAGGAACCTACACTTTCTTCATCTTCCTCGCGCTCTTTGGTGTAAACCACAGTATGAACCTTTGCCTTGAGTTCCTCTTTACAGGAAACCATAAGTTCCACTCGTCGCCTCATCTTAGAAGGAATCAAACTTCTGAAATCTTTTCGAATCAAATGTGAAGCAGGCGTTGTAACTTTTAAATAACTTCTCAGGTTCTTGTTATTCTTTTTTAACCTCTCAAACACAGAAATTCTTGTTGTCGCTTCGCCAAGTCGATCAAAGACAGAAGGCCTTTTATTGGAAGCAGTGACGTCATCTTCAAAAGTTATATGATTATTACTGGCCCTTCTTATGAAAATGCGAATTGGCGGCGGTTGGCTATAACCTAGGCCTTCACGCGCTTTCCTAGTTGTATCTTCTGATGGGAGTTTCCCTAGTACTGATGGCTTGCTAGGGTTGTATCCTGCCTTCACAAATAACTTGTAGGCATTGGGATCAAAATCTTCTCTTGTGCGCTTTGTAGGGAGAGCCATATCTAGCACTTGATCTTCAGCGACTAACTTTTCTGGCAACTTAAAAGACAAGTTTATTGCATCAATCCGTCTGATAGGAAGAGTTAGCCCTCTTAATGCATTTTCTTCAAGGTTAAATGGTTGATCTTGTTCTTTCTTCGCTTTTGGAACATAGCAAAACCTAGAAGTCGGCTTCTTTTTTGAAGACAGGATCTTCCCTTCATTAAGGATGGAACAAGAGTCTTTAGTGTTAATTTTCACCTTTTCGATAGCTGCATCAATTCTTTTGCTTACGATATTATCAATATTGATTGATTTGACATCATTGGATTTGACCCCTTTAACAACATAACTTCTCATATAGAATTTCGCATCCGCAAAGTGTGTCTCCACTTCGATGAAAGGATTATCATCTGCAACTATCTTTCTTTCAATTCCACCTTCAAGATATTTCAAACATTGATAGTAAGAAGATGAGACAATTCTATTCTCATGTACCCAAGTCCTACCAAGTAATATATTGTATGATGTCTTTGAGTCAATCACATGCATCCATGCGCATTATCTCAAATCTCCCATGTGGATCTCTAATTTAATAGAGCCTATGGACCTCTGCCCGCCTTAATTAAATCCTTGTATCAACAGACGACTTTCACTAAGTTCCCCAGTCGTGATGCCAAGTTCCTTCAATGTGTGGATAGGTAAAATGTTAACTCCAGATCCTTCATCTATTAAGATTCTATTTATCTTCTTCTCTAGCACATGACCCACCATATACAAAGGACGATTGTGTAGTGCTTCGCCAAATAGAAGATCGTTATCTGTAAATGTGATTTAAGTATCACTGACATGTGCTTCTTGGGAAGAAAGTTCAATATATTTTTCAGAAGATGAAAGAGACATCATTTCTGAGATTTCCCTTGTTTCTTTTTCTTCTTCCCCAAGAGACGCTTTTGGTGAGGATTCACTCGTTGTTCCTTCTTTTACAATAGGAGGCACCTTCATTGTTTGTTCTTTATCCACATTGAAACATGATGCCTCGACATTGCCTTGAGTAGACTTTGTGTCGAACGAGCTTGGAAAGAATTCCTCTAGAGTCACAAGACGTCGAGGTTTTTGGTAGTGATGCCCTTCAACCTTTGCCCTTTTGGGGCGCTTGATTGATTTTTGCTTCTCTGATTTCTTCACCATTTTTCCTCTAATTGGTTGCTTGGATAATTCTTTTCGTAAGCTTGACTTGTTGCGTCTTCGCCTAGTTACAGGAATCCAACCCTCATCACCATCTATGTCAACGTCCTGTTCTACTGGCTTTTCTTCATGCTTTTCAGAGATATACATTTGGATTGGATCCAATGACCCAAACGTGATAGAGATCTGGTTAGAACTAGCCTTCTCATCATCAAGGATAATTTTATTTTCGTTTACCAATCGCATCACTCTATCCTTAAAGACAAAACATTTTTCAAGAGGATGACTCACAAGTCTGTGATACTTACAATAATTTGGGTCATCAGTTTTTCCAGCTTCATCGGGTCGCTTCATCTCTGGCAAGTCAATGAGCTTTAACTCAAGTAATTCATCAAAAATTTCAGAAACGTCAGAATCCAAGAAGGGATACTTTTTTCCTTGCATCTCCCTTAGCTTCGACTTTTGATTTGAACGTGCTTGGAAAGTCGTTCTCACATTTTGTCTTATGCCCTCATTCGTGGTAAACTTTGCGGGTGACAAATTTACACTCATGGATTCTTTGTTGTCATTTTTGGGCAGAAACTTGCTTCACCTCTTGGGTTCCTGTTTGTCCCTTCCTTTGCGAGGATCATGGACAATAGTCATATCTTTTCCGGCAGATGTCATGCTCAACTCCATATCATGAGCACGAGTAGCTAAATCCTCGAAAGATTTTGGTTTTATTCCTTGCAAGATGTAAAGAAGCTCCCAGTGCATTCCTTGAATACACATTTCGATTGCAGAAGCTTCACTAAGCCTGCCCTTGCAATTTAGGCTCTCGTTCCTCCAGCGATTTATGAAATCTATGACCGGTTCATCCTTTCTTTGGCGAGTATTCGTGACTTCTACCATGCTCACTGTGCGCCTTGTGCAATAGAAGCGATTGAGAAACTCATGTTCTAGTTGCTCCCAACTATCAATAGAGTTAGGTTCGAGATCCGTGTACCAATCAAAGGCATTTCCTTTTAGAGAGCGGACAAACTGTTTGACAAGATAGTCTCCATATGTTCCAGCATTATTACATGTCTCCACGAAGTGCGCGACATGTTGTTTCAGATTTCCTTTTCCCTCAAATTGTTGAAATTTGGGAGGTTGATAACCAGCAGGCATTTTAAAGTTATCAATCCTAGCAGTGTATGGCTTAGCATACATATGAGAAGACTTGGTGGAGACTTCATACTTATCTTTGATAGTTCCTTCAATAAACTCCTTCAAGCGATCGAGTGGGATCATTCCTTCAGAAGAAACTGGCATCTCTTTAACAAACGGGGCTTTCTTAGCAGGATCTTCGATTTCTTGAACTTCAATGCCCTTTCCAGGTGCATGGCTCGCATCTCCATCTAAAAGTCCTTTTATCCTGTCCATCAACTTGTAAATTCGAGATTCTTGGTGTTGTACATGCTTCATTAATCCTTCAACCAACTTCGTCAGATTTGCGAGTTGTTCCTCAGGAGAAGAAGCAGCAGTCACCATCGTTTGCATGATCATCGGAGATGCAGGCGAATAACATGGATTGTCGCGTAAGTTATTTTTCAGTGGACTCACATTACGCGATATACGTGGAGATGATTCACAAGTTGAATCACAGTTCTCCCTTGTGGTAGAGTTCTTGGAACCAGATTGCTCAAGTAGAGCCAATGTTTTCTTGATCTTTTCAGCAACACTACTTCCTCCTTCTAGAGAATTTGTGGAGGAACTTGCTCCTTTTGGAGTCGAAGACCCAAAAACAGGAGTTGATGCAGACGACACTTGAAGTGTTTGTTGCACTAGTGTAGCAGCCTTGCTTCTCGTAACAACTCCAAAACTTCCAAAGGTAACTCCAAAGATGTCTTCAACTTCAGTAAAGAACTTGGAGCTAGAGACCTTAGAGGAGGTTGATCGAGAGTTGTTGTTCATGGAAGTCATCTTGATATTCTTTGACGTTTGAAAAGTTGAGATGAGAGGTAGAGATTGTCCCACTGGGCGTGCCAGAATTTGTAGACAATAAAATTTGCGTCGAGAAAACAATAATCAAGAACGGAAAATTATAGCAACAATCAATTTTATTATTTCAAATGCTAGTGTTACAATCTCTATAATTCCTCTGAATTCGCCTTTTCAAATATAAATTCAAGGGCTTTAAAGCTTGTTCTTGAATCTATGATGAACTTGAACTTGAACTTTATCTTGATCTTGACTTTTATTTGAATTCAAGGGCTTCGAGCTTGTTCTTGAATTCGGTGGTCTTGATCTTGATCGTTCTTGAACTTGAATGCTTGAATTCTTAAACTTGAAGCTTTGTAGAGAATTAAATGGCGTTTTTACCACAGAGTTTCTCTAGCTTCTTGTTTAAAATTTTCTCTCTCTTTTCTGAATTACGAGGACCCCTATTTATAGTTTTAGAATAGAGGAGTTGCGATTGGAATAGGATACCGTTCAACCAATCAGATTGAAGTGACATGGCATTTGAGCTTTATGGAGCGGGCTTGTCATCTTTGACACATGTCATGATTCTATTGGTTTTCTTATTTGACTTGGCATGCCACATCATCTGCACACATGGCGCCAAGATGGGCTCTAGAATGAGATAAGATTGGGTTTAACAATTTGGGTTCATCCAATGTAGCCCAAATCAATTAATTTAGACTTTAATTAAATCCATATTTATTTGACCTAAATATTTAACTCAATTATATCAATCCACAATATTTATTTGGATTAATATATTTATGAATTCAATATAATCCGAATCATTTTATGAATTTATATTTAATAAATTTTAAATGATTACACCTAGCATGATGTCAATACACTAGAAATTTAAGATTAACAATTATTCTTATGCTTACCTGATCAGACTAAAGTTCGCTGGTTTTCTCTCGCAACCGCATAGTGAGTTTCTGGTACTCGCTTCTTCTTTTTTCTAGTCTAACTGAGTATTTACAATTATAAAAAACCCACTAACTTTTTTTTTTAATAATAATTTGCCAACTAAATACTCATAATTACTGAATAGTTTAAAATACCCTTTTAAGTTTTTCGAAAAAAGTCAAAATAATCCTAGTTCAAAACGACCTAGTGAGTCGTTACATGTAAAGGAGCAAGACTACTTACAAAGTTACAACCTAAGATCTATGACCATATTATGTTAACTGTTCGTATTTCGTTCATTCCATCGGTATGCTCCCAGGTACCTGTAATTGTGATCTGTTTGCCAGCATTCCGAGTAACTCCTCAACCTGGAGTTCCAAAAATAACAAAATTTGTTAATTCATATTATATTATATTGTATTTATATAAATATACATATCTATATCTGATATATCAATTAATTAGATGACAAACCCACAGTTGGATAAGACCATTTTGAGTCTTGCTCATATCAATTCTTCAAAACACTAATTGTATTACCAGGTAATTTTCCTTCATTCCCCCTTCTACTTCTAAAAAAGTCATTCCCATATTCAATTGTTTATCCAATTTTCAATTGATAGCTATTATATCCAAAGCTAACCATCTCTTGCTAATTGGGATGCATTATATCATAGTAGTTGTATTGCCATGTAATTTTCCTTCATTTTCCATGTTGTTGCTTGCTGCATTGGACAGTAAATTGTGCTAAACGAAGTTTCATAAAAGAGAACTTATTAATCTATTTGATAGAGAGACCCATATACAAACAAAATGGTTAACAAAAGCGGTTTGCTTTCTTTATCAGCTGAAAGAACGTTATAACGTTCTCTTATTCGCATTTCACTTCATTCAGTTGAGGAGGCAATAGCTTCATTTGTCATGCCTAGAGGCAGATTCGAACATAGATATATATTTGTTCTTTCTCCGAATCTCTTTAGATTTATACAACTTTAATACATCCCCAAGTTAAATTCGAAAGAGTGGAGACAAATGAAAATTCCAAAATACACTGCACTACATAGATACGACCAAGCACATATACAATGTACTCCCTATTGTTTTAGTATGTAAATTTCTATTATTAACTAGTATATACAAGGTGTTAACAATTCGGTTGATAGTTATAAACTAAGTAGTATAAATTTTGTATTATAGAGTTGGATCTATCTCATTAGTAATTAATTAGATACATGCCCTGCCGTTCTACTTCAGTAAAACATATGTATCACTTTGGATCCAACTCTTTAATGGATCAGATTTAATTCTACAGTTCTCAATTTCCTTCACTATATTATCTTTCTCTACAACTCTCATTCTCCTTTGCTACTTCGAGGTATCATCCTGCTTTGGGTGAGTTTCTCAATTGTCCTTCCCTTATTCTTATTCACTCTTTCACTGTTAAATTTTGTAGTTTCTCTATCTGACACTTTCTAATTTAATATTGATGTTCTTCTGCAGCTATATACATATTACAAGTTAAAGAAAAGATAAGGTTATCAAGTTCTTCTCTTCTATTTTTCTGTATTTCTTTCTACTGAGTTTGATTAATGTTCACTTCTTGAGCTCCGGAAGTGTTTCAATCTAAATTTTCTTAATTTGAGACTTTTAGTTAAGGTATAATTGATGGTTTCTAAAGAGGAATTATCACTTACCTTATTGGTGGACCAAACATTTGAAGAGTAGTTTCTAAATGTTCATAGAACCTTTTTAGGATTATTTCAAGTGCAATAAATGGCAAGGACAACAAATATATTGATGTACGAAATCTTTGAGTAGCTTATATGGAAAGCTAACTTCTCATTAAAGACTCAAAATAATCCCTCATCTTTAGGTTAAGACTCAAAGTAGTCTTTGAATTTTCTAATGAAACACTAATAATTCCTCATGTTTGTAATATTGGTGCACTTTTGGTCCTATGCTAAAATTTTACTTATTTATTAACATTAATTTTATCCAAAATTTTATATAAGGAATATTCAATCGTCATTTATATATTTAATAGAAATAATAACTCTATCTTAGAAAAGGTGATAAGAAAAACACTTTGATTTGTTCACTAGAAATATTACTGCAGCTAAACTAAGATTATATTAACATATGAATTTGCAGGAAAAGAAAAAATTATATTATTGCGCGTGAAAATATCGTGATGAACCTCTCGATTTTATCTGCAATACGATTTCTACTAAACAAAATAAAGTATTTTTTTCTCACATTCTTTGATACGGAGTTGTTATTTCTACTAAATATATAAAATGACGATCGGACATCCCATACATAGATTATGGATAAATCAATGCAAAAAATAGATAAAATTTTGAAGGACCAAAAGTGCACCAATATTGCAAAATGAGGAACTATTAGTGTTCCATATGAAAATTCAAGGACCACTTTCAGTCTTAACCAAAAATCTTAACCAAAAGAAAGACTATTTTGATCCTTTCCTCACTCCTCAGTTCCCGAGAAAATGTAAAATTCCTTTTCTTAACAACGGTCACGTAATTGTCGTTCCATGTTTGTTGGTTTAAATATTTTATTATTCTCTCTGTTCTTTGCTATCAGTTCTTATTTATACATAGACTTTTACTCTGTATCAAAGAGTTTCTACACTAGCTTAATTATAACTAGGGGTGGGCATTCGGTATTTCGGTTCGGTTCGGTTTTTTTTTTTCGGTTTTTTCGGTTTTCGGTTTTTTAAAATGACGTACCGAATACCGAACCGAAATATTTCGGTTCGGTTCGGTTTTTGTTAATTCGGTTCGGTTTTTTTTAATTCGGTTCGGTTTTTTATTTCGGTTTTTTAATGGGCCTATTTAGTGGGCTTTTTAAAATTTTAAATTTTACAATTTTTTGTTTGATTTTTCAACTTAATGGGCTAAAAAAGTAAAAATAGACAATAAATCAAAAAAGTACATTACTAATTTACTACCAAATTTCAATATATCAATTATCAATGATTCAAATCTTCAATATGTCATTAGGCATTAACACCGCAAATTTTAAATTCACAATGACAGTAAAACAAAAGTTGCATTGTAGATTTGTAGTTAATAACTTAATGTCTTCACAAATACAACATATTAAGAATCTAACAAGTAACAATAAAGTCTCTCATTAACTCATAATAAACAATAATAAGCAACAAACAATGTTGACTTTCATGAGATTACTTTCAACAATAACAAACAACAATAATGATTAATGAGTTTCTTGACTTTCATGAGATTACTTTCAACAATAACAAACAACAAAATTATTTCTTCATTGTCTTAACCCTTGGACCTTTTAGAAACTTAGAATACTACTTTTAAGATTTAAAAATGATATGATTAAATAAATGATGTATTAAACTCACCGCTTGCAAGTCAATCATAGATCAACAATGGAAGAGCTTCTTCCACTATTTGCCATCTCTACAATTAATAAAAAGAAACATGTCATACAAGATACAACACAATAAGTATTTTATTTTTTCCATAAATAAATAAAAAATAAAAAGTCTTACCAAGTTCAATTTTTTCAAGAAACTCCAAACTTTCTTCAACACAAATAGGCTTGGTTTCTTGTCTAAGCCAATCTTGGACACAAATAAGACATTGCACACATTTGGAAGTCAATGAACTTCTAAAGGGATCTAGAATTCGACCACCGGTGCTAAATGCACATTCCGATGCCACACTCGACATAGGAATAGCCAATACATCTCGAGCCAACTGTGAAAGTACTGGAAATCTAGGAGAATTAACTTTCCACCAACTCAAAATATCAAAATCTTCAGATTCAGGTTCTTGGTCTTCAAGAAGATATTTATCCAACTCAGATTTCACACCTAAACTTCCAGAATCATTCTTTTGTTTCTTCATGTGCAACTTAGTTCTCAAAGAATTTTTGGACATATTTTGAGAAATACCACTACCAGAAGAATCAGATGAGTCAGATGAAGATGGTTGACTTTTGGAACCTTTTCCATACTTACTTACATATTTCGCAAACAAATCCCTCAAGTAAGCCTCTACTTTCGTATTCACTACATTTCCCGTTTCTTCCCCAAGTAATTCTTGAAGAGCAAAACTAACATAGACAAATTTATTGCGAGGATCCAAAACAGAAGCAATAAAAATCATTTTGTTCATTTTTTCAGGAGTCCCCCAATATTTCTTGAATTTTTCTTTCATTCCCAAAGCCATTTTACTCAAATCAAGGTCATCACTTGCTACACATAATTTCAAATAAGCATCAAGTTCACATATATCTTCAAAATGAACATTACAAGTAACATACCGTGAACCTGAAACTTTCAAAGTGAGTTCATAAAATTTTTCAAGAAACTTTGTGACATTCCTCACATTAGCCCAATCTTCATATTGAATTGACCCTGCGATACTTCCATCTTCACAAACATCAGTAGCAAGAAAAGAATGAAAATTACCATCATAAAGATCAAACCTCTCAAAAGCCTTCTCAAACTTTTCTGCCGTGTCTAACATCAAATAGGTGGAATTCCACCTAGTAGGCACATCTAAAGACAACATCTTATCACATTCTATCTTTTGCATTTCAACACATTTCAAGAAATTTCTTGCCCTTGAAGAAGATGATCTAACATATTTCACCATTTGTCTCACCTTTTTGATAGAAGGACCAATTTCTTTCAAACCATCTTGCACAATTAGATTAAGTATGTGAGCCATACATCTCACATGGAGATGTTTACCTTCCATCAAATTAGTTCCCCACATATCTAATTTTTTGGACAATTCTAAAACTGCCACATCATTTGAAGAAGCATTATCAACCGTAACAGTAAAAACGTTATCCAACTTCCAATCAAGTAAACAATTACTAATAGACTCAGCCAAATGCTCACCTTTATGACTAGTGATAGGACAAAAATTCAATATTCTTTTATGAAGCACCCAATCCCTATCAATAAAGTGAGCAGTCAAACACATATAATTGATTCTTTGCACTGAAGTCCATGTGTCTGTTGTGAGACAAATTCTTGGTTGTATTTCTCTTAAAGATAGTTTCAAATTTATTCTCAATTCACCATAAACTTCATAACAATCCCTTGTTATGGTTCTACGAGAAGGAATATGAAACAAAGGCTGGACTTTACTCATAAACTTCTTAAAGCCTTCTTTTTCAACAAAACTAAAAGGTAGTTCATCCAAAATAATCATCTCAACTAAAGCTCTCCTACATACCTCTTGCTCAAATTTCCAAGTCTCTAAATTGTTATTTTGAATATTTAATAATTTTTGAATACCGGGTGCAACAGTCGGAGGTTTATACACTTTACACCGATAAGTCAAATGTTGTTTTAGTCCACTTGTTCCATTTCTTGTTGTATTGGCAGCATAATATTGTTTACAATGTAAGCACTTTGCTTTAACTAATACATCATTTTCAAAAACCTTTTCAAAGTGTTGCCAAACAAGAGACCTAGGATCCATTTCTTTTCTTTTTTTTGTTATTTCTGTACCAATCGACAAATCATTGCTATTAGTAGGTGTATTATCCGTAGAATCAGTCATACTTATTCGACTTTGATCAGCTACACCCATATTTAATTCTGTTTGTTCAGCCATCTATATATATAAAAAAATCATAAGAAATTCCCAATAGGCAATAACTATTAACTAGTAATAAAAACAAAATCAGATAAAAAAAATCAAAAAAACTGAAATTACGATTTACATACCTGCACCTGGGTTGGCTGGTGGCTGGCTGCTGCTGACCTGCTGTCGCCGGCGGCTGGCTGCGGCTGACCTGCTGACCTGCTGTCGCGGCTCGCGGGCTGCTGCTGCGGCTGGCTGCTGCGGCTGGCTGCTGCGGCTGCTGCTCGACGGCTGCTGCTGGCTGCTGCTGCGGCTGTCTGCTGCGGCTGCTGCTGGCTGTCTGCTGCGGCTGCTGCTGCTGCTGGCTGCTGCGGCTGCTGCTGGCTGCTGCTGCGGCTGTCTGCTGCGGCTGCTGCTGGCTGTCTGCTGCGGCTGCTGCTGCGGCTGTCTGCTGCTGCTGGCTGCTGCTCGACGAGGACGACGGCTGAAGAGTGAAGAAAAGAGGATGAAGTTGAAGAGAGAGGAAGAGGATGAAGTTGAAGAGAGAGGATGAAGTTGAAGAGAGACTGCTGAAGTGAAGAATGAAGAGGATTAGGGTATTAGGGATTTAGATTTTGGGGTATTTTATTTAAAAAAAATTATTTAATATTAATAATTATTAAATATAATATAATTTATAAATTAAAATAATAATATTTTGGTTTAAACCGAAATACCGAATTACAAAGTCATACGTACCGAAAACCGAACCGAAATACCGAAAATACAAAAAAATAAACCGAATACCGAACCGAAAACCGAAAAACCGAAACCGAAATTTAAAAAAAATTCGGTTCGGTTCGGTGTTTCGGTTTTTCGGTGTTTATGCCCACCCCTAATTATAACTCTTTCAATGTACTAGTTCACATACCTATAATGTTTGACATTTCTAATTTATTTAGATACTGAAACAGTAGAGAAGAAAGATTTTATATGGTCTACGCTCTAGCACATCAACCTACCATATTTTAAAAGGCAAAAGTCATAGCATTATACTCTAAACTAACTGAATTTTTACACTACCCGAGTTATCGAAATACTGTTTTAGTACAAAATTCATCCACATAAACTTTCATAATTTAAATAAATTCAATAAATACAAAATTCGAACTCTTTAATTAAGAGTTGATTTTCACCAATATTTGAGCCCCCAAATTGTTTTTTGTTTAATATGAGTGGAGCTAGATATTATTACAAGGACAAATACTCATCAAATGATTTATTTATTTATTTTAAAAAAAGAATTAAACTTAGAGAGATTAGACGGAGCAATAATGATATAAACCAAGAAATTTAGCGATGAAATTTAAGCAAAAGTTAAAAGAAAAACACACTAAAATTGAAACAGCTTAAATAGAAGATGAAGAGAACTAAAAGAGTAGTCTTTCAGAGTTTCAAAGTAGAAATTAAAGACAAAAATAGAACTTATCTAAGATTGCAAATTCATGTTGAGAGAGAGAGAGTTCGTAGGTTGAGAGAAGTAAAAGCAAACCCAACCTTGAATCTGGAAGAGAGTGTAATTCTATTATATTTGTGAGAGAGTAGAATTTTCTAGATTTCACTCACTTTAGGTTTTTCCAGATTTTTCTAGATTACAGATTTTACTAAATTCATGTTGAGAGAGCGAGAGTTCGTAGGTTGAGAGAAGTAAAAGCAAACCCAACCTTGAATCTGGAAGAGAGTGTGATTCTATTATATTTGTGAGTGAGTAGAATTTTCTAGACTTCACTCACTTTAGGTTTTTCCAGATTTTTCTAGATACAGATTTTACTTACTTTAATCATTGAATGAAATTACTTAACTACCCTTGAGAAAAATGGGTCCCACCATTTTGGATAGTATGACTACCTACTTATGGTGTTTTTTTATTCTTTTCATTGAAGGAAGTACATATGGTAATCATTATTATAGCTACTTTATACTACCCCTGAAAATGGAAATATTTATAACCTTGTCCTTGGTGGTCGTTTTTTTCGCCTTTGTAACGACTCGCTGGTCGTTTTGAGAACTACGACTATTTTGGCTTTCTGCGGAAAATTTAAGAGGGTATTCTTAAACTAGTCGGTAACTATGCGTATCTAATTTATTTTTTTTTTTTTGTTAAATGAGTATTATATCAAATTAATAGTAACCACTTGACCCATATAATTAAATTATGTTAGTGGAGTGAGTTTAGAGAAAAAAGGAGAACAAAAGAGAAGAGAACTCTCACAAACGGAAATAAGAAACCTACAAACTTAGTTGAGGATCACTTCAGGTAACTCCTTTTGATTTTTTATTTTCTAACTATAGGATATTTAATTTGTTAGGTGAGAATGAATACATTAGTAAATTATTAACTACTTGTAGGTTAGCATTAGAATCAGTATAGTTAAGTTAAGGTTTTTAATTTCTTGTCATGTGTGGGGAAGTGGAGAATGTTAATTAGACCGATACTGCAAATAGTTGAATGACCTAATGATTACCTAATAATTGCTAATGATTGCCGTTGTGGTTATGTGTAGGATTTAAGATTTATGTGCGGCGGCGTGAGCAAAGTTGCAGATTCTGGAAAACAATTGGATTCATAATTCTCTTAATATTATTCTTATTTTATTTTTGGGTATTAAAAAGGTTGGGGCACAAAAGTTTGTGCCAATCAGTAGGCAATCATGCCAATGATTGGCACTTGGGCATATAATTATGGGGAAAATGGCCATTTCTCAGAATGAAGGTAAAGTAAAAGGGCCACATTACATACTTCTGTAAATGGTGGAATTGGTTCTTATTTTATTTATTTGTCAAATTAAGATACTAGTTTTTGCTATATTGAGATAGTTAATGAATTTCTAGGTGTATATTATATGATTCAACATTGAATTTTACGGTATTTGAGGATACGAAAGTTTAATTCTTGACTTGAAATTTAACAGATATGATAATTTTAGCATATAAATTATATCAAGATTTGGAGCTTGAGTAGAGATATGAGTGGCTTTTAAGGTCCATGATAGACATATAATAATTTGAATGCCTAAAAACTCGCTTACTTACGAATATTGCATAATTGATAGATTGGGAACATTTCGAATCTTTATAAAAAGGAAAGGAAAAATCTTGAAGGTTCGTGACACGAGGTTCGTCATCTAAGGTATGTTAAGACTTTTTAGACTTGTTGAAGGACGTTTTCTTAATTAAAGATTAAAAATGAAAATAGACAAAGGGGTAAAAATGAAAGATGGGGGTCTTGTATCAATTGTGTGACGGGCATTGGTACGAGTACCGGTGTTATAAAATGGAAAGTTACTACTATAGAATGCAGATTGTAATTTGAGAATTTCCAAAGAATATGGGCATTAGTTGATATATTATTGAAATTATGGTGTGATTGTGTTTTCTTTATTACACCCGTATAGTTGTGATAATTGAGGTTGTAATGTATTATGTTGATATTGATTGCACTTGAGATGCATCATCATCCCCTTATATTGAAATAATATTGTGTATATGCATTGACATGTGATTGAGTATAAGTTGGGCACGTGGAGATCGTTCCTGCTGGGGATGGTGAGATGTTAAGATTGTAACTTGGGCACATGGAGACCGTCCGTGCGGAAATTATTTGATATTATGATAGTGCGTTTAGATCGTCCGCACAGACATGTGGAGATCGTCCGTGTCGGTATATGGACCTCGCGAGCCCCCATGAGTCATGAGCTCTCGATATATTTTCGAGGAGTATCATTTATATACGGTTGAGTAAGTACTGGGTATTCTGAGACATATCATTACATGGTATCATATTGCATTGCATTTCATCACATCATTCATTCTTGATGATTATGTGTTTTGTTTGGTGTTTAGAAAGTATTTGTTGTTTGATTACCTTTACTGATGAAACTTAAATAGTAAGTGTATTTTATATATATATATATATATATATATATATATATATATATATATATATATATATATATATTTCCTTATTTTCTTCTTCTTTGTTTATTCCAGTTGTACTCCCGGAACATAGTTATCTTCGCCATTGCATTTTGAACATAGATGGTCTGGATATTTTTGACCTATCAACTTACAGTATCTTGTCATCAGATTAGGAGAAATAAAATTTTTCCTGATAGCTCTTGTTGTTGGTGTAGCTTCTGGCCTTAATAGACTTAATATCCATTGTCGTACTTCTTCCATATCTGCTGCCCTTATATCTCTACAATTGGAGTATATCATTGTTTGATCTCTGTTGTAATAGCTCCAGATTGCATTTTCATTTAGGTAGTTGTTTGATAACTCATTTAATATAGTAGCTATTCCGATAGTTCTTTTATTTGCATAAAATTCCGGAATATCTACTTTTTGTATTTCTTCCTGGGTGTCTATCTTTTCAGGGATTATCATTTCCCTAGTCAGCCCAATTTTTATAACTTGTATTGTAGGTTTGACTTCGTCATACAATATCTCTGCCGTAGCTGCGTAGAACTTTATATAAAAAAGAGTACCTTTGGTTATTCTTTTATACTGTAAAAAAGCTTTATATAGTTCTGGTATCTTGGTTATCTCGTCTCCTGTTGTCGTATATACGGTATTTAATAGTCCATAGTTGTAGCAAGTTGCTACTAGGTTTGGATTAGTTCCTGGTTGTGCAATTAATTTATTATATCCTTGTAAATGCTGGGTTATGTAGTCTTCATCAGGGTTTTTTGTATTTTTAGCTTTAGGGTTCTGGTTGAGAAAAGTCTGTACTTTGTATATATTTTCTATATACATTCTCGTAATGTGGTTATATGTTTGTTTTTCTGAATCTAGGCTGGCTTTGTAGGTATTTACTTGTGGTGGTATGAATATATCTTTCTGGGTATTTTGAGGAGTATATGGTTTTGAGAATAACTTATTCAAGTTTGTATTTGTGTATTTTACTTTAGTTTCCTCCTTTTTCGTAGGTTGTCCTGCTGTAGATGTGCTGGCTGTAGCTGCATTTAAACAAACATTGTTATGGGTTTTTTGGAGTTTCCCATCGTCTCCTTCTAGTTCTGGAATTTTTGCGTCTTCCGATCGACGTAGCTCCGCATGTTTATAGTCATGCTGCTGACTTGTATTTTTCATCTTTTGTAGCTCTTTGTCCATACTGCCCACTTTCGCAGAAAGTGTAGTAATGGCTTTAAGTATTTCTTCCATCTTATCTTGTTCAGTTTGGGTTCCTTTTTCTTGATAGATAGTCTGCAACGAGATTCTTGTCAGTCTTAATTACTTCAATTGTAAATGTAAAATTTAATATATTTAATACTAATCTCCTTATTTCTTTTGTTGTAACTGAATCTTCTAATTTTTTCGTTATCCACCATTTTACCTGTGTATTATCTGTTCTTACAATAAATTTATTGTAAACAATATATGGTTCAAATGCTAATAAACATTTATATAATGCGAATAATTCTTTTCTATTTATTTCCCATTTTATTTGTGCTTCTGTATAAGATCCTGAATAATACCTACAATGGTGTTCTATTTTTTCTTTTTCATATTTGTATTTTAAAACTCCTCCATAACTATGATCACTCGAATCTGTTTCAACAATATAAGTAAATGTTTTATTTTCATCAGGAAAATATAGTTTTGGTAATTTTTTACATAAATTCTTAATATTTCTTATATGTTCTTTATCTTTATTGTCGAAATAATATTCTACATCTTTTTTAAGTTTTTTTATGTAATGGTTTTAGATGTTCTGCTAATTTTTGTATATATTTTCTTACCTGATTTACTAATCCTAGAAAGGATTGTAATTTCTTTTTTGTATCTATATTTTCATCAATAGTAATTATTTTTTGTACTATATGAGTTTGCATTTTTATTCCATTTTTATCTATTTGTATTCCTAGAAATTCTATCTGTGATTTCATAATTTCTGCTTTCCTTTTACTTAAGCTTATACCTGAGTGTTTAATTATGTGTATGAATTTTTCTAATAATTTTATATGTTCATCTTGTGTCTTAGAATATAGTATATATCATCTATATATACAATACAATTTTCTAACTGGTTAAAACAGTTATCCATAAAATGTTGGTATCTACCTGGTGCGTTTTTATATCCAAAAGGTAAAACATTCCATTCATAGAAACCTTGCGGTACTGTGAATGCTGTTAGTTGTTTAGATTCTTCTTCTAATTTTAGGTGGTGAAATCCTGATTTACAGTCAAATTTGCTAAAATAATTATATCCTTGTATTTGTCTTATTTTTAGTATTTTGTTTGGTATTGGATAATTGTATGTTTTAGTTTTAGCATTTAGATTACGATAATCTATGACCATTCTACTTTTACCTCTTTTTTGTTCACTATGTTTTATAACTATAAATGCTGGACTTGTATGTTTACTATTGCTTTTTTGTATGTAATTATTTTTTAATAATTCATCTATATGTATTTTAAATTCTTTTAAATCATCAAAATTATATTTTAATGGTTTCTGTGTTATTATACTATTTTCATCTATTAATTCAATTTTTACTTTTGTCTTATGTTTTTCCCATCCTTGTAATGGATCTTCACTATATAATTGTTCTAGTTGTTCATTAATTATTTTAATTTTGTCTATAGCAAATATAATAATTTCTAATTGTGTTATTTGTTTATTATTTATATTTTCCATTTCTTGGTTTATTTTTTCACTTCCTTTTATCCATTCCATAGGTTTTCGTTGTTTATTATTTACTCTTTTTGCTCCTATTTTGTTTTCGCATGTTGTGGTAAACCACCAATGTGTCTTTGTTATTATTTGTGGATAAAATCTATCTAAAAATGGCATTCCTAATAACATATCTTTTGTGGTAAATTCAAAATTATACATTTCTTCTATTGTTAGTATCTTATCCCATATTTGTATTTTTATATTTTTTGCTTTATATTTAATCATACTTCCTTCATTATTAAATCCTGTTACTACCATTGGTGTTTTTAATTTTTCCCATTTATCTTCTGGTAAGCAATTATATTTACATATATTCGCTTCTGCTCCTGTATCTATCATAGGGGTATAATATCTGTTGTGATATCCTTCTACAATAATTTTTGCAAGTATAAATATTTTCATTAATCATTTTGTTCTTTTTATAATTATTTTCTTATTTTGACAAGTTATTGTTAATTGTTCATTTTCTATGTTGTATGGTTTAACTTTTTCTAACCATTTTATTCCTAATGTAATATTATAGTTTCCTTGGTAAATTTTAAATGGTATTACTAAGGGTATTCCTCCTATAATTATTTCCTTTTCCATTGTTTCTTCATTTGTGCCTACTATCTCACTAGGTAATCCAGGGCATGTGTGTCCTGTTATTATAATTTCTTCTTCTAATACTAACTCTCTTGTTATATAATTTTCTTCTTGTCCTGTATTTATTAAGATTTTATATTTTCTTTGGTCTATTATTCCTGTTATGAAATAATGATATGGTGTTATTTCTTCCTTATCTAATAAGTTTTGTGGGATTTCATAGTTCCTTTTAGATGTACTCATTCTTGATGAGGTAGCTCTTGTTAATGTATTTGGTACGCTTGAAGTGCTTAGTCTTTCTTTTACGATTTCTAAATCTTTTTCTATGTCAATTTCTTTATAGCTATAGTCATTATTGTCTATTACAGTAATTATTTTTTCAAAAGGATTTTCTATTTTTATTTTATTAATTTTATTTCTTGCTATTATTTTATGCTTTGTTGTTAATATATATAGGTTTTTACATCTTGCTGTAAATAATTTGCTACCTGGTGCTAGTTCTATTCCAGACATTTTCCAATATAGGACTAATGATTTATCTATATTTTTATCTGTTAATGGTACTGTATAATTAGCGCTTATTATAAATTTAAATTTTTGATATATCAAGTTTCCTTTTACTGCACTAATTACGCTTTTTTCTATAGGGTGTACAATTCTGTCATCTGCTAAATATATTTCAATAGGTGTATCTATTCCTTCTCTAAAACAAGCTTTTAT
Organism: Solanum chilense; assembly: GCA_032847665.1. Lineage (NCBI taxonomy): Eukaryota > Viridiplantae > Streptophyta > Magnoliopsida > Solanales > Solanaceae > Solanum > Solanum chilense. Next base: position 35,190,566 of record CM064972.1, on the reverse strand, counting down.
TAATATTTCTGTCCCTCCTAAATGTACATATTTTATTGGTGTTTTAGCTTTTATATCTTGTATTTCTTTGTTTATCGTTCTTTTATTTATTATAGGTATATATGCTTTTCCTCTTGTATATCTGCAATCTATGATATGTTCTTTCTGACTAACTACATAGTATTCTTCTTTTTGTTTTTTAAACCAGTTTCTTAAAATAGGTATTTCAAGTACTTTTTCAACACTTAAATCGAATTCTTTTCCTTTTATTTGTTCAAATATCGTATTATCAAATATAATTTTTTGTTCTGATGATTCTT
>CM064972.1:35043167-35190167 GCA_032847665.1 Solanum chilense | reverse complement strand
CAATTGGTATCTAGGTGATACAAATTGGTATCTAACCATCTTCACTCTATTTCGTAGATGGTTAGAACTAGAGCAACGACCGCGCCAGCAGCGACCACGGCAAGACAAGAAACGTCTGAGCCAGCCACTGGGGCTGTAGCTCGAGGAGGATCAGTGGTAAGAGGCCGTGGAAGAGGTCGTGGGAGGACTTCCTCTAGAGGAAGAGGACGAGCCCCTAGCCCATCTAGTACTAGGGCGGTGACTCCTCCACCGACTAAGGAAGTAGTAAGAGAGGGTGAGGAAGGAGAGAATGAACAAATGCAGAATGAGGAATTACCACCCCAACCTACCCCAGAAATGATCAATCAGGTTCTTGCTCATCTTAGCGGGTTATCTGATCAGGGTCAGGCACCTCCAGTGTTTTCTGCACCAACACCTCCGGTTTCAGAGGTACAACATGCAGCCACTATGGCTCCTCGCATGGATGCCTCATTGGAAATAGGCACATTTCCTCGTCTGACTACTGGGCCTATAATGACAAATGATCAGCATGAACTTTTCAGTAAGTTCTTGAAATTGAAACCTCCAGTCTTCAAGGGTGCAGAATCTGAAGATGCTTATGATTTTCTGGTTGATTGTCATGAGCTACTACACAAGATGGGTATAGTAGAACGGTTTGGCGTTGAGTTCATGAGCTATCAATTTCAAGGGAACGCCAAAATGTGGTGGGGGTCACATGTTGAGTGTCAACCAACAGAGGCACCGCCTATGACTTGGGCATCATTCTCTAGCTTGTTTATGGAGAAGTATATCCCAAGGACTTTGAGGGATAGAAAAAGGGATGAGTTCTTGAGTCTAGAGCAAGGTAGGATGACGGTTAATGCATATGAGGCTAAGTTCCCTGCAGATATTCCTGGTATGCCACCGGATAGGGATATTGACTTCTGTATTGATCTTGAACCGGGTACTCGCCCCATTTCTATACCCCCTTATAGAATGGCTCCCGCGGAGTTAAGAGAGTTAAAGGCCCAACTTCAAGAGTTGTTGAGCAAAGGCTTCATTAGACCAAGTGCATCTCCTTGGGGTGCTCCGGTGTTGTTTGTGAAGAAGAAGGATGGGAGTTTTAGGATTACATAGACTACAGACAACTGAACAAGGTAACTATTAAGAACAAGTATCCTCTTCCTCGCATTGATGACTTGTTCGATCAGTTACAAGGTGCTTGTGTTTTCTCAAAAATCGACTTGAGATCCGGTTATCATCAATTGAAAATACGGGCAGCGGATGTGCCAAAGACTGCTTTTCGAACTAGGTATGGGCACTATGAATTTGTGGTAATGTCTTTTGGTCTTACGAATGCCCCCGCCACGTTCATGAGCTTGATGAACGGGATTTTTAAGCCATATCTGGGTCTCTTTGTGATCGTGTTTATTGATGACATACTGATATACTCAAAGAGTAAGAAGGAACATGAGGAGCATTTGAGAATGGTGTTAGAGTTATTGAGGAAGAAGAAGCTTTATGCTAAATTCTCCAAGTGTGAGTTTTGGCTAGATTCAGTGTCCTTCTTGGGGCACGTGGTTTCTAAGGATGGAGTGATGGTGGATCCATCTAAGATTGAGACAGTGAAGAATTGGGTAAGACCTACTAATGTGTCAGAAATAAGGAGTTTTGTTGGGTTAGCTAGCTACTACCGCAGATTTGTCAAGGATTCTCTTCTATTGCTTCCCAATTGACGAACTTGACTAAGCAGAATGTTCCATTTGTATGGTCAGATGAATGTGAGGAAAGCTTTCAGAAGCTTAAGACCCTGTTGACTACCGCACCAATTCTTACCCTACCGATAGAGGGTAAGAACTTCATTGTTTATTGTGATGCATCCTATTATGGTTTGTGTGCAGTGCTAATGCAAGAGAAGAGTGTGATTGCGTATGCTTCGAGACAATTAAAGGTGCATGAGCGTAACTACCCGACTCATGATTTGGAGTTGGCCGCGGTAGTATTTGCACTAAAGCAATGGAGACACTACTTGTATGGGGTTAAGTGTGAAGTCTATACAGATCATCGTAGCCTACAGTATGTCTTTACTCAGAAAGATTTGAATTTGAGACAGAGGAGATGGATGGAACTACTTAAGGACTACGATATCACTATCTTATACCATCCGGGAAAAGTTAATGTTGTGGCAGATGCTTTGAGTGGAAAGGCGGGAAGCATGGGAAGTCTAGCTCATTTGCAAGTCTCTAGACGCCAGTTGGCTAGGGAAATCTAGAATTTGGCTAATGACTTTATGAGGCTAGAATTAAATGAGAAGGGAGGATTGTTGGCTTGTGTGGAGGCGAGATCCTCTTTTCTTGACAAGATTAAAGGGAAACAGTTTGATGATGAGAAACTAAGGCGAATTCGAGATATGGTGTTGCGAGGAGAGGCTAAAGAAGCAATAATTGATGAGGAAGGTGTTTTGAGAATTAAGGGAAGGGTATGTGTGCCCCGTATTGTTGACTTAATCCACACAATTCTTACAGAGGCTCATAGTTTCGGATATTCCATACATCCTGGTGCAACCAAGATGTACCGTGACCTAAAGCAACACTTTTGGTGGAAAAGAATGAAGCGTGATATTGTGGATTTCGTAGCCAAATGTCCAAATTGCCAACAAGTAAAGTATGAACATTAGAGGCCCAGAGGAACACTTCAGAGGATGCCCATTCCTGAATGGAAGTGGGAGAGAATTGCAATAGACTTCGTGGTTGGTCTTCCAAAGACATTGGGGAAGTTTGATTCTATTTGGGTAATTGTGGACAGATTGACTAAGTCTGCTAATTTCATTCCAGTCAAAGTGACCTACAATGCAGAGAAGCTAGCCAAAATCTACATCTCAGAGATTGTTCGATTTCATGGGGTTCCACTCTCCATCATATCAGATAGAGGTACGCAGTTTACTTCTATGTTTTGGAGAACATTGCATGCTGAATTAGGTACTAGGTTGGACCTTAGTACTGCATTTCATCCTCAGACCGATGGTCAGTCTGAGCGAACGATTCAAGTATTGGAGGATATGCTTCGTGCATGTGTGATAGAATTTGGGGGCCATTGGGATAACTTCTTACCCTTGGCAGAGTTTTCATACAATAATAGCTATCACTCCAGTATAGACATGGCTCCATTTGAAGCATTGTATGGGAGGAGATGTAGGTATCCCATTGGTTGGTTTGATGCGTTTGAGGTCATACCTTGGGGTACTGATTTGTTGAGGGATTCCATGGAGAAGGTGAAAGCTATTCAAGAAAAGATTTTAGCGGCTCAGAGTAGACAAAAGGAATATGCGGATCGAAGATTTAGAGACTTGGAGTTCATGGAGGGTAAACAAAGTTTTGTTGAAGGTTTCACCCATGAAAGGGGTGATGCGGTTTGGAAAAAGGGGTAAGCTAAGTCCAAGGTATATTAGACCATTTGAAGTGCTTAAGCGAATAGGGGAGGTGGCTTATGAATTAGCCTTGCCTCCAGGGCTGTCCAGGGTGCATCCGGTATTTCATGTGTCCATGTTGAAAAGATACCATGGGATGGAAACTACATCATCCGTTGGGATTCAGTTTTGCTTGATGAGAATTTGACTTATGAGGAGGAACCGGTTGCTCTTTTAGATAGAGAGGTTCGCAAGTTGAGGTCGAGAGAAATTGCATCCATCAAAGTTCAATGGAAGAATCGACCGGTTGAAGAAGCTACTTGGGAGAAGGAGGCAGATATGCAAGAAAAATACCCACATCTGTTTACAGATTCAGGTACTTCTTTTCTCCCTTGTTCTTCTTCTTTTGATCGTTCGAGGACGAACGATGGGTAAATTGGTATCTATTGTAACGACCTGTTTAGTCGTTTTGAGCAGCAGATTTTATTTCTGGGAAAACTGGCTGAGACGACGGATACCATGACGGACCGTCATGGGCACGACAGGCCGTCGAGGGCGTATCATTTCAGAACACTTAGAATTCTGAAAATTGTGTACTAAAATCGACTCTCTGTAATTTGTGACGGACCTGCAGGACGGGCCATCACAGGTACGACGAACCGTCGTGATAGACCGTTCCAAAACACTTTAACTCTTGAGTATTTGGTACAGGGAACGATTCTCTGAACGTCGTGACGGAAGTGCAGGACGGACCGTCACAGGTGTGACGGACCGTCACAGAATCCTTAGTGAAAAATAGAGTTCTAAGATGTTGCGACGACCTGCAGGACGGACCGTCGCAGGCACGACGGGCCGTCACAGGTTGCGCAAATCCCAGGCTGGGTCGGATTTCTTTACACGTTTTAAGGGACGTTTTGGACTATTCCTGCTTTAATTATAAAGTTAGAAGGTTAATGTTAATAAGTCTAATTACTTGGGGGTTAAAAGAGGTAACCTTAAGTTAAATAGTGGAGTATTATTGTCATCTTTTACACTTAATTATATGTTAATTAGGGTAAAAGAAAGAGGGTTTGGAATAAGAAAAAGAGAAAGAATAGAGAGAGAGAGAGGATTGATCGATCGACGAGGAGGAAAAGCACAAAGCTTGGGAAAATTCTTGTTGATCACTAATCTTCGGTGGAGGTAGGTTATGGTTTTTACGTTATGCGTAGTAGACTCTTAATAGCGAATAATATGTATTGGAGGTATTGTAAACCCTTCTATATGCTTAATTGTATGCTTGTATGAACATGATTATGTGATTTTGATAAAACAAGCATGATGAAAACTACTGAATCCCAAATCTTGAAAGAAACTTTAATATACTTCATTAATGATGATGCCTTGGTATAAAAGAAGGCTTGATGAATTAAAGTAATGGGATTGATGATGCCTTTGTATAAAAGAAGGCTTGATGAATTAAAGTAATGGGATTGATGATGCCTTGGTATAGAGAAGGCTTGATGAATTGATAGAATGAGATTAGTGGATCGGAGTGTCACGTTCCGACACATAGTATTAGTGGATCAGAGTGTCACGTTCCGACACATAGTATTAGTGGATCGGAGTGTCACGTTCCGACACATAGTAATAGTGGGACGGGTGTCACGAACCGACACGTAGATTTAGGGGATCGGAGTGTCACGTACCGACACATATTAGGGGATCGGGTGTCACAAACCGACACGTAGATTTAGGGGATCGGAGTGTCACGTACTGACACATATTAGGGGATCGGGTGTCACGAACCGACACGTAGATTTAGGGGATCGGAGTGTCACGTACCGACGCATATTAGGGGATCGGGTGTCACGAACCGACACATAGAATTAGAGGATCGGAGTGTCACGTACCGACACATAGTAGTAAGGGATCGGAGTGTCACGTACCGACACATAGTAGTAAGGGATCGGAGTGTCACGTACCGACACAAGAGGAAGAAAGATAATGAATCTTGAAAGATGATAATCTACTCAACATAATGAACTTAATTCCCAAATTAGTATGGTATTGAGGCTTGAGCCCTCATGGATGAACTTGATAGTACTTATTGATGATTATAGTACTTGTTGTTGCTACATGTTGAGTTTTATAGTTGATTTATGATATTAACTGATATATACTGTTTCTATTTTGAGTTGGCCGATGATATCTACTCAGTACCCGTGGTTTGTACTGACCCCTACTTTTATGTTTTCTTCTTTGTTATTTGTGGAGTGCAGCAAACGGACCGTCTTCCTCAACTCAACAGTAATCTAGCCAGTCTTCGCTTCATCGGAAATTCAGGGTGAGCTAATGCGTCTAGCTTGGACTGGATCTTCTTCTTCAAGTCTTGATGCCTTGAAACTTCCGGCATGGACTAGCTTTTATTTGTTTTAGCTTCTTAGACATTTTTAGTTTAGTAATTTGATCGTAGATGTTCTTGTGATGATGACTTCCAGATTTTGGGGAATAATAGATGTTGATTTTTAGTAGTTATTGAATTGGTTTTTATTAATGAGTTAAGTCTTCCGCACTATTTTCTGTTGTTATACATTGAAATGTTAAGGTTAGATTGGTTGGTTCGCTCACATAGGAGGGTAAATGTGGGTGCCAGTTGCGGCCCCGATTTGGGTCGTGACAAAAAGTCACTATAGCCTCTCCAGTACAGACGTCTCCATACCGATCCTCCAAACTCTACTTAGACTCAACTTGTACACACGTGAGACCTATGAATCTGGGGCTTTGATACCATTTTGTGATGATCCAAAATTGAACGTGATGACACTCGTCTTATCCCACCAAGACAAGTAAGCCTAAAACTCAACAAATACATTAATGTGTGAAAAATTTGCAATCAACTTAAAAATACCCCCAAAACCTGGTTGTCACGTGTACAAGCCTCTAGAGTATTTCAATAGATTCCAAAGAAAATACTACTCTCAAATGAACTTGTTTATAGAATAGAACAAGACCATAACTAAGGAGAAAGAAAGTACGCTGAGACGACAAACAACTACCTCACAAATCTCCAAGAAGCCTCGGAAAAGAAGAATGAAAGATACCACAAAAATTCAGGCTCGTAATCTACAAAAAAAATATAGAAGCAAGGGGTGAGTACCAAACCACACGGTCCTCAAAAGTAAATTCCTAAACACAAACTAAGGGATGAAATATGGATACCTCTACCACCCACCGAAACCTCTACAACTACAACCTGCATAAAAATTAGCCCAACCTAATGTAACGACCTGTTTAGTCATTTTGAGCAGCCTATTTTATTTCTGAAAAAACTGGCTGAGACGACGGATCCCACGACGGACCGTCATGGGCACGACGGACCGTCGAGGGGGTCTCGTTCCAAAACACTTAGAATTCTGATATTTGGGTACGGAAATCGACTCTCTGAACTTCGCGACGAAATGGCAGGACGGACCGTCACAGGCATGACGGGCCGTCACAGACCCTTAGTAAAATTTAGTCTCTGAACTTTGCAACGAAATGGCAGGACGGACCGTCACAGGCGTGACGGGCCGTCACAGACCCTTAGTGAAATTTAGTCCCTGAACTCCGTGACGGAAGCAGCAGGACGGACCGTCGCAGGCACGACGGGCCGTCACAGGCTGCGTAAACCCTGACTGGGTCAGATTTCTGTTAAATATTTTAAGAGGCGTTTTGGACTATTCCTGCTTATAATTATAAAGTTAGTGGTTTAATATTAATAATTCAATTACTTGGGGGTTAAAGGAGATAACCTTGAGTTAATTAGTGGGTTACTTTTGTCATCTTTTATACTTAATTATATGCTAATTAGGGTAAAAGAAAAAGGGTTTGAATAAGAAAAATAGAAAGAACAGGGAGAGGGAGAAGAACGATCGAGAGAGAGGAGAAACGAAGAGGAAAGCAAAGCTTTGGAAAAGTAGATTTCTTGATCACGAATTCTTCGGTGGAGGTAGGTTATGGTTTATACTATTCATAGTAAACTCTTAATAGCGAATGATATGTATTGAGTAGTATTGTAAACCCTTCTATATGCCTAATTGTATGCTTGCATGAATGTGATTATATAATTGTGATAAGATAAGCATGATGAGGCTATTGAATCCTAAATCTTGAAAAACCCTAATATACTTTGTTAATGATGATGCCTTGGTATAAAAGAAGGCTTGATGAACAAAAGTAGTGAGATTAGGGGATCGGGTGTCACGTTCCGACACCAGGATAGTAATAGAGGATCGGGTGCCACATTCCGGTACCAGGATAGTATATGGATCGGAGTGTCACATTCCGACACGAGGATAGTATATGGATCGGAGTGTCACGTTCCGACACCAGGATAGTATATGGATCGGGTGTCACGTTCCGACACCAGGATAGTATATGGATCGGGTGCCACGTTCCGATACCAGGATAGTATATGGATCGGAGTGTCACGTTCCGACACCAGGATAGTATATGGATCGGGTGCCACGTTCCGATACCAGGATAGTATATGGATCGGAGTGTCACGTTCCGACACCAGGATAGTATATGGATTGGGTGCCACGTTCTGGTACCAGGATAGAATATAGATCAGAGTGTCACGTTCCGACACCAGGATAGTATATGAGGATCGGAGTGTCACGTTCCGACACCAGGATAGTATATGAGGATCGGAGTGTCACGTTCTGACACCAGGATAGTATATGGAGCGGAGTGTCACGTACCGACACGAGAGGAATAAAGATAATGAATCTTGAAAAATGTTAATACACTCAATCTAATGAACCTAATTCCCAAATGAGTATGGTATTGAGGCTTGCGTCCTCATCGGTGTACTTAGCGTACTTATTAATGATTATTGTACTTCTTGTTGCTACATGTTGAGTATTGTAGTTGATTTATGATATTATCTGATATATACTGTTTTCTATTTTGAGTTGGCCGATGATACCTACTCAGTACTTGTGTTTTGTACTGACCCCTACTTGTATGTTTCTTTCTTTGTTATTTGTGGAGTGCAGCAAACGTACCGTCGTCTTCAACTCAACCGCAACTCTAGCTAGTCTTCATTACACCGGATTTTAGGGTGAGCTTATGCTTCTAGCTTGGACTGGATCTTCCTTTTCATGTCTTGATGCCTCGAAATTCCGGCATGGACTAGCTTTTACTTATTTTAGCTTTCTTAGATACTCTTAGTTTTAGTAATTTGAGGATAGATGTTCTTGTGATGATGACTTCCAGATTTTGGGGATAATAATAGATGTTGAGTTTTTAGGAGTTATTGAATTGATTTTCATTAATGAGTTTAAGTCTTCCGCATTGTATTTTGTTCATTATGTTTGAAATGTTGGGGTTAGATTGGTTGGTTCGCTCACATAGTAGGATAAGTGTGGGTGCCACTCGCGGCTCGGTTTTGGGTCGTGACACCTAACAACTCACAGTTCACAACGCACATAGTTCAACAACAACACTTAGACAAATTACATATCCTCAACAACAACACTTTGAAAAATTACATGTCCTCAACAACAACACTTTGACAATTTACATATCCTCAATAACAGTACTTTAACAAATTACATATCCTCAACAACAACACTTTAACAAATTATATATCCTCAACAACAGTGCTTTAACAAATTATATATTCTCAACAACAAGCTCAATACCCATCAATCACCAATTCCACATAAAGGCATTCACAAGATCAGCAAAACGAAATATGAAGTTCACTATTGATAAGTATGTACAATGCACTGAAATGCAATATCAAGTATAATGATGCATTTCTGACCTAGTGATACACACCCGCTGTCTCTCAGTCCAGGATCCATGGGAGACATATTTGTCCATGCATCTGTCTCGGCGCACAACACGACCTTCAATAATAGTAACTATCGTGGCGCGCGATACGTCCCTCAAAATATAGTATCCATCGCGGCGCGCGATACGTCCTTCGAAATGGTACATCCTCTTTAAGTTCTCATTCTTTCTCAATACACAAAACACTTTTCACCATCATGTCTCAAAATAATGTAAATGACATCTTCAAGCAATAAAAAGGTTATTACCATTTTCATAACATTGCACAATTCACAACAACATCAACAATGATTCAACAAGCCTTTCAAACCATTCTCCATTATCAACACATGATACACAACCAATTATTCACATTACTTTTTATTACCCTTTGTTTTCATCATTAGAAATAATCAATATGGACAAGTCAATCCTCACCAAGTCTCATTACTCCCAAACATATATCACAAGGAAATACACGCATTTCATACATTTAACAAGGGTTTAGAAATCCACTTGCCTCAAATAATCAAGAATTCACTCCGTCACTTGAGCCTTCCACTTTCGTTAAGCTCTCAAATAAATACAATTTATTCACATAATAACCACAATAAGATTTTAAAATTAACAACACTTATATCACTATGAGTCATGCTTAGACCAAAAATTCACTCATACATAAAATCAAGTTCATAATATTGATTTCGATTACATGTCAACTCTCATATTTCCAAGTTTCAAATTTAGCGTTAATTTCCAATTAATCAAATATCACAAGTATAATAATGTTCATATAACCCATTACACTTAATATTAAATTTCTTATCTCAATATATCAAAATTTGAATTATAATGTGAAAACTATAAGAAGGGTCTGAAACTATAGCCAACTTACGTGATTTTGCTCTATGAATCTACTCAACGTCATATCATATATATATCACATGTAAATCGTCTAAAATTATTCTCTCCCAGTGAAACCACTAAATTATGTAAAGGGTACACAAGCAATAGCTATAATTCAATTCCAATTTATTCTTTTTGCTTTCTTTTTTCCAATTAATAGCCAAAGATGCTAATACAATCTATTGTCCAAATTTCCAGCCATTAATCACAATACACATGACTTGATTTACACGATATTTCTTCCAATATCCTATTTTAAATTTATTCTACACATAATTTCTAATGATTGATTAATCATATATTAATTATAGTCATAATTATTCAAAATTAGTATTAAAAACTTATGCCTAAACTGAAGGACTACAAACAGAAGAAAAAAATATGTCATTAACACCTTTTTCCCCTAAACTCCACGTTACAATAAATTAACAATAATTGGCCGTCTTTTTATACATAAGATAATAAGAATTAAGGCATTAGAAATTCACCTCGATGTTCAGAAATTTCTATGCCGGTCGCTGCTTTACACAAGTATTTCTTCCTCCTTTTCTCTTTATTTAGTTTTCTTAGATTAATATAATATATTAAAAGTGAAAAAAAAAATATTACTTTCTCTATTTTAAAAAGATTGACCTAATTTGATTTGGAAAGGGGTTTAAGAAAAGAAAGGCTTATGGTTCTAATTCAAAGTTATGTCAAATGTACCAAAATATTCTTTAATCTTGTGATTTTAAACATGTCACATATAAAATTATAGTTAAAGTATTGCCAAAAAAAGGAAAAGGTCATTCTTTTTAAACAGACTAAAAAAGAAATAGGGTCATTCTTTTTTAAATAGAGGAAGTAACTTATTTTATTAAATAATGGGTCAAAAGGTATAGGGTTTTAACTAAATTATGGCTTAGCCCATTATCACCAACTAATAAAACATCATTACTTATAAATATCCATCAATTAATTAAGTACAGTTAAATAAATAGTTTAAAATTGTGAAATATGATTTTCGTGTCATTACATATATACACAATTTCAAAACACCCTTACCTGTAAGAACAGTAACTCTTAAGATAAAATAAACATCCTGTCAAAATCCATAAATTCCTTCAAAATAAAATCTTATTAATTAGAAAATGGCCTAATATTTTGTGTTTTCTTAATTTTGATCTAAAAAAAAAAAATTTGTGTTTCTGTTTTTTTCTCATCATTACAATTTATCAGTTACTGTCCCCCAAAATCTGGAAGTCATCACCACAAGAACATCTATCCTCAAATTACTAAATCTAAGAAAATCTAGGAAACTAAAATAAGTAAACAGATGGTCCATGTCCGAACTTCAAGGACATCAAGACATGAATGGGAGAGAATCCAGTTCGAGCTTGGAACAATAGCTCACCCTGAAATCTGACATGATGAAGACTGGCTAGAGTTGCTGTTGAGTTGAAGAAGATGGCACGTTTTCTGCACTCCACAAATAACAAAGAAAAACAAATACAAGTAGGGGTCAGTACAAGGGACAAGTACTGAGTAGGTATCATCGGCCAACTCAAAATAGAAAGCAATATATGTCAGATAATAACATAAAATCAACTAATATTCTCAACAGGTGACAACAACAAGTACCATAACCATTGGCCACAACACCAAGCACACCTATGAGGACTCAAGCCTCCACACCATACTCATTTGGGAAACAGGTTCTTTGAATTGAGTATATTAACATAATTCAAGATTCATTCTCTTTACTATCCTGGTGTCGGAACGTGACACTCCGATCCCCTTCTATCCTGGTGTCGGAACATGACACTCCGATCCACTACTATCCTGGTGTCGGAACGTGACACTCCGATCCACTACTATTCTGGTGTTGGAACGTGACACTCTGATCCACTACTATCCTGGTGTCGGAACGTGACACTCCGATCCACTACTATCCTGGTGTCGGAACGTGACACTCTGATCCCCTTCTATCCTGGTGTCGGAACGTGACACTCCGATCCCCTAATACTACATGTTGGTTCGTGACACCCCATCCCCTAATCACTTTATTTTAGTTCATCAAGCCTTATTTTATACCAAGGCATCATCATTAACAAAGTGGATTTAAGGTTTACTCACAGCCTCATCTTTCCAATTCATTACAATTACATAAACACATCATGCAAGCACACAATTAAGCATATAGAAGACTTTACAATACTACCCAATACATATCATTCGCTATTAAGAGTTTACTATGAAATAGCATAAACCATAACCTACCTCCACCGAAGAATCGTGATCAAACAAGCTAATTCCCCAATGCCCTGTTGTCCTCTTCGTTCCTCTCTCTCTCGATCGTTCTCTCTCTTTTTGTTTTTATTTTTCTCTTCTCCAAATTCTCTTTGTTTTACCCTAATTGTCATATAATTAAGTATAAAAGATGATAAAAATAACCCACTATTTATTTCAAGGTTATCTCCTTTACCCCCCCAAGTAATTAAATTATTAACATTAACCCACTAACTTTATAATTATAAGCATGAATAGTCCAAAACGCCCCTTAAAAACTTTTAACATAAATCCGACCCAGTCAGGGTTATGCAGCCTGTGACGGTTCGTCATGACTGTGACGGTCCGTCATGACTGTGACGGTCCGTACTGCAGGTCCGTCACAAAGTTCAGAGAGTTAATTCTGTGGAAAGATTTGTGATGGCCCGTCGTGCAAGCGACGGTCCATCCTGCCATTCCGTCGTGAAGTTCAGAGAGTCGATCTCAGTACCCAAATTTCCAGAGTCTAAGTGTTTTGGAACGAGACCCCCTCGACGGTCCGTCGTGCCCATGACGGTCCGTCGTGGGATCTGTCGACCTGACAGTTACTACCAGAATAAACTCTACTGCTCAAAACGACTAAACAGGTCGTTACAAAAATGAAAATTCTAAACCTTTTTCACAATTGTATTTTATAGTTTTTTTAATCAATATATAGTCGATAAAAACCAAAATTGTAATATAAATAAGCTAATAAAGTAACATAATTCTGAAATTCAAGTATTGATATTAATTGAGAAAATATTTATTTATAGATTGTAAAGCATTCATAATCTAACATTTAGTATTCTTCGTACTCTCGACTAATAACACTAATTTATCATAATTCAAGATTGTAAGTAGAAATCAAGACAAAAAAGTGTAAATCACTATTATATGAAGGTCAATCCGTAGTTTATCTATTATCGAAGTTTCTCAAGTATATGATATATAATTGTCACGACCCAAAATGAGTAGTGAGCGGCACTCACACTTAACCTTCTAGGTGGGAGAACCAAGGAATTCAATCCCAACATATACCAAAAATTCAACTATAAATATAAAAATAATGCGGAAGCTCCAAAATTTATCAACTATCATTTCCCAAAACCTGAAAGTCATCACAACAAGGACATCTAATCTCCATTTACTAAGTCTAAGAGTATCAAAGACAACAAAATAAATGAAATAAAGTAGTTCATGTCCAAAACTAAGGACATCAGGTAATGACCGAGAAAATCTAACCCAAGCTCGAATGAATAGCTCACCCTTGAACCTGATATGCCGAGACTTGATAGAGTTGAGGGCAGTCAAATTCTCCAGTACACTTGCAGCACTTCATAAAAGGAAAACAAAGAAAAATACAAGTAGGGCTCAGTACGAGGCAAGATGTACTGAGTAGGTATCATCGGCCAACCCAAAATAGTAACTAATATACAAAGAATAATAGTATAAAATCAACTATAACACTTCATAGGTTACAAGCAATAAACAACATGAACAAGTGACAACTGAAGCAAGTACGTAACCAATCGTACTATCAAGCACACACGAGGACTCATGCCTCCACACCACGTTCATTGTCAAATGAATTCTTTGAGATTGAGTACATTAAATTAATTCAGTATCCTTTTCCTTTCATGTTACCGTGTCAGAACGTGACACTCCGATCCAATTATACCATGGCGGAACGTGACACTCTGATCCAATCATACCGTGTTGGAACGTGACACTCCGATCCAATTATACCGTGTTGGAACGTGACACTCCGATCCAATTATTAAAACTACCTCACTAATTTTATAATTATAATTACGAATAGTCCAAAATACCAATTCAAATTCTGTCGGAAAGTATTTTATGAAATAAAAAAGACTAATATTTAAAACGACCAAATGGGTCGTTACAATAATTCTATGACAAATTAATTTTTCATCCCATATATTTATACTATTTCAAAATTTATTCCGTTAATTGGTTATGTACTTAAACTACAATTATGCAGTCATTACTTATCAATTTTTACATCATCAACTCTACATTTTTTTTATCTGTTTAGAATTGTGCTATTTTTATTTTCTTATTTAAGTCACAATTTTGAAAGATAAAATAAATATTATGTTGGATATAAAATATGTTAAATATATTTATATGAATACTTATGTTTAAAAAACATTATATATATTAAAAAGGAAATTACATACATGGATTAAGATAAAATAAATATTATTGTTGACATAAAATATGTTAAATAAAATTATATGAATACGTATGTTTGAAAAATATCGTATATAATTAAAAAGAAAATTACATGCATGGAAGATTGTAGGATTATACTGAATATATTGTAGTAGTAACAAACATAGATGAACGATAAATTGTCAAGAGTATAAAAGTAAAATTATTTTCACATTATTATTATAATCAAACAAATACAAATTGATTTTTTAAAATAAAATAAAATGAGTTTGTGGGCCACACATGAAACAAAACTTTTTGTGACTCTTGAAAAGAAAAATTGAAAACTTCTAGAAAACTATTTTGACAATTAATTATACAAAAATTGTCATTGATCGTCCTATCATGGCCCTTATATATAACAGAATTTTATATATATATATATATATATATATATATATATATATATATATATATATATATATATATATATATATATATATATTAAAAAGGGTGAAATATTTAATAAATATATTAAAAGACTTTGTTGTATTCTTTTAAAACTTATATCTTATCCCTAAGTTTTTAAAACGTTAAAAAAGCCCATGATACCCCACACACTTTCACACTTTGGGAAAAAAGATAAATATACCCCTAAATTATTGTAAATGATAAGTGTTTATCTTTGTTATACTTAGAGCTGTCAAAACGGGCCAACTGAGCCCTACCACGCCCAAGTATCGCGGGCCAAAGAATTTGAGGGGTCGAGGAGGGCTGACCCTTCACTGTAAAATGGTCAATCCGTCTCAAACCTAGAAGGGTCAAGAGCTGGGGTGGGCCAATTTTTTTTATTTTTTATTTTTATGTCAAATCAATGTCACAAAAAGTATCATTGTTTCAATAAGTCAAATAAAATCTAACAATAAATATTTCAAGAGAAAGATAATAATCTCTTAGGTTAATAATATATGAAAAACAAACTAGTAAACTAAAGAACACTTCGAATTAAAACTTTAGTTAGCAATACATAATTGTTGAAAGTATTTTGTTAAATGAAATAAAGAAACTAATTAATTGTTCAAGCCATAAGACATTCAATCATATATAATTTAAATAGCGTTTACAATCCAAGTCTTATATTCAAACTAAATAATAAAGAAATTCATGAGGTAAGCTCCTTAAAAAATCTCCACAAAAACTTATCACGTATCCAACACCAATGTATCATCTTCTTCAAGAATATTTCAATCCTCGTGTGATAAAGTTTTATTAATATCTCTATCTCCATCTAAATTCATGTGCAATATAATTTGGTTAAATATTAACAAACAAGAAAACCATAAAAACTAATAGTATCATCACATAAAAAAATTACCTCTTTGAGCTTGGATAAATTCGTGCAATCAATTTCAAGTAACAATCAATGTTTGCACATTTTTATGATGAATAGAACTTCTATATTTGATAAGAATACGACCACCAATGCTGAATGTTGACTTTCATGCAACAGTAGTAATTGGAATACTAAGTAAAACACGCACCATCACAGAAAAATCAGGATATTTTTTACTATAGTCCTTCCAATACATGATAACATTCGTTTCTCCAAACTTTTCAAGATCAAACTTTGGTTCCTTTACAAATAAAAATTCAATTCCAATTTTCCATCATTAAAGACGGATTTGTACTCATGCTTTGAACTCTTATAAATAGAAGGTAGACTAAAATATGAAAATTCATATATCAATTAATAAATAATAGCAATAAAAAATATTGTCATTACTATAACTACATAGAGTACTACTACTAAAAAAGTACCACTACTCTGTTTATTCTACAACAGTACGAGTACTACTACATATACTACTACAACTGATAATAATACTGAAAATACAAAACTAAAAAGAAACAAATATATAAATCGAAGCATTTATTTACATCAAAATAAAATTATTTACGTCAAATATTCGTATTCACTTTCCTTTAGATTTACTTCTTGCTTCACTTGATGTATTCAAAGCATTAGAAGAATCACTTGCACCATTTTGCTTAATTACGTAATGATCATAGAGTTTGTATAACTTATTCTTCACATCTTTTATCTTGTCTTGGAAAGAAACTGGATCCAACTTAGTGTAACAAAACATTAAAACTTGCAATTTCATGCGGATCAAGGATTGCTCCAAACGCAAGTACTACACTACATAAATTTCAATAATTGTTAAATTTTTCATGCATTTTTGTAGCCATTTACTTAATAACACCATCCTTATTATTCAAATGCTCTTTGAGAATGCATTCAAATTCTCTATATTTGCATAAAATATAAGTTGGAAGTTGGATAACTTGAACAAGAAATTAAGTTAGTTGTCTCATAAAAAGGCTTCAAGAATTGAAATATTTTTCTATCCTTCTCCATTGATTGAATGTAGGACAATAAGAATAATTTCTATCAATCAGATGTAGACTAACAAAAGCCTTTTCATACTGAAGTGCATTATCAAACATTAACTATGTCGAATTTCATCTAGTGGACATTTCCAAACGTAAACCAAGATTGGTTTCAATTCCAACTTCCATAACACGTTGCTCAAACTTGTGGTTTCTCCAATCCGATCCTTCAACATACTTAACACTTTCTCTAATTGCAAATAAAGAATCACTAGCTACTTTTAAACATTTTTGAATAATCAAGTTCAAAATATGAGCGGAACATCTCACATGAAAGAACTCGCCATCACATAACAAACTCTTTTACAATCTAAGATGCCCTTTCAAATATCTTGTAAGTTATTATTGGCAGTGTGATTATCCAAACTGATTGAAAATACCTTCTTATCTATACACCATTCTTTCAAAATAATGTATAGTAGTAGCTAATTCAACTCCAGTGTGAGGTGGATATATGTTAAAAGTTGTACAACATCAGCCCCTATTGTTTAGTTTAACTAAGTCTGCAGTATAGCTATATTTTAGCTTTCAGTTGGTAGTTTTTTTCTTTTCACGTGATAGTTTTTCTATTGTGTAGTATTTGCAGAATTGTGTTCCTAATGTTTAGGTGAGTTGGCTTAGTGGAATTATAGTAGTGGTTTATTGGGAATATGTTTCCATAATGTGTAAACCTATATAAGGCTACATAGCATATTGAATCAAATCATCTAGTAACAATCTCTGCAACAGAATTTGGCTATCTTTTATTCTTCCTGTTATTTCCATTTTCAACTATTGACTTCTCTATCAAAGTTGTCTTCATCATTTGGCATCAGAGCAAGGTTAAAAAGAAAGAAAGAGAAGCGACACATCTATTGCGATGACTGATTTACAAGCCATGGGTGGAATTAAGAAAATCAACCATCAGAATTACAAAACATGGATGACATGGATGAAAATACCTTTCCTAGATCAAATAACTCCCCAAGTTAGTTGGCTTTGCTGTTGTAAGGGTCCAAAGGTCTGGTTCTACGCGCATCAATCCGTGTGAACCCATTCTAATCGTAGCCATTCTAGACATGTTAAGCATTGCCAATTTTTTAGGTTTGTTACATTATCCCCCCCCTTAGGAACATTCTTCCCCGAATGACACCACAAACTATTTCGCGTAATTCCAGTCAGATCATAACATAGTTACTATACACAATCAAGCAATAGCAACAAAAAATGAAGAGATAAGGAAACTTAGAATTAAAGTAGGAAGTCTAACCTCGAGAGAGATGGGGGTAGCGGGATCTCATATCGGCCTCGGACTCCCATGTAGCACCCTCAACAAGATGATTCCTCCACAATACCGTCACTCTGGCAATCTCCTTGTTCCTCAGCCGCTTCACCTGTCTATCTAAAATCTCAACAGGTACCTCCTCATAAGACAAATTTTCATCATCCCCCTAACCTTCAACTGGTAGAATCGATGAAGGATCACCTAGACACTTCTTTAACATAGCGACATGAAAGACTAGATGAACAGAAGCTAGTTCCGCAGGCAATGCCAACTCATAGGCCACCTCTCACACACGTTGTAGGATCGCATACGACCCAACATACCTCGGACTCAATTTCCCCTTCCTGCCAAACCTCATCACCCCCCTTCATAGGTGATATCTTTAAATATACCTGGTCACCAACATCAAACTCTAAGGGCCGTTTTCTGTTGTCTGCATAAGACTTCTGCCGACTGTAAAAAGCAGCCAACATGTCCCTAATAACCCTGACCTTTTCTAAGGCCTCATGAATGATCTCTGGACCCAAAATGGATGACTCTCCAACCTCGAACCACCCAACTGGATACACCTCCTACCATATAGTGCCTCAAATAGTGCCATCCCAATGCTGGAGTGATAACTATTATTATACGAGAACTCTATCAAAGCCAGATGGTCATCCCAACTACCCTTGAAGTCAATCACACACGCCCTCAACATGTCCTCCAATGTATGAATGGTGCGCTCTGCCTGCCCATCATCTGAGGATGAAACACAGTACTAAGCTTCACCTGCGTGCCTAAGCTCTTTTGGAAGGATCTCCAGAAATGTCAAGTGAATTAAGCTCCTCTATCTTAAATGATAGACAAAGGAATACCATGCTATCTCACAATCTCATCAATGTAGAGTTTCACATAATCTTCGGCTTTGTAAGTCGACTTCACACAGATAAATTGGGCAAACTTAGTCATCCTGTCCATAATAACCCATATCGAGTCATGCTGTCTCCTAGTTTTCGGAAGAACAACCACGAAGTCCATATTAATGGCCTTCTATTTCCAAGTCGGAATCTCAATGATCTAAGTAAGACCGCCAGGCTTAAGATGTTCTGCCTTAACCTGTTGACAATTAGGACACGTGGCCACATAATTTGCAATGTCCTTCTTCATGCCATCCCACCAGTAGATCTGTTTAAGATTATGATACATCTTGGTGGAACCTTGATATATGGATTATCTGGAACCATGGGTCTCTGCAATGATCCTGGTCCACAAATCATCCATATCTGGTACACACAGCCTGTCCTGGTACCTAAGTATACCATCATCTCCCAAAGCAAAAGACTCATTCATCTTAACCAACACTGATTCCTTTAGCTCCATCAACACAGGATCAAGATGCTGACCCTCCTTGACTTCAACTACTAAGGATGATTCAGAACTAGGATGAACTAAAACACCCTACTAGTAGAGTCAACTAACCGCACACCCAGTCTGGCCAGTGTATGTATATCTTTCACCAACTCCTTATTATCATCCTCAACGTGGGTTGTACTTCCCATGCTCATCCTACTCAAATTATTCGCTACAACATTAGCCTTACCTGGATGGTAGTGGACATTCATGTCATAGTCCTTCAATTGTTCCAACCACCTCAGTTGATATAGATTCAACTCCCTTTGTGTGAACACGTACTGAAGACTTTTGTGGTCTGTGAACACATCCACATGCACTCCATACAAGTAGTGCCTTCACAATTTCAGTGCAAATACCACAGCTGCCAACTCCAGGTAATGAGTGGGATAATTCTATTCATGAACCTTGAGTTGTCTAGACGCATAAGCTATCACCTTACCACCCTGCATTAGAACACAACCCAAACCAACCCTAGATGCATCACAATACATGGTGTAATTCTCACCGCACTTAGGCAAAGTAAGCACTGGGGCTGAAGTGAGTCTATCCTTAAGCTCCTAGAAACTCTTCTTACAAGCATCCGTCCATTAAAACTTGGCCTTCTTCTTAGTCAAAGCTATTAGTGAGGCAGCAACGGGAAAAAAAACCTCCATGAACCTGTTATAATAACAAGACAATCCCAAGAAGCTACGAATATCTATGGGAGTAAGAGGTTTTGGCTAGTTCTTAACAACCTGAGTCTTCCTAGGATCTACCTCCACACCTTTGTTGGACACAACATGACCCAGGAAGGTCACTAATCTAAGCCAGAATTCACACTTGCTGAATTTGGCATACAACTGATGTTTGTCTAAGTACCTTCAAGGTTAGTCTCAAATGTTGTTCATGCTCTTCCTTAGTCTTAGAGTAGATGAGAATGTCATCAATGAATACTATGATTAAAGAGTCAAGGTATTCATGGAAGACCCTGTTCATGAGATCCATAAATACAGTAGGTGCATTTGTGATACCAAATGACATAACTGGGAACTCATAATGACCATAACGGGTACGAAAGGCTGTCTTTGGGATATCTCCATCGCTAACCCTGAGCTAATGGTACGCTGAATGAAGATCGATCTTTGAGAAGAAACTAGACCCTTGGAGTTGGTCGAATAAGTCATATATTTTAAGAAGTGGACACTTATTCTTGATAGTGACTTTGTTGAGCTGTCCATAATCGATATACATTCTAAGTGTTCCATCTTTCTTTTTCACAAACAACACTGGAGCGCCCCAAGGGGATGTGCTCGGCTGAATGAAACCCTTATCAGTGAGATCTTTTAACTGCAGTTTCAACTCTTTGAGTTCAGCTGGAGCCATTCTATAAGGAGGAATTAAAATTGGTTTAGTCGGGTTCTAGTCGATACCAAAGTCAATCTCTCGCGGGGCAGGAACTCCAGGCAAATCATTAGGAAATACATCTTGGAACTCATTCACTACAGGCACTGAGTCTATGGAAGGAATGTCATGATCTAAATCATTAACACTCACAAGATGACACAATAACCCCTTGGACATCATTTTATTGGCTTTAAGGTTCAAAATCAAGGGATTAGGATGACTCGAGTTGTACCCCTCCCAGACTAGCTCTTCTTCATTAGGGAAACAAAATTTCACAACCCTATTACGACAATCCATGCAAGCATAACAACTATGAAGCCAGTCTATGCCAAGAATAACATCAAAATCATACATTGGTAACTCAATCAAGTTTACACACATAGTCTTACCACAGACAAATATTGGTCAATCCTTGTATACTCTATCAGTTCTTACATTTTCTCCTAAAGGTGTACTTACCACTATAGGATCATGCAGAACTTCAGGCAATATCTCAAAAGTGAGAGCAAGCAAAGGAGTTACAAAGGAAAGGGTAGACCCTTGGATGAACTTGACTCCTCTTGGTGGGAGAGTCCCTTCTTAAACGTGGGTTCATCCCTGATTTCAGTACTAATCTTCCTTCAAAAATTCTTCTCAGCTTGCCTTGGTATGCTTCCTCTTCCTGTTGTCCTCCACTTGTTGGACATGGACCATAAGCCTGCAATGGTCCATGCTATCATGCAGCATAAATTCCCTACACTCCTCCTCGAGATTCTCAGCAATCTTAGATCTAGGGTAAACGGGAGGATTCACCCTCGTGAAGTCCCTTAACCTGCTAGCCATGGTGCTGGAAGGTGGGTTCTCCCTGAGAACACCTTGTTACTCTGCCTGGGCTGTCATAGACTGAGTTTGTAAAGTGATGGATTGGGCCATTTGTACCAAGGTTGTCCTCACTTCTCCATCTGCAAATCCAGTTGGGTTAACAGGCATCTCCATTCGAGCAGCTGGAACCTGGGGAGGAACTTGATTTATCCCAGCAGCTGCTCCTCCAATCTCTCCGCCTGTGTTTCTCCTCATATTCATCTTTTGGAATCTCAAGATTTGATTTTAGATACGCTCTTAACACCAAGAAATCAGACATTAGAAAAGGCACGATAAGATCAGGACAAGGAAATTTTCCTAGGCATCATGTAGTCTCCAATTCAGGATAGTGATGCACTTCACTACCATGACTTAGAAACTACTCAATGTGACTGATGTGAACTTATTATCCTCAGAATTTAACCTAGTTCTCTGATACCACCTTTGTAAAGACCAGAATCTAGACCCTAGACGAGACCGGCGTCGTTGACCTCTAAGAGGTCGCAAACAAGCCTACATATGTCATTCTTACTTCATCTAGGTTAATTTTAGCGAAAAATTTGAACTTTTTGTTTTCTTATTTCATGCTAAACATTTTAAAATTAACATCATAGCCGTCCACAAATCAACCATCTAATATAGAGATAATCAATGAAAGAAATAGTTCTTAATTGCATTAAACATATTCTTGCAAAAATGGCACCAATATAAAGTCTGAAATGAAAGTGGAAAGAAACACTAGTGGAACATTCTCCATTAGCTAAAGCTTACATCTAATCTAGATAATAACGGTCGACATCCTCGAAAGTATTATGGCCTACCAAGTCCGGATGAAAGTTCCACGTCCGGATAGCTGCAACGTCAACCTGTAAGCTCTAGCGTCCACCTCTGCATGCACCTAAAAATATAGAGTTGTATGGGATTAGTACACACTTGTACTAAGTATGGGTATATGCAAGCACACACCAAGGACATGCATGAGTAAGATTATCTCTTTCCTAACAACATGATTATGGAAAATCCAGTCAGTGGACTTACCAAATTGGGATTAGGAAAGTTATTGCACTTTCCAAATTTGGATTAAGAAAGTGAGTGAGCTTTCAAAATTTAGATTAGAAAATTCATGCCATGAGATTATCATGTATCATCATACTTATCGTATTGCACACAACACGTAAAATCTTTATCATAGCACATAACATATTTCATATAGCACATAACATATTTCATATCATTCGTTCATATTCCATGAGAACTTGGAATCATGGACTTGGCATCAAGACTACCCAAAATGAGGGCTCAACATATGGGACATTAACTAGGGAGCCTTCTTTAGCAAACACAGAGTCTGCTTCATTCATATGTACTTCATTTCATTTCATTCATAGGCTTGTCTGAACAGCAGCTATACCTAGGATGTAGTTTGAGACTATCATCAGGTTCGCTGTGCAATGCAAGAATGACCTAGTGTTATTACTTGAGTCTAGCTCACCTCTTGATTATTCTATCCTAACACCTTTGGTATCATTCATTTCATTATGTGCATCATTTGAGGTTGGCCTTATTCATTCACTGGGAACTTTAACTTTAACCAACATAGATCATGTGAGCATCATGAAATCCAGTGTCTCCCCTACACCGGAAAGAGGTGGAATCACCGGTCAAAGTGACCCAAAATATTCTAGTGTACATAGGAATTAAACCCCGCCAGATACCTATATTGGCAGTATATGTTCAAAGACTAGGAGATATAAAGAGACCCATACTCTACATGCCGGACAGTCTCATCTCATAAGAGTTACGTGAACCTCGGCCCTTCCCAAAAGAAGGCATCACCGCTCATAGCTAGTCTATCGGTGCTCAGTATAAAGTTCCATTACATTCAACTCATATGTCATGGAAACTGGCTTCTAGTATGAGGACATCATAGCTCAATAAATTATTTCTCATCTCATAATTAGTATTAAGTGTGTTAATCTCAATACTTTCATTAGAGTGTTCATAGAGAATGATCTCTTTATTAACTTTACACTCTCACAGGTGAGTACGTTTTGGTAACATTTACTTAGGCTCATTCGAGATTGCTCTGATCTTTTACATTAGTCTCATATCATGTTGTCACCACATTCATTAACATTAGCACATTTCTATTCATAATTACTCACCCCTTATTACGTGAATGTTCTTTTCATAATATGCCAATGCACTTGGCCATTTAGTGTGTTTCACACTCTTACTTAACCCTTCTAGGGTTTCATCATTTCATTGTTCATTTCATCATTTCATTGTTCATTTTATCATCTCATTGTTCATTTCATCATGTGCCAATGCACTTGGACATTCAGTGTGTTTTACACTCTTACTTAACCCTTCTAGGGTTACATCATTTCATTACATACATCTTAGGTTCAGTTATTTTTAAACGTATGCAAGACTTATGGGTCTATACATTCAAGCCATGAGGCTTCGTTCATAGTTCGTTTAGATAAAAAAATTGCACTCAAATCAACATCTTTACATCACTTATGAACATCACGATTTACATAAACATGTGTACATGAAATACAAGAACTAACATCACATTTTAGAGCCTTAAAACCCGAGGCACATAGTCATGGTTCACATTGCACACACATGCACATAGTTTCAGATCACATAGGTGAGTTTTCATAATATTTTAAACACACATTCATAAACATATTCATCACGAAAACACAACACACGCCTAATATCAACCAGCAAACATACCCAACCTACGAATCATTGGGAGCTAGTGATAGGGACATGCAACGGGAAACAACCCTAGTTTTCGGAATAGATTCGTCTAAACCTTAGGGGTATCTTGGGAAAGGGACCAAGTGAGAAGAGAACCCATACCTTTTTGACGTTCAAACCTCGACTTGCTTCCTAAAAACTTCTCCAAACACACGTTCAACACCCCACTCGATGAAAAACCTTCTCGTGTGAGTTATTCAAGTGTGAAGAACCTTGGTAAGTTTTATGTTATTGAATGTTATTTGGAAGAGAGAAACGCGAATGGGATGAGAGAATGACTGTGAATGTTTAGGAGATAGACGTGAGAGAGTGAGTTTTATTAGGCATAGAAGTCTAGTTTAGGACTTTGTCAAATAAGGTTATTATTAAATGATAAAAAATCTGATTTCCCTTTTATTTTAAATCAGCTAATAAATAATAAATATTAATTAATTACATTAATTTACCAAATTAAATTAAAACAAATTTAATTCATTGCTTCCACCTAGGTTTGAACCTGGGTGGAGCAAGACTTCACTCTAAGAGCCAATTTTCGTCCCTCTCTCCCCCAAAATGATCCTCCGCCTAATTAATTAAATATTTAATTATATATTTAGGGTAATTAATATACTACCCTTATCCTATAAAAAGACCATTTTACCCCTAGACCCTCCAAACTTAAGGTCTCCCTTTTTTAAGTCAGGTAAAGACTCATCCGAGTAAATCTTCATATTGGGGAGGCCTACATGGCTGGACCCAACCTTTCCTAGATCAACTAACTCCCCAAGTTAGTTTTCTTGACTATTGTAAGGGTTAAGAGGTCTATCCTACGCGCATCAATCCGTGTGAACCCGATTTAATTGTAGGCATTCTAGACACGTTAAGCATTGCCATTTTTTTAGGGTTGTTACAGCAATATAGACTAGATTATGATGAAACATTTAGTCCAGTGGCTAAGCTTATGGCAGTACGGATCATACTTACACCTGCTGCGAGTAAAAATTGGAACCTATGGCAGATGGACGTAAAGAATGCCTTGCACAGAGAGTTTGATCGGGGAGATCTACGTGTGTCAGCCGATGGGCTTTCAGAGTCAAGCTGATCCTGAGTATGTATATAATCTCCAAAAAGCGCTATATGGTTTAAAGCAAGCACCAAGGGCATGGTATGGTAATATTTCTGAATTTCTTACTCATACTTGTTATTCTATAGCACCGGCAAATACCAGCTTGTTTGTGAAAGTTGTTGGAAAGAAACTAGATATTGTGCTAGTATATGTGGATGATCTAATCCTAATAGGAGACTGTGAAGAAGAAATTCTTCTAACAAAGAAGAATTTGTCAGTTTGATTCCATATGTAGGAACTTGGACAACAACCATTTTCTTGGATTGGAGGTTGATTTTAATGAAGAAGGAATTTGTTTGAATCAGAAAAGATATTCTAAAGATCTGTTGCAAAAGTTTGGGATGTTGAATTTCAAACCAATATCAACACGATTGGAAACAAATGCTAAAACGTGTGCACATGAAGGAAAAGACTTAGCATATGTGATGATGTATCGACAATTGGTAGGTAGTCTGATTTATTTAACTCAGACTCGACCTAATATTTCTTTTGCAGTTGATGTGATGAGTCGTTACATGCACAATCCAAAGAAGCACCAAATGGAGGTTGTTCGACGAATACTAAGATATGTGAAAATTACAATTGATTATGGTGTTTTGTATTAGAAAGGTGAAGAATGCAAGCTGGTCGGATATTTTGAATCTGACTATGCACGGGATCATAGTACCCGACATTCAACAACTGGCTATGTGTTTAAACTTGGAGCTGAAGCGATTTCTTGGTGTAGCAAAAGGCAACCAACTGTAACGTTGTCAACAACAGAAGCAGAGTATAGGGCAGCAACAATTGCAGCTCAAGAAAGTACGTGGCTTATGCAATTGATGAAGGATTTACACTAACCAGTTGGCTACTCGTTACTTTGTAGTGTGACAATCAGTCAGCGATTTGCTTGGCTGAAAATCCTGTTTTTCATGCTAGGACAAAGCACGTGGAAATACATTACCACTTCATCAGGGAAAAAGTATTGCAAGGAGAGATTGACTTGGAGCATATAAAAACTGAGCAACAAATTGCAGACGTGTTCACGAAAGGCTTAAGTGTCCATAAGTTTGAAAGTTTATGTCTAGAACTAGGCAAGGTTAAGACCGGAGCTGATGTTGAGATGGGTGTTGAAAGTTGTACAACATCAGCCCCTATTATTTAGTTTGACTAAGTCTGCAGTATAACTATATTTTAGCTTTCTGTTGGTTGTTATTTTCTTTTCAGGTGATAGTTTTTCCATTATGTAGTATTTGCATAATTGTGTTCTTAATGTATAGGTGAGTTGGTTTAGTGGAATTACATTAGTGGCTTAGTGGGAATATGATTCCATAATATGTAAACTTATATAAGGCTACAGAGCCTATTGAATAAAATCATTCAGTAACAATCTCTGCAACAGAATTTGGCTATCTTTTATTCTTCATGTTATTTCCTTTTTCAAATATTGATTTCTCTATTAAAGTTTTCTTCGTCAATACATACGACATAAATTTAGAATTTTACATACTAGCCTTCAATTTTCATCAAAAAAAAGTGGGCAGTTAAATAAATACATCCCTCATAATTAGATGAAGTCCAACAATTAGAGGTCAAACATATCGTATTAGGAATTTTAGCTAAGGTTTGCTTCAATTTCTCTTTCTCTCTAATATAGACTTTCTTGATATCTGGGACACAAGTGTTCCTAGAAGGTAACATAACATCTGGACTAATATAATTCACCCATGCTTTAATTCCATCATATTCAACAAAAGAATACGATAACTTATGCTTAATGATAGCTTCAGCAAGTATATCAAGTTGTATCCATTGATCAATTTCTCTAGACTGCATTTTTCCTTCTTGATTAACGAACATTTGACTTAAATCGTAAATTTTAAGCATTGAACACTTACCTATTTGACGTTGTAAATGTGATGTCTTAGAACTTTTACCTTGATGGTAAGGAATTGAACCACACTTGAATGATTTTTTACATCCTTTACGCACTGCCCTTTGAATTCCATGTGTAGCTCTATCTGTTCTTTCAAAGTAGTGTCGAACAACTTATGTCAACTTAATTTTTTTCTGATTAGGTTCTTCAAGAATAGTGTCACCACGTTCACCATCATGTGTGTTATTTTCATCCTCCATTAATCTATTTGTAAATAAATATATAAAAATGAAAAATTATTTGCAAAGAATTTAGAATGATTAATATTACTAGAAAAATAAATTAACTATCTTAAAGGTATTTTATAAGTTACAACAAACATATATACTGATATAAATTAACAAAAGCTAAAAACATTACAGAGAAATAATATTTGTTAAAAGTGTTAATCTATATTCTCTAAATAACTAGTCATAGAGAGATGAATATTAAAAGAGAAAATCTCCACATCCGTGACATTGTCCACTATCATAGCATAAAAGAGACGAGATAGAGAGTCGTATTCAAGAATTTAAATATTAGGGTTTAGGGACTTAAGTTTTTAAGAGTAATGGGCTAAGGGCTTTGTCATTTATAAGGCTTTAGCCTTTTAAGTCTTCACGTTAGGTTAGAGAGTTTTTTTTAATGAAGAGACTTAGAGATTACATTTAGGTTTTCTGGTTTTTATTTTTATTTTTTAATATTTATTTTAATTAAAATTAAATAATTTGGCCCATGGGCCAACCCCGGCCTGACCCCGATCGAGCCTCGAGGGCTAAGACCATCTCCAATCCCACTCTATTTTATTCTCCATTCTCGATATTTGGAGAGTAAAAATAGAGAATGGACTCTCCAATCACCCTCCATTTCACTCTTTATTCTCTATATATAGAGAGTTGAATAGTAGTACTACAAATTTGGAGAACTACTATTTACACTCTCTATTTCACTTTTTTATTATTATATTATTATTTCTATATTTTTGACATATTATTTTTTATATAAGGCTATGGATTAAATTTCTAATATTTGTAATTCTTTTTATATGTAATAAATATTTTTAAAATATGTGTCTATTATTTAATATATATTACATAAATTCTGAATTAATAATATTTTTTTAATTTAATATAATTTGATTTTATTATTAATTTTCACTATAAAGAATGCACAATTTTAAATGGTCTACAATTGTTAAAAATATTCGTAACTCACGTTCTCAAAAGAAGAAATATTACACGATGAAATAATAATCGAGCCGAAAAAATATTTTGAACATACATTCGGAGGTTTGCAATCACGTTCTGCAATTATTGTAGGATAATGACGTTTTTGGAAAAAAGGAAGTGCTACATGATATAATAATTACATGTATTATATTGCACACAACATGAGGATGAACGTAATCTTAATGCACCTATGTCGTAGAGGCTCCAATTGCAACGACAAAAATGGTGGTAGATGAAAATCTTTAAATTGAATAACTTTTAGCTAGACATGAAAAAATTACGTACAAAATGTTCATTTTAAAATCCAGAATGCGTGAGCAACGTAATAATCTTAAAAGTTGGGTATTTATGTAATGCTTGTATAATCATATTTCATTAATGATTTCACTTTTATTTGAATTGTTCATTGATTTGTATATTATATGATATTTGCTTTTAAGGTATGTTATTTAGAAATTTAGAATAAAATATAGTTTTATATCAAAAAAGAATTTGTAAGAACAAAAATTTATATTACATGAAAATTATACAAAAAATGATTATTTCGAAAACAAAAGAAAGAAGAGATTTATATTATGAATAAGAAAAATAAGAATGAAATAGAAATAATAATATAATATTGAGGAGAGAGAAAAAGATTTTTTTAGAGAGTAAAATAGAGAATTGGATTGAAGTTGGTTGTCTAAAAAATAGAGAATTTTATATTTGGAGAGTGAAATAGAGTACACGGTTGGAGATGCCCTAAGGGCCTAAAAGGGTTGGGCTTATAAGCGTCGGTTAAAAAGGGTTTGAAAAATCATATCCCAACCCTACCTCAATAACAGGTTGGGTCGGACCGGGCCCATTAGTTAAGTCTTTTTTTGACGGCTCTAGTTATACTTTTAGGATGTTAGTGCTCTCACCGTCCAAATTTTTGTGCATATATACACTCTATACTAACAATGATACACATGTCTCAATCTTAACTATCGATTCATTCTTTGTTAAATTTCTGTCCAAATTTGAAAAAAGCCCCCCAAATTAATATAATCCAACCCCCCCCCCCCCAAATTAATTCACTAAATTTCAAATTAAGAGACTTGTTTAGTAGAGTAACATCCTTTACTAATCTTCATCCCCAAATCATCCTCATTCTCAAGTGAAAGTCTCTTATAGACAAAGGCCGAATACTAAGCAACGAATCAATCTAAGATATTCAAGCTCTAAAATGAGCTTAAAAACCGATCCTTCTCAAATAGAAGCTCAAGACTCAAAAATCCTAAATTAACTCATGAACCACATCTAATTGCAGCCTACAAAGAACCTTTGTGATTTGACCCTCAAAAGTATTACCAGTCGTTCAATAAGAATGTGATGTTCCTGATTTGGGGATTTATGTTGATATGGTCTTAACTTTGACCTAGGATTGACATATCAATGAATTGATTTGTAATTTGGAGAAAGCAAGAACAATTGAATGTGATGATAAGTCGTTGGCAAGGTTGGCGAGGGTGTTGGTTTAAGGTGAACAGGTGGAATCTATTGTAGGGTTTATGAATTGATGAAAAAGAATAGATTGGTTCTAGATTTGAGATGATGAATTCTGACGAAGTTGATTAATTATTACAGAGATTGTTGAGATTAGTTTAGGGAAAACGTTAAATTTTGATAACTTTCATTAATTTGTTTTGTTTGGGTGTGGCTATTATTTATTTGGGTGGATTTTCAATTAATCGGGTGAACTTCTTTTTGGCTAAATGGTCTGATGTACCCTTATACTTGCATTCGTTTGTATTATGAACATTCTAACTGAGCAGTTTGTCAACTAATCCTTTAACTCAATGAAACTCAACATTTTAAATCCTTTTGGCTTTGTGTGAACTTCAATGGCCTGATGAAAATGACACATCATCATCCACATCAAATTTTATATGACACGTCATTCATAATTTATTTTCTTAAAAATCATTTTTTTTCTTCTTTTTCACTCCATTACTCCCTTCATTGTTAGTTGAACAACTTCTTTAACCCTTTCCTCCATCGATAGTAGTGAATCACCATTAAAATACCTTATTATTTACACACAATTTTACACAATACTCTTCATCTAATTTCATAGAGATATTCAAAAATTACTTTTCACCATTTAAAATTACCGGGTCTTTTTGAAAAAAAACGACAAATCAAGAATAATTTTGACAACAAAAGAGGTCAAGTAACTAATTAGAGATATTTCTTTCGATAACTATATTTATTCCACTAATTTTCTAAATTTTTATTTGCTGATTATGTTCAATTTTTTTGTACAATTTTGTTTTCAATTTGAGGGAATATAAAAATGAAAAACAAAAAGAAAAATAAGAAAGAAGTTGGAAAGGAGCGAGGAAAGGGAGAAAGGTCTGGGAGGGGAAGAACAGGGAGAGTGACGATTGAAGAGGAAAAAAATGGGGATGGGTGGGGGGAAGAAGAAAAAAGTGAAACATTTATTTTTGATTTTGTTTTCTTCTTTTTATTCTAATTTTCCTTTATTTTAATTATTTTTAATTTAAATTCTTATGTTTACACTCTTTTCGCGTGTTGAATCACATATTTATTCCAACTTATTGATCAAGTTGTCACATAAGCCTGGTCAACAGTCAAAGGGGTTTAAAATGTTAATTTTCATTGACTTAGAGGGTTCAATTGACAAATTTCCAAGTTGAAAGGTGCAACATACAAATGGATACAAGTACAACGGCCCATCAGACCATTTTGCTTTTTTTTTTTTTGTAGAAATTTATAAAATATCAGGTCGGCTTATAGGATTATGACATATGTATCACCGTTAATATTAAGGGTATATATGCACCAAAATTTGGACGATAAGGACACTAACATCTTAAAAATATAAAGAAGGGTATATACATACCATTACGATAGTTCGGAGACATATTTGTCCTTTTTTCTTTTTCCTTTTTAAAACCCTAACTTTAGAAAAAAAATCAAAAAGAAACGTTGTGGCTATTAAAATAGTCTTTTTTAAAATGTTTTTAGGGCAAGTTTCAAGGCGTGGCGTACCAAAAAGTCCCCAGGGAGTTGATTAAAAACATAAATTCATAAGGCGTAAGTTCTAAAATTTGAGGTATAATCCTCAATCATAAAAGCGTAAGACCTAGGCGTAAAACGTAGGCCCATGCTTTTCAATAAAAAATTTACCTTTTTTGTTTAGAATCATATTTTATTGGGATAAAGTTCTGAATGATATCCGAACTTTGACAGAAATTGGTGTTACAATACAAAACTTTGGAAATGACCTTTTAACCTCTGCAATATTTAATAGTGTATTTTAAAGGCATATATGTACCCATTTGGACATCATAATATTACATCATTATAAATAGTAATGACGGCACACATATACCTCTAAAATACATTATTACTGGTTATTACTCTCTTTGTTTAAAAAAGAATAATCTCCTTTCCTTTTTAGTTTATTTAAAAAAGAATGATCTCTTTCTTTTTTTAGTAACATTTTAATTTCAGCTTTCCACGTGACATGTTTAAGGTCACAAGATTAAAGAGCAATTTTGTACATTTGACATAATTTTAATTTACGATCAAAGGATTTAAAAGTCTTTATTTTCTTAAACTTCATGTCAAATTAAACTAGACAATTCTTTGTGAAACGGAGGGAGTAATATTTATCTAAATAAAAATCATAATATATTTTATATGCATTATAGTTTTTTAAAAAAAATTATTTGCAAAATCATTGAAAGGTTTATTTTTACCTATTTTATTAATAATAAATTATAAAATTGAATATACATGAGATTATGCCCATAGATCCATGGGACTTGTGCCCCACGTCTCGAGGCTTACGCCTTGCTCCGTACCGTATAGAACACCTCAACCCCTTTTAAAACACCGGTCTATAGTAACTACACTAAGTTATAAATTCAAAACAAAAAATTCAACATAATAGTCTTATAGCAAATTTCAACATAGCATACATAAATATGATTTATTTTATTTTTTTAAAAAAAACATAGGCATATAACCTTACTTAACAATAAATTCTACTTTAATTTAAAAATTAGAATACTAATAAAATTATGCTAATGTAAAAATAAACATGACATAAAGAAATGATAATACGAAAAAATTGCATAGAATCACGTGAAGTTAGGTGGAGAACGAGAAGAAAATGAAATATAATAATATAAAATAAAAAAATTAACTTCTAGAATTTTTTAGAATAATAAAAATAAAAATAGAACTTAAAATAATAGAAGTGAAAAATAAATAAAAATCAAAAAGGAAAAATAGAATTAAAAAGGAATTAGAAGTAATCAGGTGGTAATTATATTATGTGATTACCAACAATTAACAGTCTATGTTTGTGAATTTAGAGATTATAATTAATTGGGAAAAGACTCAAATATGTCATCGAGCTTTTCAGAAAAGGCTCATTTATGTCATCAATTAAAAGTTTGGCATTACCGTTAAAGAAAAAACTCATTCATGCCATTATTTTTTAACGGTAATTTTTCAAAACCATTTTTGACATGTGACAAATTATATTTCGGCCACGTCATCAATTGTTTTAATAAAAAAATAATTCTAAAAAAATTAAATTATTTTTTTTTGATTTTTTAATTAAATAAATTGATGACCTGACCGAATTATAATTGGCCACTTCATCAATTTTTTTCAATAAAGAAACGATTCTCAATAAAAATTGAATGTTTTTTTTTTTTTTTACTTTGCAAAATCACCGTTAAAAATAATGGCATGAAAGAGTATTTGTTTTAACGGTAATGACATAAATGAGTCTTTTGTGAAAGTTCAGTGACATATTTGAGCCTTTTCCCAAATTAATTAGATCAATTACGTAATTATAATGTCCAACCAAACAGGATAGACTTTGTAATTACTTCAATTACACCAAATCTAATTATACGGAAAAAAGCCTAAAATACCCTTGAAGTATTGAAAATGGTACAAAATTACCTTTCATCCACCTATTGACTCCAAAATGCCTTTTTCATCCACCTATTGACTCCAAAATAGCCTTGTCATCCACCTTTGTGTTCAAAATTGACCACTTTTTAATTATTTTAAAATTAAACTCTTTAAATACTTTTTAAGATATTTGGCGTTCAACTGTTGGTTATAATTTTAATTTATTAATATAATTTATAAACCACCCCACTACCCACTCATTACTAACTAAACCTCACCCAATTAATAATTCAATTATAATATCAAAATCTCCATAAAACACTACTAAAACACGATGAAATTATAGATTCCTGAAAATGACATTTGAAATTGTTCGAGTTCGAATCGAAGCCGCAATTAAATTTAGGTTGAGACGCTTATTTAGGAGGACACTTTCTTTCAAAATTGAATTAGAAAAATTTATGATTAAAGGTAAAGAAGTAATACATCAGGAACTAATCCATGCACTTTTTTTAAATATAATTTTATATATATTTATGAGTTGTTTTAAAACCTTTAATATATTATTTTGAAAAAAAGTTACCTATGAAGTAACATCACATAATTGAGCCGTAAGAATAATTAAGATGAACATAGTCAGACTTTTAAGATTACCGATGATTTTTATTTAGCCACTTGAATATATGATAATTTATTTCTATAGATATTTTCGCCTCAAATTTTTAAAAATATTCAATTGGCAGTAGCTTGCATTAATAATATGACGTGTTTATTAATTTAGAGGTATTTAATTAGTAATGGATGAGTAGTGGATTGATTTATGAATTAAAATAATAACTTAAATTATAACAAATAGTTGAGCGCCACGTATTTTAAAAATTTATAAATAATTTAAATATAAAACCGTAAAAATAAGTGGTTAATTTTGAACTAAAAGATGGATGACAAGGATAATTTGGATTCAATAGGTCGGTGGAAAGGGTTTTTTGGAGCCAATAAATGGATGAAAAGTAATTTTCTATCATTTTCAAATACTTTGAGTGTATTTTAGATATTTTTCCGCTAATTATAAGGGTATACACCAAATCTAATTATAAATGACTTAGATGGTGGAAGTAAATATATTTTAAACGCATTTGTGATAAATTTAAAACATTTGAAAGCACGTGAATGATGATGATGTTGTTTCGTTTAGAAAGCAAAAATTTTCCAAAATCTGACAACATCTACTCCAAGCTTGTCGTTATCTATTTATTTGGAGAGTGCACACCAACTGTTTGATCATTTAACCCCCAAACATGTCATCCCTACAAATGAGCCTCCTCTTCACTTTACCAGTAAAAATCCAATTCCAAAGAAATGATCCAGATTTCTTACGCAGAAGCAAAATTTCTATTATTTGCTCTAATCCTGGACCTCACAAATTGGTTCCAGATCGCAAGTTGGACAAACATGTTGTAAAAAACAACAATATTAGGTTCGTATACAAGCTCAAAACACTCTTACTTTCAAAACCAAAGCATTTCATGCCTATCGATGTTCTCTACAAATGCCGTGGCTATTTAACTCTTCCTAAACCTCGCTCTATTCTTTCAATGATTCAGCGTTATCCAACAATATTTGAGCTATTCACTATACCAACACCCCCTACACCCTTCAATGCCACTAAACCACTTTCTCAGCTCTGTGTTCGACTCACTCCTCCTGCTGCTGCCCTCCTTGGTAAAGAATTCCAACTCAAATCGGCTCGTTCTGATTTCCTGGCCGCTAAGTTACAGAAGCTTCTAATGCTTACCACGCACCATAGCTTATTGCTATCCAAGCTACTTCACATTGCACCTGATCTTGGTTTGCCTGTTAATTTCAGGTCTCGCCTTTGCAGTGATTACCCTCATAAGTTTCAGATTGTTGACACATCTCTTGAGCTTATTTCTTGTGATCTAGTTCTATCGAATGCTTTACCGTCTCATGAAGTTGACCATGTTTCACTTGGATTGATTGTAGATCGGCCATTAAAGTTCAAGCACTTAAAACTTAGAAGAGGACTAAATTTGAAGAGACGGCATGAAGAGTACCTTATAAAGTTTAAAGAATTACCGGATGTATGTCCTTATAAGACAAGAGTGAATGATTTCTATAAAGAGTCTATTAATGCTGAGAAGAGGGCTTGTGCAGTGGTGAGAGAAGTTTTAGGGATGATGGTTGAGAAGAGGACTTTGGTTGATCACTTAACACATTTTAGAA
The DNA here is from genome assembly GCA_032847665.1 of Solanum chilense. NCBI lineage: Eukaryota > Viridiplantae > Streptophyta > Magnoliopsida > Solanales > Solanaceae > Solanum > Solanum chilense. The sequence goes on along the minus strand of CM064972.1, from coordinate 35,154,107 downwards.
AGGAGTTTGGTTTGCCAAACAGATTAAGGGCTATGCTAATAAGGCACCCTGAGTTGTTTTATATCAGTAAGAAGGGGCAGAGGGACTCCGTCTTTCTGGTAGAAGGGTACGATGATAGAGGCAAACTTTTGGAGAGGGATGAAATGCTGGTCATGAAAGATCACCTGATGGAGCTTGTTAGGAAGGGAAAGCAAATGAGAAGAGAAACAAGGAACGTTTTTGCAAACTTAGGTGATGAGAATGAGTATTTCAATCAAACGGGTGGCGATGACTACTTTGAACACTATGATGGTTTGGAGAAATTGTTTGAAGTTGAAGACCTTAAATCAGGGAATGGCACAGATGATGATGGAGATTTTGATTTTGACGATGGCTCTGACAGTGATGAAAGCACCAAATTATGGGCTATCCAAGACGAAACACAGTTCTGGACAACTGAGGCGCATACTGGTGGCGATTTAGCACCTTGGTAGTCTTTCCATTCTGGTGACTGCTGCTTGTAGTTAAAGATTGTACTTATCCTATTTGTTTTCTTAAAATTCCTACAATATTTATATATTCATAGAAAGAGTGCATATATAGTATTTCAAAAAATAAAAGAGTTTTGGTTTAAGGATTTTTCTCTCTATTGTTTTATTTTAATATATAAGCTGGTAGATTGTAAACTTTGCTACTAGATGAGAGAGGAATGTATTATTTTCAACTTACATCTACTAGCAAAGTGTATTCTAAATATAATATTGTTTTATTATAACCATCTGCTGAGGTTATAATAATTTACTGATATTAATTTGCAAGCCACAATATCCCAAACCAAAGCTTTTCATTGATTGTGCATATACAAAAGTAAATCAATCATCAACCCATCCCTAAGAGCTAAATTCGCTGTTAACACAATGATATGTATTTACAGTCACAAGTATAAATGGAATGTGCAACACTAGTTCTGGAGCAAGATAAAAGTCAGACTTCAATCTTCCAACCAGACACTCTTTTTCCACTGCAATCATTTTATGATTTTGAAGGTTGCTCTCTGAAGCTCTTCTTACTACTCAAACCACATAGGATGGTCCTGGAGCAGAAATGTTATGAGGTCTAATATCCCTACAGCGCATGTATGTAAGAAACTGCCCAGGTAGTTCCTCTAAAAGAGCTTCAACAACTGAAATTTGCCCGCCTGCAGAATAGAGTAAACATCATATTTAGAATCAAGCTTATGAACAATCATAAAAGGGAATGGATTCATTCTAACATACAAATTATTTAAGGAAACAAAGATCAAGGAAATATTTCAACAATTGAAGATGTCTTATATGTCGAATCATGTTAAGAGGAGAAATACGTCCAAAATTGAAAATTCTTAGCATGCCCTAGATAAAATCATGGAAATACCTAACCACACCAACTGACATAACAATTATTTTACACATCAGAAGTCAATTACCCAACTACTTGTGTAATGCTAACTTTGCCTCAAAGGACAGTGTTGTGTTATTCTCTGGTATGAGAACAGAGGGTATTGGACTTACTATGTACTTCTTGCATTGGAACAAATTGAACAATGTCTCGTGTAACTACCCTTCCTGTGGAACTCTCTAATCGATGTCCATTATCAGTATCAAGGATCTGAAAGGAAATATTTAATGTGATTTGTTATCTATATCACTACAACTTTAGTCTAGATAACAGGTGGACATCCTGCAGTCTAATTAGAGGATTAAGTACTGTGGTAGAATTATACCTCCATCTGTGTAAAATCTGCATTGCCAACTCCTACAATAAGAAATGAAAGTGGCAGGTCTGACGCCCTCACCAGAGCATCTTTAGTTTCTAACATATCGGTAATGACACAATCCTCTAAGTAGTGAATGATTAAGATCACTAAATAAAATTAAAGAAATCTGACATCTAAAACTAATCCTGCTTTCATGTAACAACCCATTTGGTTGTTTTAAGTACTACAATTTTTTTTGATAACATACTTTTCGATAAATTTTAAAAGAGTGTTATGAACTATTAATAATTATAATTATGAAATTAGTGGCGTAATTTCAATAATTTAGTTAGTTAGTGGTTCAAGAAAATAACAATTAAATTAATAATGAATCACTTTAGAATTTTTATGGTTAGTCTTTAAATAATTAGGGTAAGAAAGTTATTTGTAGAAAAAACAAAAAAGAGGCGGATGCCATGATTCGGCACCACAAGCAAACCCACTGCATTCAGGTAGTAGCTTTATTTTTGAAATCATTAAATTAAATATGTGATAAATATGTAGAGGGAGAATAAGGAGAAGTGCAGTGGTTTCGAAGCTATTGCTTCTTTTAATTAAATTACTAATTTTGTTGTACGTGAGTTGTTTGAATTTGGGTCAAGCTTTAGTGAGTAATGAGAGATAATTATTTCAAGGATTATGAGTATTCACAAGGTCTTCAATTTAACTATTAATTAATGATTGAAAAGGAATTAAGGGTTGCAATTAGTCAGTGATGCTTGGGATTAGTATATAGAAATACATGTTATCGGGTATGAGGTGCTAGAATGATTATCATTCTCATGGGTTGTTTATAAGTTGTTGTAGCAATTAGAGAGGGTCATATATGTGTGTAATTAAAAGGATGATATGACCATTTTTATATGATTTGTGCATAAAGGTTATTACAAGCAGTGGGGTATGAACTTTATGGATACAATTATTTAATTTTCACTTGATATTATAATTAACATTTATCATTAGATATGTATTGAATTGAATGCCTGGTATAAGACCAATATTTTGGAAACCTGTGATTTTAGATTCTTATTATTTTTCTTCAGTTATCATATTATGAATAATATTTTGATATATTTGATATACCGTGGTTTCACGGTATAATTAATACTTTTTCCTTAAGTTTAGTGTGTCCGAAAGTCTTTTTGTGCTAATTTTTATATAAGTTTCTCTTTGTTTTGCACGAAATCTGTCCAAAGCTGAATGCACAACACTTGCAAATTGAACAAGAGACACGATACCGCGACAATAACATCTTGAAGGAGCCCATAATGAAAGCTCATGTTGTTGAAGAAAAGATCAAGAAGGAACCTGTCAATAATACATTTTTGAAGGCAAAGAAGAGTAAAAATTTCAAGCGTATTAATTCTAATTCTAAGTCGATTGAATGTTATCATTGTCATAAAATTGGTCATTATGCATGTGATTGTAAAATTCTTAAAGCTGAAAAGAAGAAAGAAAATGCAAATAACAATACAAAAAATGAACTTGTGGCAATGGTCACAGAAGCATTTGTAGCGGGAGATCAAGTGAAATGGTGGGTAGACACTGGTGCAACTCGTCATATATCAGGTAATCGAAATTATTTCAAGACATATGAATTAGTGGGGGGCGATAAAGTTTTGCATATGGGAAACTCATCATCTGCTAAGGTTGTGGAAAAGGGAACTGTTGAACTAAAATTCACTTCAGGAAAGATGGTCACATTGATAGACGTATTGCATGTTCCTAATATTCGAAAGAACTTGGTGTCAGGTACGCTTCTTTCGAAACATGGTTTTAAAATATTTTTTTAGGCACATAAATTTATTTTGTGTAAACAAGGCATGTTTGTTGGAAAAAGTTATGCTACAAATGGCATGTTCAAACTTAATGTTGTAAATGAAAATATTTCTGCTTATATTGTGGAGTCTTTAGATTTATGGCATGAACGTCTTGGTAATGTGAATTTTAGATCCATTCAACTTATATGAAAAATGGATAAATTAAAGACTGTGGAAAGGATCATGTTGCTAAGTGTATTACTTGTAGTAAATGTAAAATAACAAAGAAACCTTTTACGTCTGTTGAAAGGATATCCATACTTTTGGAATTAATCAACACTGATATTTGTGAGATGGATTGTTTATCACGTCATGGAAAGAGATATATTATCACTTTCATTGATGATTACTCAAGGTATACATATGTCTTTCCATTAAAAACAAAAGAAGAGACATTTGAGACTTTTAAAACATATAAAGCAGAAGTTGAAAATAAATTGAGTTTGAAGATTAAATCAATTAGATCTGATAGAGGTGGAGAATATTTAAATATAATTTTATTGATTTTTGTGAAAAAGAAGGCATTGAGAAGCTATTGACTATGTCTTATACACTAGAACAAAATGGTGTAGCAGAAAGAAAAAATAGAACTTTCATTGAAATGGTTAACTCTATGCTTTATGGATTTGGTATCACTGAAAATTTGTGGACTGAAGCCTTATTTTATGCATGTCATATTTTGAATCGAATTCATTCCAAGAAACATGATTCATCTCCATATGAACTTTGGAAGAATCGAAAGCCAAATATAAATTATTTTAAAGTATGGGGTTGTTTGGCTCATGTTAGATTACCAGATCAACAATTGACTAAGATTGAATATAGAGGAGTAGATTGTGTATTTATTGGTTATTCACAAACCAGTAAGGCTTATAGACTTTTGAATCTTGAGACTCCAAGCCCTCACACAATTATTTAATCGTTGCATGCTAACTGTTTTGAGCATATATTTCCTAAGAAAAAAGAGTCTTTGGAACAAAATACAAGTTCTTCTACATCTACTCTTAAAAGAAAAATAGTTGAACATTTGGAAGAAAGTCAACCAAGACGTAGTGCAAGATCAGCCAAACCAAGAGACTTTAGACCAAATTTTCAAGTCTATTTAGTTGAAAGGGATCCTGAAAGTTATGCTGAAGCAATGACTTCAGATGATGCTCCTTTCTGGCTGAAGCTATTGATGATGAAATGCACTCAATACATGGATTTTATCAGACATTCCTCCTGGATGTAAGTCTATTGGTTGTAGATTGATCTTTAGAAAGAAATTAAAATCTGATGGAACCTTAGATTAGTACAAAGCTCATTTGGTGGCAAAAGGTTTTACTCAATTGAAAGATATTGATTATTTTGATACATTTGCACTTTAGCTCAAATGACTTCTATTCGACTCTTGATTGCTTTAGTCGCAATTCATAGTCTGGTAATACATCAAATGGATATGAGGACTGCATTTCTGAATTGAGATCTAGATGAAGAGGTTTACATGAAACAACCAGAAGGATTTGTCGTTCCTGGTCAAGAACACAAAGTTTGTAAGCTTCTTAAGTCTCTTTATGGATTAAAACAAGCTCCAAAATAATGAAATGAGAAATTTAGAAGTAATGATTTCTAATGGCTACTCAATGAATGGTGGTGATATTTGTTTATTTAGAAAATTTTTAGAAAAATCTGGTGTTATAATATGTCTTTATGTAGATGATATGTTGATCTTTGGAACTGATATTGAAAGAGTCAAAGAAACAAAAAATTTTCTAGCTTCTTAATTTGAAATGAAAGATCTTGGAGAAGCTGATGTAATTCTGGGTTTTAAAATTATAAGATCAACGAATGGCTTGACTCTTACTCAATCAAGTTATATTGAGAAAGTTCTAAAGAAGTTTGGTCATATCGATGACAAACCTGCTCCTACACCATTTGATCCTAGCATCAAACTAATGCGGAACTCTAGTGATGTTCTCGACCAGCTGACATATTCTCAGATTGTTGGGAGTCTTATGTATGACATGCATTGTACCAGGCCGGATATTGGTTACACAGTAGGAACTTTAAGCAAGTTTACTAGTAATCCCGAGTTGAACATTGGAATGCCTTAATTTGTGTTTTTAAATACCTGAAGGGTGCAATTAATGTTGGCCTGCATTATTCTACATTTCATATTGTTCTTGAAGGGTATAGTGATGCTACTTGGAATTTTGATCCGAATGACGCTAAATCTATTATTGCTTGGACTTTCACTTTGGCTGGAGCAGCGATCTCTTGGAAATCAAAGAAGCAGACATGTATTACTCATTCAACCATGGAGTCAGAATTTATAGCTATGTCTTCTGCTGGAGAAGAAGCTGATTGGTTGCGATCAATGCTGATAGATATTCCTTTATGGAGTAAGCCAATACCACGTTTAACTATCTATTGTGATAATCAAGATGCTATATTTCGGGCTTCAAGTGACTGCTATAATGGAAAGTCGAGACAAGTTTGTCTCAAACATAATCATGTCAGCAGATTATTGGAGAAAGGCGTGATATCGCTTCAATATGTGAAGTCCAGATTTAATTTAGCGGATCCTATGTCTAAAGGGTTAGGCAAAGAGTTAGTGGTGGATACTTGTAATGGGATGTGAATAAAGCCTGTTGTAAATTAATTGTACTTAATGGTAACCCTACCTAATGATGTAATCTTGGGTTCAAAGGGAAAAACAAGTAAAGTTACAATTGTGAAGCACATCAATAAAATTCTCATTTTCAAAATAAAATGAAATAAGTAGATGTGCATGATTGAGATTCCTTTCTCTTCATAAATTTATAAGACCGATCTCGATTGGAGTTAGTAAGAAAATTCTTCTAATTTTTTTCCCGATATTCCTGCTGAAGAGAAGGATGAGATTATATTCTCTTAATAAGTCTATAAATCGATTTCGATTGGAGTGTGTAGGAATACTCTTGATAGATTTACCGATACTTTGTGAAAGGAGAATGAGATTAATTTCTCTTGATGAAGTTCATAGACTATTTGGTCGGAGTATGCAAAGTTACTCTTGATGAATTCATCGCACTAAGTGCGAAGTGGAGGCCGCTTCAATAAGATTTTAACAGGAAAAAATCTTAGAGCACTTGGCTAAAAAGAATTCAGGACATATGGTCGTAAGGTGTCAAAGGATTTTGATTTTCACCGGAACATAGCGATTTGTGTGGAGTATTTTTCTAACTTCATTCAATGAAGCACTTAGTTCAAGATTTGTTCACTAAGTAGTCAATAATTTAGAAAACCTTCACTAGCTAATGGTTCAAGTCCATAAGACACCATTATTGATGCATGCTGCTAGATTAATGTCTCAAAATATTTTTTGGATTTTCAAAGATAAAATTTCTTGAAACAAGTGGGGGATTGTAAGAGTTAGTGTTTCAATTAATTTTGCAACAAATTCATCCGCTTTGAAATAACAAATACATGAATATGAGTTGTAACATTCATTTATTTTAATTCTATGTTATAAACATTTGCAAGAAGTTTTTTTTTATAATTCTACGTTATGGGTTTTTGAAAGATAAGTTTTTTGTTTCCAATTCATGAACCTAATAAATTCTACTAATTAAAAGTCTTTTTCTTGCAAAACTTTTCATCCTATAAATTAAGTTTCTTTTGGTTGAAAAAGATAAGCATTCAAACAAAAGTATTTTTCCTTGAAAACACTTGTGAGACATTAATCAAAAGGTGAAATCACCAATTCAAGAATAGAAGAGCAACATTCTTGAATGGTACTTGTTTTGTGGATTAGTTGAATCCCGAAGATAGAGTTGTTATTGATTCTTCCGATTGCTCGTGGGAGAGACTCCAACTATCTTCAAGAAACGTATTAACGTGCCTATAAGCCAATCAAGTTTTATTTTGTATTCCTTGTAATTTTATCATTCTTGTTCATTTGTTCTAACAATAAATACATATAATTCATTTTTGGAAATGAATTATACAATCTCGTTAACACAATTTACGGTATGCATGTTATCTCCACATAGTTTCAACTTTCAAATCAGATGTTCACTAATAACTTAAAACGTAAAGCCAGGGATTGACGCCACATAAATAGCTAGTGTGACATAACACACAATACAGTACAAAGCATAATAATACAAAGATTGGCAATCACTGGATTATTGTATTTGTTATCTGATTTTTGTTTTTTGTTACAAAAGTTAAAGCATGTGTTGGTTGTAAATTGAATAGAGATTGGTTTCTAGTAATAACAGGCCTGATATTAAACTTCATCAAAACCAGTATATGTTTTACTATACCCCTTCAGTCTTTAATATTTGTGACATAGTATGAATCCGTATAGAGTTTAAGAATGATATGAAAAAAATTTGAGACTTCTGGTCTAAAACATGCCATAACATGTATGGCTATAGAACTTTTGAAACTTGTCGCTGTGAGGTTCCAGCCCCATATTTTTTTGTCAAAGTCTTAATTTGGTACAACAACTTACCAACTAAATCTTACCAAGATAACCTACTTAAGTTGCAAAGTTTGAAACTTAAGTATGTTGTAAATTTCTTCTATAAATAGAGCATTCTTGCTCATTTGTAAAACACATCAAGTTACAGAGAAAAAACTATTTTGAGAGCAAAGTGAGGTATTTCATAGACTATACAAGAAAAATAGTTTGTGAAGAAAGATAGAGTGTGAGCGATATTTTAGTAAGGTACAAACCAAAAGAGTGTTATTCCTTTTGAATGTCTATTAGTCACTTTGAGTATTGTATTCGTGACTACACAGTGTAAAGTTCCTTACTATAGTGATATCAGTTGCTTCTCTTGGTCCGTGGTTTTTCCCTTATTTAGAAGGGTTTCCATGTAAAATTCTTGGTGTCATTATTTTTCCATTTTATTTCCATTAATTTTACCATATATATTTTTGTGTTTATCCGTGTTTTGCCTACAAACTGGTATCAGAGCCAAGGTTTTATCTGAGTATGTTTTGTGGTTGTAGCAGAGTCTGAACTTATACATCAGAAAATATTTACTCTGATTTGCGATAACAATATTTTTTGGTGAAAACAATGGAAGCCAACACTAGTAGAATGATCACTTTGAATGACGTTAATCATGCCATTTTGTAGGGGAAAATGAAAGATTAGATTTATGTTAAGAACTTTTACAAACTAGTATTTACCACTGTAAAGCTTGATAATAAAACAGATAAAGAGTGGAATCTTTTGCATAGACAGGTTTGTGGATTCATTAGGCAATGGATCGACGATAATGTGTTGAACCATATTTTTGGAGAGACACATGCTCGAACCCTATGGGAACATCTTGAAAGTTTGTATTTTCAGAAGAATGGCAACAATAAAATATTCTTAATAAAGCATATGTTGAGTTTAAAATATCATGATGGTTCTCCGATGAAAGACCATCTGAATAATTTTTAGGGGATCATGAATCACTTATCTTCTATGGGCATCAAATTTGATGAAGAAATTCACGGCTTACTTCTACTCGGTTTCCTACCAGATTCTTGCGAAATATTTAGAACTTCATTGTCTAATTCTTGTCCGAATGGTGTAATCTCTATGTATTCTGCCAAAAGTAGTGTCTTGAATAAAGAGACGATAAGAAAAACTCAAGGTTCTTCTTCGTTAGATGTCCTGATAACTGGCCTAGGGGGAGAAATAAAACTCGCGGTTCTCAGTATAGAGAACAAAATAGGAAAAAATCTAGAGGCAGACTTAAGGATATTGAGTGCTATCACTGTGGTATGAAAGAGCACACGAAGAAGTTCTGCAAAAAGTTTAAATGGGAGAACAAAAATAAAGAGGAAAATAAGGAAGATGGCAATGAAAATTGCCGAGCCACCATCACCACCGAAGATCTTGTTACCGTTCTTAATGCAGACATGATAAATATTGCTTGTGATGAGTTAAGTTGGGTTGTGGACACTAGTGCCGCGTCTCATATGACATCAAGGAAGAATTTTTTCTCTTTCTATTCTCCTACTGATTTTGGAACCTTGAGTATGGGTAATGAGACCATTTTGTAGGGTGGTTGGTATTGGTACAATTTGTTTTGAAACTAGTGTTGGAACTAAACTAGTTTTGAACAAAGTGAAACATGCTCCTGATGTTCGTCTACACCTGATCTTTGTTGGTGTTTTAGATGAGGAAGGATATGTTAGTACCAACGGTGATGGAAAATGGAATCTCATTAAGGGTTCCTTCGTTGTGGCTCTTGGTAACAAACGTCGTGGTCTATATTGAACTACAACATCTGCTTGTGTTGATATGGTGAATGCTGTTGAGAGCAATAACTCTTCAACGTTATGACGTAGAAGACTTAGCCACATCAGCGAGAAAGGACTTAATGTTCTAGCCAAGAAGATTTTTTTTCAAATTTCAAAAGTGCTAAATTAGAAAAGTGTGAGCACTGCTTGGCTGGTAAACAAAATAGAGTTTCCTTTAAGACCTTCCCCTCTTCGAGAAAGATAGAGTTGCTTGAGCTGGTGCACTCTGATTTATATGGTCCAATGAAGACAAAGACATTGGGTGGTGCACTCTACTTTGTCACTTTCATTGATGATTGCTCAAAAAAAACTTTAAGTCTATGTCTTGAAGACTAAAGACCAAGTGTTAGGTGTCTTCAAGCACTTTCAGGCTTCAGTTGAAAGAGAAAGTGGAAAGAAACTGAAATGTATTCGTACTGATAATGATGGTGAATATTTTGGACCATTTGACGAATACTGCAAGCATCAAGGTATTAGAAACCAGAAGAATCCTCCCAAGACTCGTCAGATTAATGGTTTGACTAAGAGGATGAACAGCACCTTTATGGAAAGATTTAGATGTTTGCTCTCTGAAGCAATGTTGCCAAGATCATTTTAGGGTGAGGCTCTATTAACCGTTGCACATGTTATTAATCTATCTCCTGTTGTTGCTTTGCAAAGTGATGTACCAAATAGTGTTTGGTATGGAAAAGATATTTCTTATGACCATTTGAGAGTATATGGTTGCAAAGCTTTTGTACATGTGCCGAAAGATGAGAGGTCAAAGTTAGATGCCAAGGCAAGGCAATGCATCTTCATTGGATATGGCCTTGATGAATTTGGTTACAGGCTATATGATCAAATTGAAAAGAAACTTTTCGTGATACTATTTTCATGGAGAATCATACAATTGAAGATATTGACAAAGCGGAGAAGGTAGAATCTTCAAGTTTTGATGTTATAGTTCATCATGATGACGTTCCTCACACAAGTGTGAATGATGTTGTTGGGCTTGATAATCACGATGACGCCCAGAATCATGTATCAAATCAACATGTTAATGTTGATAATAACAAGGATATTGTTATTCATGATCCTGTTGCTCATGAAGTTATGGACTAATCAAATATTTCTCTTTTGAGGTCCACAAGACAACGATTTCCTTCCTCCCGTTATTCACCCAATGACTATGTGTTACTCACTGACATAGGAGAACCTGGATGTTATGAGAAGGCCATTGAAGATGAGCACAAAAATCAATGGATCGAAGCCATGCAAGAACCACACTTATGAGTTGGTAAAATTGACCAAGGGCATGAGAGTTTTGAAGAACAAGTGGGTGTTCAACGTTAAAGTTGAAGAACCCAACTTGAAGCCCATGTACAAAGCTAGATTGGTTGTTAAGGGATTTGGTCAAAGGAAGGGTATTGACTTTGACGAAATATTTTCTCCTGTTGTGAAAATGTCCTCGATTCGTACAGTTCTAGGTTTGGCTGCTAGTCTTAAGTTAGAGATTGAGCAGATGGATGTGAAAACAGTTTTCCTTCACGGTGACCTAGAAGAAGAGATTTATATGAAACAACCTTAGGGCTTCAAAGTAGAAAGTAAGGAAGATTTTGTGTGCAAACTCAAAAAGAGTCATTATGGCCTAAAATAAGCTTCGACAGTGGTACAAGAAGTTTTAATCTTTTATGGGGGAGCAAGGCTATAAGAAGACTTCTTCAGATCATTGCGTATTTGTACAAAAAAATTCTGAAAATGATTTTATCATCCTCTTGTTGTATGTGGATGATATGTTGATTGTGGTCAAGAATACTTCCAAGATTGACGAGCTGAAGAAAGAGTTATGTAAGTCTTTTTCTATGAATGACTTGGGTCATGCCAAACAAATTTTGGGCATGAGAATTACTCGTCTCAAAGCTGAAAAGAAGATCTATTTGTCACATAAGAAGTACATTGTACGTGTACTGGAGCTCTTCAAGATGAATAATGCTAAGCCTATTAGTACACCTCTTGCTGGTCATATGAAGTTTAACAAGAAGATATGTCGTACAACAAGGGAAGAAAAAGAAAACATGGCCAAAGTTCCACATTTCTCCATCGTTTGAAGCCTAATGTATGCAATGGTATGCACTAGACCTGATATTGCTCACACAATTGGTGTTGTCAGCAGATTTCTCGACAATCCAGGAAAAGATCATTGGGAAGCTTTGAAGTGGAAACTTAGGCATCTTAGAGGAAACTCAGATGAATGCTTGTGTTTTGGAGCATCAAATCCAATCTTGAAAGACTATACAAATTATGATATGGCAGGTGACTTTGATAACAGAAATCCACTACTGGATATTTGTGTACTTTTTCAAGGGAGCTATATCATTACAGTCAAAGTTGGAGAAGTGTGTTGCATATTGCGGCTACTGAAGCCGGCAAGGAGATGATATGGCTCAAGCGATATATTCAAGAGCTTGGTTTGAATCAGATGGAGTATATTGTCTATTGTGACAGCTAGAGTGCAATAGACTTAAGTAAGAACTCCATGTACCATGATAAAACAAAAAAACATTAACATCAAATAGCATTGGATTTGTGAGGAAGTGGAGAGTGAATCATTTCACGTCAAAAAGATTCACACAAGTGAAAATTCTGCAGATATGCTGACCAAGACAATACCGAAAGACAAGTTCGAGTCATACCAAAAACTTGTGGGTATGAGCTCTCTCTAGAAGATGAAAATGCCTCCTTCCAGTGAATGGGACTGGAGGGGAAGATTTGTGGGTTCCATCCCCATATTTATTGTCAAAGTCTTAATTTGGTACAACAACTTACCAACTAAATCTTACCAAGATAACTACTTATGTTGCAAAGTATGAAACTTAAGTATTTTCTTGATGTCATTGGTGATATCATTAGTTGTAAATTTCTTCTATAAATAGAGCATTCTTGTTCATTTGTAGAACACACCAAGTTAGAGAGAAAAAAATATTTTGAGAGCAAAGTGAGGTATTCCATAGACTATACAAGAAAAACGGTCTGTGAAGAAAAATAGAGTGTGAGCGATATTTTTAGTAAGTTGGAAACCAAAAGAGTGTTATTCCTTTTGAGTGTCTAGTAGTCACTTTGTGTATTGTATTCGTGACTACACAGTGTAAAATTCCTTACTATAGTGATATCAGTTGCTCCTCTTGGCCAGTGATTTTCCCCTTATTTAGAAGGGTTTCTACGTAAAATTCTCTGTGTTGTTATTTTCCCATTTTATTTCCAATACTTTTACAATATATATTTTTATGTTTATCCGTGTTTTTCTAATAGTGACCTTAAACATGATATACATTTGTATGCTTATAAAAGTTTCTCATTGAGTGTACAATGAGAAGTGTAAAGTTAATTATTTCTAAAATTAAAAGTTTATCATTCATTTTGGGGTGGCCTAAAAAGAAATGTGTTACCTAAAATAAAATGGTGGGAGTATGCAATAAAAAATAATTAGCTTGTAAAGAAGTTGAATAGTGACAAAATTTATAAGTATCTTTTTTATTTTCTCAATATAAGAATAATTTAACATGATCCATTAAATGGTGTATACTGAAATATGAAATAATAAAAAATAAAATTAGCAAACAGTAGAATTCCTCTTTTTAAGAATGAAAATTTTGTATTTGTGTTTAATGGTTTGCTTTGTCTTCCTCAATTCCAGTTTGAGTCTTTAGGTGGATTGCTTTCTTGTGTTTGGAGACCAAATGGGTAAGAACCAAGGCATGGGATGAGGACGAGTATAAGTTCTGTTAATAGGCTTGATATAAAGGAATGGCATAGACATTTTAGTTAATAGAGAATTAAGGGAGCAAGTAAGTGAGGTCCAAAGGGTCAATAACAGGATGATGGCTATTAGGTTAGTCGTCGGAGGGCTCATTTTGAACATTATTAGTGCATACTCACTGGAAGCTGGCTTGGACGAGGAGGATAAGAAATGCTTATGAGAGGATTTGGACAAAGTGGGGGGAGGGGGTTATTACACACACTGAGGAGATTTTAATGGACCTATTGGGTCAACTCTAATGGGATATGAAGATGTGCAAAAAGGAATTGGTTTTACAGAAGGAAAAAGAGTCTCACTTTTTGATTTCGCAAAAGCTTTTGGGTTGGTGGTTGTCAATCTAAGGAGGAGTACTTGGTAACCTTCTGTAGTTCGGTGGCCAAGACTCAGATTGGCTTTTTTCTCCTTGGGAAGAATTTAAGAGGCGTTTGTAGAAATTGAAAGGTTATTCTGGGTGAGAACCTTACAGGTCCAATATAAACTTTTGGATAGATTTGGAGATCAAGAGGAATAGGATAGGGAGGGTTTCAGATCAACGACCAAGGATAAAATTTAGGAGTTCTGACTGTCGTCAGTTACCAGGATATAGGAGAGAAGTTGATGACTATGGGGGATTGGGGGAGCAATAGGGATGCAAACAGTGTATGAAATAAGACGATCAGTTGCTCTAGTGAAGCTACTAGAGAGGTAATAGAGGTCTCGATAGGTGGATTTATTAGGCATCGCAGAAACTAGTGGTGGAAAGGAGTTGTCCAAGGAAAGTGGAGTGAAAGTTCCCGACTCTCTAGTGCCATCCCCCCCTTTCCGCCTGACATTACAAAGGTAGACTTCATCCACCGGACGCCCTGGCGAAAAGATCATTCATACATAGCATAGTCCAAGAGAACCCACTTAAAATCTTTACTGAACTATGACCGGCCATCATATTAGCAAATAAACGTATTCCTGAGCAACAATCACATAAATCAAAGTAGATGGTGGCGTATGCAAAGTTGGTGGAAACTAGAACTATGGACAAAGAGAAGTCGTCAAATAGGAAATTGTATAAGATGGAGAAACAAAATGCATTTACGGTTACGGTATCTAAAACAATAATATTTAGCATTTGTATGTAGAATTAGAGGAAAAGGGTAGGGATAAGAAGTTGTACATGCTAGACAACTTAAAGTAGAAGAGGGAACGTGACCTAGACCAATTTAAGTGCATCGAAGATGATGATGACAAGTACCGATGGAGAGACTCACTAGACAAAGATGACAATCAAACTCCCATAAACTCTTGACGAAGAGGTGGACATAGACATTGTGATGGGAGACTTGGAGCACAGATGAAGGAAGTAAGACTGAGATGGTTCAGATATGTGAATAGAAGATGCACAGATGCCCCAATGTGGAGGAGTGAGAGGTTAGTTATGAAGGTTGGTTCAGATGTCTAAAGAGAAGATGCACAGATGCCCCAATGTGGAAGCGTGATAGGTTAGTTATGAAGGTTTTTCAGGAAGGTAGACTGAAAAAGCGTTGTGGTGAGGTAATTAGATAGGACATGACAGTTTCAGCTTATCGAGGACGTGAAGTAAGATAGAAGGGTGTGGATGGCATGAATTATAATAGAAGGTTAGTAAGGTAGTTGTGCATTGTTATCGTAGTATTGCAATAGCAGTTTCCTGTCCTTTAAAATTTATTACTATTTGTTTATATTTGTTCATTCCTTGTATCTCAACTATTGTATTATTTTGTTGTAGTTTCTAGTCTTTTACGATCTACTCTTTTGTTATAAATTAATGTTTTTATTCTTTCTTTAGGCTTTTCATTGGATTGGTTTGAACTATTTTTTCTGGAAATGAGGGTGTTATAAAAAACAACCTTTATTACTATAAGGTAGGGGATGGTCACCATACACTCCACCCTCCCAAATCCCCACTTTGTACTTTGTGGGGTTGCATAGTTATGTTGTTGTTGTTACACTTTCTTTTAATTTTACGGTGAATACAACCAACCTTATTAGAAATAATGAGAAAAAATAAGGAAGAAATGGTTAATTAAACAAATAAATTAATGGATAATTCATTTATGTGATTGCTGCTAATATGTGTATTGCTAATCAACAGTGAATTATGTTAAAATAATTCAAAATTTTATGCATCTGTAAGGGAAACAAAATGGGTAATCAAATGCATGATTAATAATACGAAGTTCTATATGGAGATCGTTCTTTTCTTATACCTCAAATTTGCGATCACCACAAATAACTTATCAAGTCTTTGCTTCTACCTATTATTTGTGAGCCATACTTCGTTGATTGTCTGCACATTTACAACTGATCTAATCCTATGATTCCATCAACAAGTAAATAATCTATGCTTGATCCAGCAATTAGAATTTCAGTAAACAAACAAATCATTTCCATGTCAGTATAAAGAAATTTTGAGCAGCAAGTATACCATAATATTCCGAAAGTTAGAATAAGTTCCAAGGAGAATGACTTGGAAATAGACATGACCAATAAACTAGAAGATAAACATTAGAAGAGAAGGTACCTTAGAAACTACATCACAGCCCTGTAGCTTTGGAGCTGATAATGATAACTGCAGTTGACAATTCAAATCACGTTATTATGTTCGGAGCACAATGCAATGTTCTTATATGCATACCAATAATGAAACCAATACCATGGGGAAGCCTTCAACAGAAACTGCTAGGAGAGCTCAAAAGTTGAGGTCAACAGTTAGTTGTACATCAGTTAAAGATGTCAAAAACCATTAGCATTCGTGAAACCAACACAATTAAGTATTGGCATGAAACGTGTAAAAATGGAGTGAAATGGACATTGAAGATTCAGATAACCAGAGGCGTATCTAGGAATTAGGGTCACTAGGTGCCAAGCAGAGATGGACCCACATTATTTGATAGGGATGCACGTGCATTCGTTAACTTCAAAAAATTTACGTGTATATATGTATATCTATTGTGAAAAACTGACATAAAGTAGGGTATAATCAACTGTGCACCCATAAGAAGCGTAGGGATGCCCTTGTTTAATTGGTAAAAGCCAGAGGAACCACTCACGAGAATACAGTTCAGTCTTATTTCATTATATTTATTTTAAGTTTAGCTTATAAATCATAATCGAGCCACTAGTACCAATCAAATACTACATTATTCTTTAATTGTAGTAAAAAATTTGTTAACTACCTAAATTAAGATATTAATGGTGCGTCAAAATCTTCAAATTTTAGATTGTCTCTAATTCTCAGTAGACTTATCAATTAAATAAATTTTAGATTCAGATAAAATTATTCCTATTGTGGCTAAACGAGAGAGCAGGATTGGGCGACGGACGGAAGCCTAAAGCTTTAACTAATGACAACTTTTTGTTGTTCAAAAGTTTAAAAGAGGTTTCCATGGTGAAGAGAATTTTTGTAATATATTTAATCATGTAAAAGAAAAGTCAAATAGTTAAATTAAATTAGTTACAAAATAATTATTAGTTAATACTTAATAAGAAGTTTATTAGTAAAAAAAATCAACAATCAAATGAGAATGTGCTAGTAGTTTAAAAAAGAAACGATGCATGTTAAAACAAAAAAGAGCTACTGCCTAAAATCGATCCCTTGATCTAGGGATTGCAAACTGGATGGCCTACCATTACGCCAACGATGCATTTGTTCTTTGGGTGGCACGAGTTTTATATATTCATATTTGTACAGAAATACTTCTATATAAATAGAGTTTCTGTCGAAGCTCGTAGGTGGCGTGACACTCTCACAGGCTATATTAGATCCACCCCTGCACATAACCAATTCCATAAACTAAGGCCTCCTTTTTTCCAGTTAAGATTAAGATGTTGACTCTAGATTTTAACATTGAATGATTAACATGTTATTTAACATCCGAATATGCATAATCTATTTTTTGTACACATAAAAAATAAAAAAATATATAATTTAACTAAAAGTTGATGAAAAATAAAATCAAATAAAAGTTTATCATTCAAGCCCCACTACACAATGAGGGAATTTGAATTTCAAATTCAACAACATTCAACAACATTCAATAATGGACAATCAATGTTTATAGTTGAGACTATTACCGAAAGAGATGATTAGAGAAGGAATGTGTTTTTCCTACCGTGGAACAATAGTTACCTAAATCAAATGAGAGCTTAAGAGATAATTTGGTTTATTGATTAAACTACATATCAAGATATTATAAGTCAGATCTTCGTATAATAAATACTGTAATTTTATGTTAAAATGCGGAATTCATAACCACAACACTCATATTTTATTATTATCAAGAGATAAAATTGGCCATAAAGTTTGGTAATGCAAGGAAACCATGAAAAATTGATGACTTTGGAGTTGATAACCACAACTCCAAATGATGAGGTTGATATATTTTGGCCTAACATAAAGTAGCGTGTGGGATTAGGCATGTGAATGTCCATAATATTAAAAGAATGAAGTCAAATTGATATTGAAAAAAGAGACATTGATTGGCGTGTAAAGGGCGTGAAGACCCTTTGTCATATAGAACAAGTTAACAACATCATTGAGCCCTCCACCAGCACCACCAGCGGCTGTTGGGTCCATACGGTGCCCCACGGCCTGCTGCCCACCATTAACATCCGACAAACAATTCCCCATTTAAAACAAAAATAGAAAAACAAACTATACTTTATTCTGGAATCCCCTTTTCACCTTTTTATTTATGTATCTACCAGGTAAAACCATCCTAAAACCCCTTTCAACAAAAATAAGGAACTTTTGTTACTAAATATAGGTGAGGCATGTATATATACAAACATTTCTTTCACCACCACTTTGAACAATAATCCATTGCTTGGCTTTGAATTTTAAAATTCAAAATTGGCAACTTCCTCTTACCATATTCACTTCTTCTTTTCTTTCCAGAAACTTTAATCCAATTGTTATCTAAAATAATACTCTCTCCCCCCGCCCCTTCTAATTATTTATTCACTTTTAAATTGATATATCTAATTTATTATTTTATTTTTATTAATTATAAAGTGAATGAATTAAATATTTATATTTGATAATTTCAAAATTGATTAATTAAGAACATAATAAATAAAAATAAATTGTTTTTTTCTTAATTTGTTAAAATAGACAAATATAAAAAAATTGAACAAATAATTTATATGGTGGAATATTGACTTATATAGGTCTATCAAAAAATATAGAGTCAACTCTCTCAGTTTCATTTGTTATAAGAGTAATTTCCCTCAAGTTAGCATAATATAGAGTCAACCCTCTCTTTAATTTCAATTGTTGTTAGAGTAATTTCCTTCAAGTTAGCATGATTAGGAATATCTCTTTTATGTTTTTGAGACTAGAATATTATGCAAGTATTTTTATTTTCTTCAAAATATACTCCATAGTTGATACAAAAAAACATATCGTTCTCCTTTTTAATGGAATGACATGTCATATTAGGATCAAAATTACCCCTAAACTATGTAAAAAGGGTAAATACATAAAAAAAATCCTGAAATTGACACGGAACTTACTTTAGTACTTAAACTATACAGGTTTTTATATACCCCCTTAACATGTTTGATGTGAATTATTTTCAACCCTCACAACACCAACCCCGTTGAAGCCTGGGCATTGTTACACACGTTTGTTTTCAGTGGTCCACGTCGCTAAGAGTTTAGAAAATATCTTACCTATTTTTAATAATCCACCCGTTCCCAAAATACAACCCGACCCACTTATAAACAAAATATCCCTAAATCTCTGATTACCGATTCTCATTCTTTTCTCTTCTCTCAAATCCGCAAGACCTAAATCTAATGATTTCTCTTTGTTAGCGTGAAGGATTTGTTGACTTTAGGGTTTTCGTGAAATAAACAAAGGATTGCGTGAAGAAACAAAGTTACCAAGTTAGTAATCTTCATTTAGATGATTGTAGCATTTGATCGATTTTACAGTTTTCATAAAGCTTAATTTTTTTTATCTTTTTAGTTTGACGATGGATGTGTGTGTTACCTTATGTTTTCACCATTGTGGAAAACTACAACAAAAACCTCGTATTAGGTCTAAAGGAGGTATTATCACTGATTGTTTTGACGTAGATGTTGATAAATTGTCCTACTTCAAATTTGTTGATATAGTTAAAGAAATTGGGAATAA
Organism: Solanum chilense; assembly: GCA_032847665.1. NCBI lineage: Eukaryota > Viridiplantae > Streptophyta > Magnoliopsida > Solanales > Solanaceae > Solanum > Solanum chilense. Next base: position 35,134,293 of record CM064972.1, on the reverse strand, counting down.
CTGTGCTGCTTGTGTTGTTTATATTAAACCACCTGAATGTCGATATGTTTTTGAAGTTAAAAGTGATACAATATTATGGGTATTGTACCTCAATTATAAAAATGGACATATTGTTGAACTTTATGTGACTTATTTAGTTGAAGAAGCTGTTGTGGCCCCATCCAAAATTGAATATCTAAATGATATGAGTTGGGAATCTAATGCTACTTATGATAAGGAATCTAGTCAAACTTTTGAGGGTAGTGAAGGTTTAGGGTTTGAAGAAGATGCACAACCTGCATAACCTGAAAAACCTATTATGGGTGAAGAGTTGTGTGAATTGTTAGGTAGGTGCTAGTGCTGGAGAGGAATCGGGTAGGATTTCTGCTAGTGTTGGAGAGGACTTGGGTAGGAATTTTCTAGGTGTAGGAGAAGACTTGGGTGGTACTTCTTCTTCTGTTGTTGCCTCTAATATTCCAAAAGTTGGGTCTTGTTGGAAAGTCAAACAGAAGCAAGTGATGATTCAGACAATGCGAATTTGTCTGATGAAGGAGAGGATGAGTATGGAAGTGATGTTCATGAGGTGGTTATAAATCTTAAGAAATATAAAAGGGTTGCTAAAATAAAAAAATAGAAAAGAAAAGGGCCATAGATCTGAAGGAGTTTATATAGGAAAAAAAGGAGTTGATTTTGGTATGATGAATATTTATCCAAGAAACAAACTACTTTAGAGGGTAAGATATGAGGCCTACTTTGATTCAGATAAAGTTGTTAGTCCTTAAATAAATGTTGATGAAGATGTTAATGAGGAACATGAGGTTGAACTACCTATAATAAGACAAATAAAAGCAAGAAGAGCAAAAAGAAATAACAAGAAACTTGTCTTTGATCCTACTTCTTAATTAGTAGTTTGAGAGACTGGTCTTGCTTTTGAAAGTGTTAGGCAATTTAGAGAGAAGCTTTTAATAGATATGTAGTTCAAAAACATGTAATTAGATAAATATGTTAATGAAACAACTAGGGTGAGGGTAAAATCTACAGCTAGTTGTCCATAGTTTTTGTTTGGAAGTATTGATTCAAGAACAAGAGATATTGTGGTGAAGAATTATAATCCAGTACATAAATGCAATGACACAACTAGAAATAAATTGGTGAATTCAAAATACTTATCAGAAAGGTACAAGGACTAAATCATTTCAAAGCCTGACATTAGAGTTTTCAGTCCCAAATTTTAGTGTAGAAAGAGTTGAATGTGTATGTGGGGAGGACTGTAGCAAGGAAAGCTAGAAACATTGTGTTGCAATAAATTATGGGTAATCATGTAGAGGAATTAAAAGAATTTTAGATTATAGACATAATATCTTAAGGACTAATCCAGGCACCACATGTGTGATGAGATTAAATGAAGAGTCTTTTGAAGGTGGCAGAAAAATGTTTCAATCATTTTACATATGCTTTGGTGCTTTAAAGAAAGCATTCAAAGCTGGAGCGAGGAGATATATAGGATTTGATGGATGCTTCTTGAAAGGTGTTTCTAGAGGTTAGTTACTTGTGGCTGTTTGTAAGGATGGAAACAACCAAAAGCAACCACTAGCATGGGCAATGTTCAGGTTGAAACACATTCAATTGGTAATGGTTTATCAAGCTTGTAAGATATGATCTTGAGCTAGGAGATAGGGACAGAATTGACAACCATTACTGATATGTAGAAGGTACTTTTATTTTCCTTTTCATTTATTTTTCTTTTCATTTATTCATTTATTTTGTTTTTCATTTATTCATTAAGTTAGATATCATGTTATTCTACATATTTTTAAAGGGTCTTGACAAAGCTATTCAAGAATTTCTGCCAAATGCAAAACAAAGAATGTGTGCAAGATATGTTTAAGCCAACTAATCGATAAAGACATTGAAAGAAGAAACTGGTTTTGGAGATGTACCAAATTTGCATATGAACAAGAATTAACAAGAAATTTGCATATGGAGAAGTTAGACACTAAAATATGTGATGACTTATTGTACTACAATATGGAGAGGTGGTCTAAATAATACTATTTGATTTTTAGCTGACAACAACATGGCTGAAAGCTTTAATTCATGGATTTTGGGGCCAAGACACAAACTATCATTGCAATGCTTGAAGAAATAAGGGCTAAATTGATGAGATGAATATGATAATTGAGGGACTTATGTGATACTTGGATAACAAACATATCTCCAATGTATCTAAAGGTATTGACAGAGAACACAACAAAGTCAACGAAGTGTAACCTTGAATAGAATGGTGAATATGGTTTTGAGGTTAAAGACAGCTGGGGTAACACATGTGTTGTGAATCTAGACAATCGAACATGTACTTGTACATCTTGGGTGCTAAGAGGTATACCTTGTTGCCATGCTATAACTACACTTCATTTTAGAAAATTGGAGCCCATTAACTGTGTTGCATATGGTATAGCAAGGGGACTTATATCAAGGTCTATGGTCACTACATTCAACAAGTTACTAACATAGAAATGTGACCATAGTCGACTAACCCTTTTGTTATACCACATATTATAAAAACACTACCAGGGTAACCAAGAAAGTGTAGGAGAAAGAAGCAGAATGAAAACAGACAAGGAAAATTGTCTAAGAAAGGTGTTGAGATGACTTGCAGTCTTTGTCATGCAATTGGTCATAGTAAGAGGGGTTATCATTTGAATAATCAAGATAATGAAGGCAGAGGAAGAGGAAAGGAGAGGGGAACAAATACCAGTTCAACAAGGTCAAGTGTTGGTTCTTCTACAACACCAACTAAATCACAATCAAGCACAAAGAGAGGACGAGGTCGACTAAGAGGTTATACAAAATAGGTAATGTTTATAGTAATTCATCTAGTTATTATTTTACATCCTAATCATTCTAATATTTTTGTTAATCAACTTAGGCTAGTGCTACTAGAAGGGAAAGAGGAACTGGAACTGGTTTAACTGGAAGTGGAAGGGGAAGAGGAACTGAAATTGGTAATGGAACAAGAATTGGTGTTGCTACTGATTGTTCTAGTCCCACTAGAAGGGGAAGAGGGACTGGAACATATTTAGCTGGAAGGGAAAGAGGAACAACAACTAGTGTAGCTAGAAGGGGAAGAGGAAGAGGAACTTGTGTAGCTGCTACTGGTACTGATGTTGCTGGTGCTACTAGAGGAGGGAACAAGACAAGAATGGTTGGAATGGGGATATTACATACACAAAATGGTTTTACAATCCACAATATAAGTTGTCTTAATTATTTTAGGCACTTTTCAGTTTTAATTATGAAACATCTAAGACAACATATTTTTGTGAATCAAGCCTGGAATGCCTATGAACTTTTCATTAGTACTGGACATCTAGGGCATCATAAACAAAGATCTGAGTTAAAATGGAAAGGAAAGGCTGATGTAACTCAACAAGGTTTTCAAGAGATTAGAGAAAAAAAAAGAAGGAGAACAAGGTTTAATGCTGATGAAGTTTGATATGGAGACTGCTTTAGTTTGATATTTTAGCTGCTTTTGGAACAATTATATACAGTTGTGACTACATTAGTTTAATCTATATGTTTTTGAAACAATTATGCTGCAACTGTGACTGCATTAGTTTGATATATGTATGTTTTGAAACAATTATGCAGCTGTGACTGTATTAATTTGATCTATGTTTGTTTTTGAAACAATTATGGAGATGTGACTGCATTAGTCTGATATTTTAACTGTGTCTTTTTGAAACAATTGTTCAGTCAGTTGTGCATTACTTTTATGGGTACAATTATGCACTTGTGACTGCAATAATGTGATGCAGTTGTAAATAAAACGCAAAGGAAATACACAAACCAGCAAATAACATTAACATAATAAGTAGAACAGACAATTCATTACAAAAGAGTCTTGCACCTAATTGATTACAACATAAACAGTGCTACACTACACCAACACTGATCTCACTACATAAAGAGCTTAAGGTAACTTAATTGAACCTTTCTTCTTGTATACCACCCAGAACCAATAACTTATAGCTATAACCACAACACAATAACAAGCTACAACAAAAAAGAGCACATTCTGCCACGTCCTTCTCCATTTATTCTGCATTACTTTCATCTTCTCAAGCTCTTCTTGCATTATTTCAATTTCATACCTAGAAAATCATCATCATGTTTGAAATCTCCCGGCTTGTCAACTTTTTCGGTAACCTCAACCAATTCAAATACAGCAACTGAGGTTTGAGAGGATTCTACTATATACAACGACTGAGGTTTGAGAGGATTCTACTATATTCTCAACCAAACATCTGAATTAGTTTAGGAATCACAAATTTTGACCTCGGGTTAATGAAAAAGGATGAAGAATTAGTGGTTAATCAAATTCTTAATCGGCTAAAATAATTAAACAAAATGATCTTTACCCCATATTAAGGACATGACCAACATCTTCTTCCGGGGTTATTAGAAGTCAGGATGTTTTCAAACTCACCACAAAGTCCATGATTACAATAAAAAATTTTCTTCGTAGTATAATCATCTTTTTCCATACAAAGATTTGTAAAATTAATTGATTGCATTGTGTGCTACAATTTTGTGCAAGAAGTAACAAGAATCTGGAAAAAGTAGATAATAAGAAAAAGGGAGTAAAAAAAAATCAAAGTAATAGATAAAGAATAATAGGTTTGAATCTTACATTTTGAAGAACAATTATTCCTTCAAAGATTCAACTTTTAGGTTTGAAGAGCTAATATTTGAGAAAAATCAAGAAAAAAAATGATGAATTAGGTCACCATTTTTGGATGATTGGGTTAGTGAGGGAGAAGAGGAAATTAGGGTTCTTTAGAAGTGAAGATTGATCTTTAAATACGAAATGTGTCGGATTTCATTACGTTGGAGGGTCAATTTTATTTTATAAAAATTTTAAAAGATGAATTACACACATTTCCAAGCTGTATCAACACGCGTACGAGGTTGGTGTTGAGAGGGTTGAAAACAATTCACATCAAACATGTTAGGGGGGGGGGTTATATAAATACCCGTGTAGTTTAAGTACTAAAACAAGTATTAGTTCCAAGTTAAGGGGGTTTTGATGTATTTTTTCACGTAAAAATAGACTACTCATATCCTTTGTTACATTTTGAGATTAAAAAGGCCACCGGCAGTATTCCAAGAGACCACAAATACCCTTAATAGTTAACAACCCAAATTTTTAGTGATGTGGCAAGCCTTATGTGACTAATTTCTTCACCTAAGATTCACTACAAGAAACTAGACCTTTAGCAGACAAAAGTCACCAAAACATCCCGAAATATCATCACTAAAAGTTAGTAGTGGTTTTTATAGACGACTAAGGCTATATAACCACTTTCCAGTAAACCTATTTTTCAACAACAATTATGGTAATTAATTTTCGTTAAAACCTAATTTCTAATATCAATAACATGTACTATTCATATTTAAAATATCTAATATTGTTATAAAATGCATCAACATTACTTATCGACTCAAATCTCATGCTACACAATGCATTATTGCATATTTTATGCATTTGTATATGACATAAATAAAATATGCAATGTCTTCAAACTCCTCCTTGATCAGTGTCATTTGTGATCTTTTTAAAATAGCGAAGGAATAAAACAAAATTATTTTTATAATCTAATGCTAAAAATCAGTGAGAACATTTACTCGGGATATTCTGAGATTTTGTGGAAATAGAGTTTTTACAGTGAATTCTAGTTGGCAACGATTTTGTGGAGGAATTAGTCGCACTGGCTTGTCACATCACTTAAAATTTTAGTTGTTAACTCTTGAATGTATTTGTGATCTCTTCGAATAACGATCGATGCATTTTTTTTATCTAAAATGTAACGGAAGGTGTAAATGGTCGTTTTCATATAGTCTAGACACAATTTTGACCATTTCTCATTTTTTGAAGAACTCATTTAGACCATTCATATTTTATATATGCAATAAAAATTATTACTTTTCATAATGTTAAAATAAATGAAACTTTTTATAGTTGTTAAAATGTCATGTCATATTTTTAACTCCGAATACTTCTAATAAATTTACTTTTATTCGCTTATTATATTAAAAATAAAGTTCAATTTTCATATCTATTTTTATCATATCAAGAAAATGATAAAAATGAAATTTATTTTTACTTTTATTATTAACTATTTAGTCTAAATTATTTTTCATTTTAGTTGTTCACTTTAGCATATCAAGATATAGACAAATTATTTTTCTATTATTAAGTTTTTAATACCCAGGAATCAAGAAACCTAGTAACAGAGGAAAATGGTAGGTTACTAGCCCTCCACTGAGCCATGAAACCCTTCATGGAGTCCTTCATGGGCCGTGAAGGGAATCATGGCTCGTGGTGAGTGGACAGCGTCCTCCCCAAGACTAGGCTCCTCTCAAGAGCACTTAGACGGCTCGTGAAGAGCCAAAAGGTTCATGGTGGTGGCCGTGGATAGGAGGCAGAATTCCCTAAGCCAGTGGTTCAGGGTCACAACTGCCCAGGCGACTCGTGGACTCTAAGATGGCTTGTGGGGCCTCCATTTGGAGGTTCGCGTCAACTGTAAGTTAAGGGCATTTGGATCTCTTTCTAATTATTTTCTTGATATTATGTCGTCTTCCCTTACCTAGAACCCTTATATAAGTGATTTTTACCCCAAAAATTACCAATTTAAGTCATATCTTAAGTTTACCAAAGAAGATCAAGTTCTTGTTCTGCAAAATATTTCTCTCTCTAGAAAACTTGAAGAAGAAGAAGGGATCACCCTAGGGTTTAAAGGCCACCATTGAAGGCAAACTTTTAGCATTGAGGTATGATAGTTTTCATCTATGAATTCCTTCCATTTATGGATTTCCAAAATTCTCCTATTTTCAAAGTTAGAAATCCTCAAATGAGTTAGGATTTTTCTTCTATATTATAAGTTCCTTTAATTATTGATTTAATTGATTGATGTGTAATGTTTTATGCATAAATTGAGTTAACCTCATGATTTTATGATGATTCCCCATGAACCTATGAAATCCCCATGGTTTCCTAGCTATGATCATATGGTGTGGGTTTTTGATAATGAAAGAGAAGTTTACAAAATGAAGCATGTTTTTATGAATTTTATGTAACTGTTTTAAGGATATTTTGAGAGTGAAGTATCAATGATGATGTAACATCTCGCAAATTGAAATAGCTTAGAAGAAGCTTAGAATTTGAAATAGTCAGTTTCGGAAAGAACTGAAATCTGGAAACTTTCTTAAGTTATGAAAAAATGAGTTTTTTGTCAACTTCAAATGTCCATAGCTCCTAGATCAGGACGAGTTAGGTGTAGTTCCAGATATGGTTGAAAATCCCTTGGAATAATCTTTCCAATGCAGTTGAGTTTGCAAAATTTTTAGTTCATATTAGTGAGATATGACTTTTGGACGTTGGGCAATTGGATTAAGGAAAATCTTATTTGGATTTTGAAGGGGTAGTTTGGTCTTTTTCTTACCCAATTATTTAAATTCTTTTTTGGTAATATTATTAAGGATATAAACTTAACTTGGTCAGTTTTACACTTTTGGAGAAAAGTTAGGGTTTTGGAGAAAGAACACAAGAGAAAAAGAAAGGAAAAAAGAGCCTAGATCGTCGAGTTCATCAAGAATAACTGGTGGATTTCATCGGGGGATGATACCTAAAAGTATATGTGAGTCTTCCATAACGTTGGGTTTAGTCACACACGTGCCAAACATGTTGATTCAGCGCAAAATTGTTCTTAAAAGATTTTATTTTGAATATTCTTGAATTGCTTTCGTTCTTGAACATGGGTTGAGATTTAGGAGTTCCTTGATGATTAAAGTGTTATTTATTGAAATCTTTGAGTTGTATCCTTGTGTGTATGATTTGGTTACATTAATCTAAGGAGAATTTGAGAAAAAGAATCAATTTAAAATGATTTAAGCTCAAAAACGAGTGTAAAGTTTGTCAAATTTCACCTGAAGGAACAGGTAGTGCGAAGTGCCCCCATAGTGTTAGGAGGGCTGGGGCTGCCCTAAAAAAGTGTGCCAAAATGGTGCCTTAGTCAAGTGAGGCTGGCGCGGTGCGCTCGGACGCGCCCAAAATATCATTTTCACCCAGTTATTCTGTACGTTTAAGCTTTTCTAAAGTGTTTTAACATTTCCTGTTGATTCCAACTACTCTAAATGACTTCAAAACGTATAGAAATCATCTGAAAACAGGAATTGCAACCTTGAATCCATAACTTCAAATACAAGGAAACTTTAGAGACACGTTTAGAAAGTTCCAAGTGTCCTTTCAAGAAGTCTTATACAAATGCTTTAGCTTTGTTTTAAGACTTAAGGATAAAATTGAGTAAAGAGAAAATATAATGATAAGAAGTTCATCTCAAGTTTCATAAGTCTCTAACAAATGTTTTAACTTGCTTTTTAAGATTCAAGTTTCAACTTATGTAACGAGTAAAGAGTTGAGTTCATTTCTCAAAAGTTATAAGGGAACTAAGTATTCCCTAAGAATTGATTGAAGACTGAAGTTTCAAGATGTGTAAAGAGTAAAGAGTTGAGTTAATTTCTCAAAAACTATAAGGGAACTAAGTAATCCCTCAGTGTTTATAAATGTTTTCACATTTAAGATAAGAGGAAACTAAGATTTCTAAAAGAGTTTTGAGCAATAAAAGGGAGCATTGGTTCCAAAAGAGATTTTTGAATCTAAGTGTTGAGCAGTAATCTCAACCCAAAGAAGGAAGTCATTTTAAAAATACATGATCTAAAGTATATTTTGGGAGTGGTACTAAGCACCGATATGGGGATGAGAGTTCATATTAACTTAAGTCTCCATGAAAATCATGTATCCATCATGGGTATTAATGGGTCATACTTTTTAGATGATTACGTAAGTTAAGCTAGTGGATCCACTAAGCTAAGTGAGCTTCCTATTCTGATATCAAGGTATGGGTCGGCCCTTGGCAGCGCAAGGTAAAGTGTTATATCATCACTACACCTGTTAAGTGATAGTTGTCGGTTACAGAAACTCCCACAAAAGTAGTTGCATTGTTCCTCAAGAGGTTTTGCTTAGTATGAATAGGGGTATGAGACTTCATTCACGCATTGCACAAGTACATTTTGAGAGGAAGCATTATATGTCTTTTATTATAATTATGAATTGGCATTAGTTTATATTGTATTTTTACATACATCTTAGATGTTTTTTGTACTTTTGCATACACAAAAATTTTATAACAGGTTTTAATAACATTTTTTTACCATGCACTTGCTTTTAAATTTCTTAATATTGAAATGAGTTTAGTTAAGTATTTATGAGTTGAGAAGAGACAAGGTAAGTGTTTCTTTTAAATTCTCCTTCATTCCTATGTTGTTTTAGCACTCCCACTCGCATACTTATAAATTTAATGTACTGATGCCAATTCTCCTACATCGTATCATGATGCAGAAGCAACTAACTAGGATCGACATTTAGCGCACCGTTGATCCAACGAGCAATTTAGAGTCAGCTAATGAGCCTCCTTGCTTTCCGGAGGATCCATTTTCATTGATTTCTATTTTATTTCATTAGGATGTTGTGGGTAATTTCCTAACATCCATCTCATTTATTAGAGGCTTCATAGATAGTTAGTCAAATGTTAGTTCTTTCGTCATAATTTTTTTAATAACTTATTTTTAGATTTGAGTTGTCATTTTTGCTAAGGTAAATGTTTATTTTTGAAATATTTTAATTTCAGTTCCAGACAGTTGATTTAGTTAGCATCTTAATCCTTGTATTAGTGCTTTAAGTCTTCCGCTGAGTAAGTAAGCAAGGCCAAGGGTTCGCTTGGGGCCAACAATGATCTCTGAGTACCGGTCACATCTAGGGTGTAGGCTCCGGGCATGACAAACTTTGTATCATAGCACGGAGTTCAAGAGTCCATAGGAGTCTATGAAGTCGTGTCTTTAGAGTCCTAGTTATCAGTATTATTAGATGGCTGCAACATTTAGGAATTTCTTTAATTCTTTCTTACCATTTCGTGCGTTAGAGTTTTATCTCTAAAATGTTTCCTTCTAATTCGTGCTTTGTGTGTTTTCAGTGAATCTTTCCACCAGGAAGAGTAGTTAGAGGTTGTCCAGTTAAGAGGGATGTTGTAGAACAAGAGTTACCGAATGCATTTGAAGTGAAACACAAGGAGAAGTTCCTAATGCTGAGTTCTCAGAGGCAATTAAGATACTGAGTCAAGATGTTACTAACCAAGTTGGTGAAAAATATAATCTCGACAAGAAGGGGCCAACACTTCGAGGATTTTTGAGTTCTTGAGGAGGAATCTACCGTGTTTTTCTTGTTCGAGCACTACTGAGGATCCAAAAAAATTCACTAAGGAACTGAAAAAAGTTTTTGGGGTGATGCATGTTGTTGACTCTAAGAGAGTTGAGCTAGTTGCATATCAACTGAAGGGTGTTGCTAGGAATTGGTTTTATTAGTGGAAAGAGGGTACAAATGAAGATGCACCACTTGCTAGTTGGGCTTGTCTTGAAGAAGCCTTCCTACAACATCTATTTCCCCTAGAACTTAAAGAGGCTAAGGTATGAGAATTGCTCACATTTATGCAGGATTCTCGTATTTTTAATGAATATGGGTTGAAGTTCACCTAACTATCCCTTATGCTTTGGAGATGGTTAAAGACATGAAGAGTAGAATGAATTTATTTGTTGCTGGGTTAGGCCGTTTATCAAGAAAAGAGGACCCAAAAGAAATGCTTATTGGGACATGGATATTTCAAGGTTAATGGTCTACCTGAAACATGTAGAGTAAGAGAACTTAGATATAGAGAGGAGTTTAAGAACAAGAGGGCCAAGAAAGGGAATGAACCTGGCAGCAGAAGAGTAATGTCGACCGATCATATTTCCAATAGGAACATATGAGACATGCTCCATCATCTGCTAGTGCACTTTCACCCCAAAGTAAAGGTGAATATACTGGCCAAAATTCACTAACCTTCAAAGCTAGAAAATCATAGTCTCAGGGTAGTGTGGCACAAGGAGGTAACTTGTCTTATGCATGTGCTAGGTATGATAGAACTCACACACGAAAATGTCGTCAGGGCTATACAGGTTGCTTCAAGTGTGGACAAGAGGGTCACTTCATGAAAGAGTTTCCAAAGAACCTGCAAGGAAATGATAACGATGGACAAAACAACCTATATGCTATCAACGGTCGCCAAGAGTAAGAGGATTCAACAGATGTTATCAACGGTATTATTCAAGTCTTTGACTTTACTGTTTGTGCTTTCTATACCTAGGAGAGAGTTTATTTTTTTTAAATCCATATTTTGCTCTAAATTTTGATGTATTTTTGAGTAACTTAGTGAACCATTCAGTGTTTCTACACATGTTGGTGAGTCCATTCTACCAGAGAGAGTCTATCGTGATTGTCCCTTTTTCATCAATTACAAGAGTACCATGGCTGATTTAATTGAGTAAGACATGGTAGAGTTTGATGTCACTCTTGGTATGGACTAGATTCATGCCTCTTATTCTTCAGTTGATTGTAGAACTCGAGTAGTAAAGTTTCAGTTTCCAAATGATTTAGTCTTACAGTGGAAAAGTAGTTCATCAGTTCCTAAGGGTCATTTTATTTTGTACCGCAAGAAATGATGTTAGTTTCTAAGGGGTGTTCTATCATTTAGTCTGAGTTAATGACTCTACTGTTGAGATACCTCCTATTAAGAGGGTTTTAGTTTTAGTAGTAAAAGAGTTTCCTTAAGTCTTTCCTGATTACCTACCCGGAGTCCCTCATGATAGAGAAATAGACTTCGAGATAGACATCATTGCAAATACTCATCCTATATTTTCCGCCACACTGAATGGCACAAGCATAGTTGAAAGTTCATGAGCTAAATTACCCAACCTATGACTTAGAGTTGGATGTTGTAGTATTTTCTTCTAAAGATGACACCATTATCTTTATGGTGTTCATATGGAAGTGTTCACTGATCAGAAGAGTTTGTGGCAGTCTTTATTTAGAAAGAGCTTAATCTTAGGCAAATAAAGTTGTCTATGAGTAGTACCACACATTTTGAGGAAGATAAGAAAGAGTTAGCAAAGGAGGTGCATAGACTTGCACGATTAAGAGTTCTATTAATGAATTCCAAAGAAGGAGGAACATTGGTGATGAATGGATCTGAATCAACATTACTGTCAGAAGTAAAAGGCGAGCAAGACCAAGACCCTATCTTGCTTGAATTAAAGGCAAATGTTCATAAGAAAAAAAGTAATGGCTTTTGAACAAGGGGGAGATGGTGTATTGAGATATCAAGATAGGTTGTATGTATCAATGATAGATGATTGAATTACTTGAAAGTTTCACCTGTAACGACCTAAAGTACCCCCCAGGCATTATCGGCGTCGTCGTTCTTGAAGAGGACTATGACTAGTCTCTTACCATTCATCAGTACATTCATAAGTCAAAAAGTGCAGAAAATTTAAAACTTTTTATATATTGAGGTTTGCATAGACCTCTCACATACTACATATGGAGTTTACTTAGACTGTTCACATATGAAACTTACTTAGGCTTCTCATTTAAATAACATAAGCAATACATAGAAATTTAGTCTAATACTTCGTCTCACATTGAACCATCTAAAACGAAGTAGAACATTCAGGCATAGCCCTCATACAAATCCATAATTGCGACATAGGGCTTACAACAATTTGTTCAACAACAGGAAGTAAATGAATGTCTTTAGACTATAACAAAACTACTACTAAGATAGATCAAAGGCACCATCCTCAAACTTGGAGAACTCACCAACTACTTGGAGGAAGAAATCAATGTATCCTTGCAAAGTTTTCTAGAAGCTCTTCAATGACCAGAACGTACAATGTTTGGGGAAAAGGGAAGAAATATGGGTTAGTACAAACAACATGTACTAAGTATGGTTCCTATGCATAAAATCATCAATGCATGAGAAAAGACACAATTTAGTCAAAACCATGCTTTATGTTCAATAACTCAACATGCACATATGTGGAACATTATAAGTCAACCCTACATGATATTAACCCAACACATAAGAAAACTACAGCAATACTAGTGCAATGCCAAGAATAAGACTCCAATACCCTATCCAAGGCTAAGCATCACATTAAGTCACTTGATACATGCATACAACATAATCTCAAACTTTATCATAACATGCTTGACTCATAAGTTCAGATAAATCTTAACATACATAACATCAACACTTGATCATACAGCTCACTCCTAGAATCATCCTTTAGGATCCCACATGTACAATGAGTAAGAGAAGTCCCATACCCTTCCTCACCCAATGTAGAAACCTTTAAGACAAACCCTAGTAAATAGTTCACATACGTGACTTATTCATTTAATTTAGTACATAAGGGAAAATAGTGAAATAACCTATGAGACCATGTGAACTACATGGAATCCGATGTTCTCCTCCAACATCGAAAAGAGAGGGTTAACACTTGCCTAAGGTGTAACCAATCTTACATAGCTATCTAGGTGGATCCACTAATCTATGGTCCTATGTGAGATCATAGTTAAGGGTCAAGGAGATTGTTACTAGAAACCTTGACTTACTAATGTGGAGGTTTCCATCTCATGAGACAACACATATCTTGGGAATCCGGACTTACTAAACCTGGAGAAACCCATATGGGAGGCGGACTTGCTAAATGAGACCTCTATCTCATTTACATGCCCTTTAGGTGATAAGATTTTTTAGTAGTCGTCATACGCATCATACAAAATAAATTAGTCTCTTCTAGAACCTTATGTAAATATCTCATCATAATAGCTCATAGGTATTCATAAGTGAGAACTATCCTTTCACTTTAGAATGCACATACAAGTGAGTAAACCTTTCACTTACACTTTATTATAATCATGAGAAACTACTTTCAACCATATAATAATCATACCACAACATACTTACATACTTTATGACGAATTCAATAGTCTAGGGTTAAGGATAAGGAATACTTGCTATCAACATCACAACACACATTATACATAGTAGCATTACAATCTAAGTAACTCATACTTCGTAAATGAATTCAAGAAGAATCAACCTTCATATCTTCATGCCCTTTCATTACTCCCATACTTCAATTACAAAAGAACAAATAGCCAATTCATAATTATGGTAGATTCAAGAAGCAATTACATAATAAACATCAATGTAGTCAATCAACATATTCATCCTCTTCATAGTTCACCATTTCAATTCAAGGTTTTCATGAAATTGGGGAAATACATGGGTCCATGGGAATCTTGAGTGAATAACAAGAATTAACCAGGAATATATACTTGAACAACATTAATTGACCATAATTCATCACAATTGATTCCTAATTTTGTTTTTCAAAGTAGACCCATGTTTACAGAATAACCCTAGTTTGCGGAAGTTTAAGAATCTCTTTCAAAGGACCTCTTGGGGAGAGGAATCCCAAGAGTTAAAGAAGCCATTAATTAATCAAGACTTTATCCCCCAATATGAGTAGAAAACTTGGGAATTTGGTCTTCTTCTTCAAGCTTCAAAGCTTCTTCAGTGGAGGTTGAATAGAGAGAGAAAGTAGAGAGAATGGAGAACTTTTGGGTTTTGATCTGTGCATTTTTTCGTGGGAAATTGTGGTGAAAAACTAATTTAAAATCAATATATAACCTCCCACTAAAATATCCAAAATACCCCTCACTTAAGTGGACCTTTTAATGAAGTCAAACTTGAATTCTAAATTTCAGATTTTCATCGAAAAATAAGTCCGCGTCGCGGAGCTATTCCCGAATGATTTACGAATTCAATTTTTGAACTAGAAGAGTCCCGCAATGTGTCCGCATCGCATACCAATATTTTGGCCGTGGGTGTTCCAAGTCCGTGACGCGGACTGGATCCCTCTATGAACAAATGCTTGCTGCCATTTGGCAGCTTGCTTGCCAAAAAGTGGGGTCCCTTCGTGGACCCCTAGGGCAATCCTTAGGGGGTCGTACCTTGAATTTTTGACCCTATATACCTCATATTACCTATTTAAAGTCTTTTTACAATATATAAACTTCATATGACATCCCCAAGCCTTCACAAGACCTATAGAAGTTTACTAGTTCAACTTGCACTAGTTTTTGGACGTCATGGTCGTTTCTTAGTGTTTTGATTCTAATAATTTTCAACCAAGTTTTTAAAACTTATTTAGGCATAGAATAATCATAAATCCTTATGTGAGGCTCTAGTCTAGGTCATACAATTTCTGGGGTGTTACATCACCCATGAAGGGTGTTATGAGATTTGGTAACAAGGGAGATCAGTCTGTAGAGAAGCTGCTTGAGAAGCTAATGAGGATAGAAAGAAGATATAACCACATCTTTTAGAATCCGTAGAAGTTCCAAATTAAGGTACTAATCCTTTTCTTGACATTGATCTTAAGTTGGTATGTTCTGTTTATATTTTGCTGCTGGGTGTTTGAGCTGAATGTAAGATGTTACACCATAAGCCTAGTAAGAAGTAATCTCATTCGAGGACGAATATTTCAAAGGGGGGATATATTGTAACATATCACAAATTGAAATAACTAGGAAGTTGTAAGTTCCGAAAAGAATTGAAATCTAGAAACTTTTTTAAGTTAGAAAAATGGAGTTTTTGGTCAACTTCAAATGACCATAACAACTAGCTCAGGGTGAGTTAGGTTTAGTTCCATATATGGTTGAAGATCGCTTTGAACAATCTTTTCAATGACACCGAGTTTGCAAAATTTTGAGCTCGTATGAGTGAGATATGTCTTTTGAAATTTGGGTTGTTGGATTAAGTGAAGTATAATCCAGATTTTGAAGGGGTAGTTTTGTCTTTTTCTTACCCAATTAATTAAATTCGTTTTTGGCAATATTATTAAGGGTCTAAACTGAACTTGTTCAGTTTTACACTTTTGGAGAAAGGTTAGTGTTTTTGAGAAAGAACAGAAGAGAAGATGAATGGAAAAAGGAGCCAAGATCATGGAGTTTGTCAAGAATAAATTGTTGATTTTGTTGGGGGTGATTCTTAAAAATGTATGTGAGTCTTCCATATCGTTAGGTTCTTTCAGCCACGTGCCAAACATGTTTGATTCAATTTGAAATTGTTCTAAAAATATTTCATTTTGAATGTTCTTCAATGTTGTTCTTGAATTTCTTCCGTTCTTGAACATGGATTGAGATCTAGGAGTTTCTTGAGGATTAAAGTATTGTGTCTTGAATTCTTTGAGTTATATCATTGTATATAAGATTTTGGTACATTAATCTAAGGAGAATTTGAGAAAGATAATCAATTTAAAACGATTTAAGCTCATAAAACGAGAATAAAAGTTTGTCATATTTTACCTGAAGGAACAGGTAGCGCGATGTATTCCCATAGCATTAGGATGGCTGAGGCGACACACACGCATTGTGCCAAAATGGTTCCCAGTCAAGTGAGGCTGGCGCGGCGCACCCTGGACGCACCCAAATTGTCGTTTTCACCCAGTTTTCGTTATTCCTTCCGTTTAAACCTTTCTAAAGTGTTTCTACACTTCCTATTAATTCCAACTATTCTAAATGACTTCAAAACATATCAAAATCATCCAGAAAGTTGAAATACAACCTTGAATCCATAACTTCAAATTCAAGAAAAATTTAGAGACAAGTCTAGAAAGTTTTTAGTGTCCTTTCAAGAAGTACTTTACAAATGCTTTTAACTTTGTCTAAGACTTAATGATAAAGCTGAGTAAAGAGAAATGATAATTATAAGAAGTTCATTTCAAGTTCCATAAATCTTTAACAATCGTTTTAAATTTGTTTTTATTACTCAAATTTCAAGTTAAGTAACAAGTAAAGAGTTGAATTCATTTCTCAAAAGTTATAAGGGAACTAAGTATTCCCTAAGAGTTGATCTAATGATCAAGTTTCAAGCTAAGTAAAGAGTTGAGTTCATTTCTTAAAAGATACAAGGGAACTAAGCAATCCTTAAGAGTTTATAAATGTTTTCACATGTAATATAAGAGGAAACTAAGATTTCCAAAAGATTTTTGATCAAGAAAAGAGAACATTTATTCCAAGAAAGCTTTTTAAATCTAAGTGTTGAGAAATTTTCTCAACCCAAAAAAGGAAATTGTTATAAAAATACATGAGCTAAATTATATTTTTGGAGAAGTATTGAGCACTGATGTTGGGATGAGAGTTCATATTGATTCAAGTTATTATGAAAATCATGTGTCCATCATGATTATTAAAGGGTCATACATTTTAGATGATCAAGTAAGTTAAGATAGTGGATCCACTTAGTTAAGTTACCTTCCTATGTTGATGGCAAGTTATGGGTCGGTTCTTGGCAGCACAAGGTAAAGTTATGTATCGTCACTATAGCTCTTAAGTGATGGTTGTCATGTAGAGAAACACTCACATTAGTAGTTGCATGGTTTTTCAAGAGGTTCTGCTTAGTATGAATGGGGGTATGAGACTTCGTTCATGCATTGCACGAGTAGACTTTTAGACGAAGCATGATACGTCTTTTATTATGATTATGAATTGAAATTAGGTTATTTTTATTTTTACATACTTCTCATAGTTATTTTGTATCTTTGCATACACATAGAGTTTGCAACATGCTTTTGAACAAGTTTTCTTTATTACGCACTTGCTTTTCAATTGCTTAATATTGAAATCAATTTAGTTAAGTATTCATAAGTTGAGAAGAGACATGGTAAGTGTTCTTTCTAGAATCTCCTTCAAGCCTATGTTGTTTTAGCACTCCAACTCACATACTTGTACATTCAATATACTGATGCCTGTTGGCCTGCATAGTATTATGATACAGATGCAGGCAACGAAGATCGGCATTCCAGCACACCGTTGATCCAGTGAGTAGTTCAAAGTCAGTTGGGTGAGCCTCGTACTCTCCGGAGGATCCATTTTAATTGCTTTCTAGTTAGTTCATTAGGATGTTGTGGGGTTTGCCTAACATCCATAATTTTAAAAACATTTTGATTTCAATTTGAGACAGTTGAGTTAGTTAGCATCTTAATCCTTGTATTTATGCTTTTAGTCTTCCACTGAGTAAGTAAGAAAGGCTAAGAGTTTGCTTGGAGCCAGCAATTGTCTGCAAGTGTCGTCCACGTCCAGGGTGTAGGCTCAGGGTGTGGAAGATGATGTTGTTGTGTTGTTGAAAGAATTTCTCATATACACATTAAAATAAGATTGTGAAAGTTTTTTTCACATAGTCTCACCTAAATGAATCCAAGTTATGGAGCTATTCTAATGAAACCTTGCTTAGATTGGTTATTGAATGATACCTTTCCATGGATGATTATGACCTATCTTGGATTGACACGATGACAATCCCTTTCATGGATAACGAGATCAAGTAAGAAAATGACTATTTTGTGGGATTTATCAGCACCAAGAGGACATTGATATGGAAGCTCTTTGTGAGTAATGACCGAGTTTCTAGAAGCAATCTCAGTATCCCTTATCTATGTGACCCCATAGATGATTGTCTAGATAGACATTAACTAGTGTATCAACCTAAGCTAGAAATTCATAGTCCTTACCTTGGCAAGTAGGACAACCCATTACAGTGTGGGAGACACCGAGGGATCATGTTATAGCTCACATAGTCTTTATGTCGGTTAAGGCTAATTCCCACAATAATAATGAACTAAGGTTACTTCATGAAGTATCTCACATGTTCTCAAAGGTTTTAAAGGTGTTATCTTGCATTGACCATGTTTTATGACTCATATTTTCTAACCCTTTTTGTAACACCCCAAAAATTAGCAGGCTAAACTAGAGCTAAACATGACGGTTAACATCAAGCGGTCAAGGATGCCAAAGCTATCCAGGGCACTGCATACACTGCCAGGAGGGTATTCACGACCCATGGTGGACAACATGCTCCATGGTTCCACCCGAGGAGTTGAGGCAGTAAGGCCCCCAAGGCTTGCCAAGTTGGCCTCCTCCACACTAGCCAGTGCACAACTCGTGAATGCCTAGACAGCTCGTGAGAGTGGTCATGGTCTTACCTTCATCATGTGGGGATTCCGTTAATATGGATTTATACTTGTCAAGGTACCACGAGCACGTTCAAGGGCCATGGTTCCCTTGACTTCTCGTGAGCTTGACCGTGAGGCCTGGGCACCCCACTTTAATTGGGTGTTATTCTGGGTAATTCCTTTTTAAATGGGTATTAAGTGAGTTCATTTTGAATAATTTTTATACACCTATATAAGTAATTTTTACTCAAAAACCAACCTATTCAAAGTTGGAGCTAGAGTTCAAGAAGCAAGGTTTTCACACAAAAATTCATAGAGATTTGTGACCAAGGTATGATATATTTTCATGTATGGATAGAATTCATTCGTGGAATCTCTTCAAAATGTCAATTTTAAAGATAGAAATCCCCAAAAGTTAAGGTTTGATTCCAAAGTCATGGGTTCATTTAAAAGTCAATTATAATGGTTAAATTATGTTATATTATGTGAGAATCAATGATTTCTTATTGTTTTTATGTTGATATCCCCAAGAACCTATTAAATCCGCATATTTCTCAATCTTAATCTTATGTTGTGGGGTATTGTTGAATGTTGATCCAATTGAGTGAATTATGATTTTTTATGCTTTAATTGAGTAGATTCAATGATATTAGTGTGTTACATGTATCCATTCCTAAACCATGTCTAGAAAGATATAATTAATGTAAATGTGTTTTATGCCATAAAAGGGGAAATTCACGATTTAGATATAATCTTCGAAGATGGATGATATAAATAGTATATTGCTTAAGAATTGAACATATATACATGAATTGAGTTAGTTTAAGGTATACCTGATGATCTATGATTATAGTGGTTGAGTTTGGGTCTATATGATGAATTATGTTTAGAATTGCCTAAGAGTAAAACATGTATGATAGATTATGAGTCGACTTTCTTTAAAATCTAGGCATATATGATGAATGATAATTGATAAGGCTTCTAGAGTAGAGCTAACATGATGAGTTATGACTAAGATGGTTTGAGAGTTAGTCTTATATCATAATTGTTGAATTTACCTATACGATCTGCTCTACTAATGCATGAGGTGTTTGAATCAGTTGACTTACAATGAAATCCAAGTACAATGCTTGAATTCTAAATGTGTTGACTGAAAGTTTGTTATAAACCTTGAAAGGGAAAATATGATATTATGCATGTTTTGTGAAGTTTAAGTATACGCTTTAAGAACACTTTGAGAGTGAAGCATCCATTATTACGATAATGTTGTTGTGTTGATTGAAAGATTATTCTCATGATCACATAATGAACATGATGTGGAAGTTTTTGTCACATAATAAAGATCCTAGGTTGAAAGACTTTCTCAACTAATTGAATCTAATGTTACATGTAAAAATGAACGGTGAAAGGTTATTTACACACGTGATTGGACTAATTTAGGGCTATATTTTTTTTATATAAATAGTGTCCTTAAATGCTTGTTTTTTCTCAATTACTGATGAATAACTTTAAGTTTTAGGTATTTTGAGTTTAAGGCAAAGCATGGACACTACTTGCCAAAAAGGAGCGAAAAGGTTGTAACGAGCGTAGAAATGAAGGCCTGATGATCGTCGAGTCCACTTGGCGACTCATTAATAGGTCTGAATATGTCCCTTTGTTCCAGTGTCTGAACCCTAAAGGAAGGGATCAAATTGGAGGAGAAAAAGAGCAGTCGCTGCATCACCAAAAAGTTTCGCGAAGAAGTACCTTATCACCCAATGACATAGAACACGAAGATGATTAGATTAAATGCAAGATGACCATGAAGTTACCAAAGGGAAAATCATGGATTTTGTCGGTGATTTAGATTTACTATACGGAATTATCCACTGCAGCACTAATCTGTGAAAACTATAAATATTTATTAAATGTTTTATCTTAGGAGAGATTTTCATTTAATATAATTTCAATATTAGAGAATAGCAGTTATTTATATTTTTGCTCTTCGTTTGAGAGGTTTTGGAGACTTGAAGAAAAAGAGGGTTTCATCTCCAAGGATTTGGACTTGGGTCTCTTGGATTTTTCATTCTTGGCCTTTAACAAGAATTAAATAATCATACCCATTTGAATGAAAGATAATTTAGGTATAAATTTCTATCTCTTGATGTATGTCTAAAACCCCCAATTCTTGGGGTGTGATTCAGCTAATATGGGTTAAAATTGTTGTTGGGTCTTGCTAGTTGATAGATTAATTATAGTTTAGATGTAATTACGTTTAGTAGTTGTGGATGAATCTAATGAATTTGTAGTTGCAAATACAAGTTTATTTGTTTGTTTTCGGCTTTTTCGAGAGAGAAGTCATGAAACTGAGACTACCAAATTGATGGACTGGTGGGAGTGGGTCGACATGACTCGAGAGAGTGAGCCCTAGTCTTATTTTCACACACTTAACTCGGAGAGTGAGTGGGTTAAGCGTAGGATGGTCTTTATGCAGAAAGTTGGAGGAACCCATTTGAAATGGGGTAAGTTGCTCGAGAGAGAGATTCCACCCCTTAAAGCTTAGCCTAGTCATAGTTATTCTATATATCTCCTATTAAAAACATGTACCCAACAATTTAGATTAACCCGTATTCCCATCACATTCCAAGAATTCTGCCTCTCTTGATTTAACACTCTTTTGTTAATTTTTTCTGTTTTTACTACTTCTGACAAAACCCTTATCGTTAATTGACGCTTTCGTCACCCCTTTCAATTTATAATTTTTTATTATCTTTAGCTATGACTAGTTAGAACACAATTTTACTTTATTATTAATTTTCACCACCGTTCCTTTGGAAACAACCGCAACCTTTGATTGTGTTACTATACTTTGATACGATCATTGACACTTGCATTGGATGTTGTGTCTTTAATGACGTCACCGATCAAAATGGCGCCGCTGTCGGGGAGTGGTATTAGGTGAAATTTTTTAGATTAATAGATTTTTTATTTCTTCCTAGTTGTAGTTCACTTATTTGATTTGTAGTTTTGTTTTGCTGATTTATACTTCAAAAGAAAAGGAGGTAAACATATCAATCAACATTTGCAAGCTAATGGAATTTCATCCACTAAAGGTAATCATAATTTGGGATAACCTTCAAACAAATTTGAGGGTGAAAGGTTCCACATGTCATGGGCAAGGTTTAAAGAAGTGACCACTCAATGCCCATTTTATGACATTCACAACATCATCCTCATTGACTATTTCTACAGAGGTCTTGTCCCCCAAACCAAGAGGTTAGTCGACCAATTCATTTCAGATAGTATTGCAAGACAACCATATCAAATGGCAATGCAACTTTATGAAAACATGGCTAAAGTGATGCAAGACGTAGAAAAATACTTCACGATAGCTATTTGATGACTCAAATTGATGAAGTGGGCAAAAATATGGTGAATATTGAAGCCTAGTGCAAGAGTAAAGATAAATATTTTTCCCTTTATGAGAAAAAAAGTCATAAGGATAATGCAGTTGAACGCATTGAGGGAATGATCTCAACCACTCTTCTCAAGGTGAATGAGCAAGATAGAGCGCTGGAATAACTAAAAAAAGGCACCAAAGGGATGAAGCGAATGATTTGGTCTCATTCCAGATCTATCCTATAGCTCAAGAAACTTGTGGGTCATGCATTACCTCACATCTACTAGCAGAAAATAGGGGGTTGCCTATTGATGATGTGGTTAACCCCAACAATGAAACTTAAATGGTTACCTACGTCGTGAAACAACGTTAACTAAGGTGCATTTGGGCGATGAAGCATGGCAAGTGTTATGAAAGAAGGAGTTTAGTGAACAACAAAAAGTGTTAGTAGGTAGATGACCGAAGATTTCGGCGACCCCGATCCAGTCGCCATGGACTCAACGCAACTTTAATCTAAATTCTATAAAAGTCGGCTAGTCCAAGAAATTATTGGTGTATCCCTAACTTTTTTGGCAATCCATATCTACACTTCCATTTGGATTCTAAGAATTTACTGGGTATTATGTGAAACCCGGCAAGGTGAGTGAAGGCTGGGCGTGTCGCCGAATGGTTAGGTGACCATGACTAATGTCAACAAATGGGCAAAGAACTAGAAGGTCTTTAGATTCAAAGGTGTAACTTTCATAAAATCTTTATAATTCCCCCACTTTTATTTCCTCAAACTCACACTTCCACCTTTCCCTTTATATTCATGCACCTACATTATATTTCGGATATTGAGTGTTCTCGGATTTGGGATCGCCTTGCCCCGTAGCATCTCAATTTTATCTTTATCAGTATCTAAGGTTGGTTTCCGAGCCGAAACTTCTTGTATTAAAAATTAAAATCAAATGCAGTGACATTACTTTGATTGATATGTTCTAGACCTTTCTTGTAGAATTAGAATGTTTATTTTCCTATTTAAGTTCTCAAATTTAGGTCCCTATGAGGTAAATGATTGGATACTAAAAATTGTACTTCAAATTGGATGGAAGTCGTGGATTATGTTTGATCAACATTGTGTTATATCCTAAATTAAGTGGTGCATGCCTTAATTTTGTTTTTAGGGGTTGCAAGGCTGAATTCGAGGAGTTGGATCAAAAGTAGGCACATTGGGTCATATGGTGAGCTGGGTCGAGCTCGCCGAATCACTTAGAGGTTCACCTGAATTCCCCATATCTTCTTTAATCTTTTGCTAAATATGATTAGAGATTCTTTAACTTTAGGCGATAAGTATGAACTCGCCAAATGCATTCGACGTCTTGCCAAAGTACTTCGTAGTTGCTCTTTGTCTATACCCTTGTTTCCTCTGTACGCTGCACTCTGAAAATCACTAAAGTGGTTGCCTGCTTTATCAAATTGCTCGGTGAAGTGCCTCTGCATTTGAACTTCAATGTTTTTGTTTGACTACTTTTTAACTTTTTTTCGAAGCTTTACAAATATCGGTAGACTAAAAGTAGCATGAGATATGACACCTCGACAAGTAAGATCTATGAATTTCAAGAAGAGCAAAAAGGAAACAAACCCTCCTAAAATGGAGAATGAGGAAAAGATGCCCAATACCAGTAAGAGGACAAATCCCCCAGACCCCACTATTCGCTCGTGGAAACATGAAGTCTTTACCGCTATCCACTCTTTCTTAGCAACTCATGACTTGGACAATTTCAACAAGTTATTGCCAGTGAATCTTTTGAAGAAGCTCTAGGTACGATCATCCCATGCCATGCCGGCACATCAGACAATAATGCCCAAACACACAAAATTACTGTGTAGACATGATCTCTCTCTACCTTCTTTTCTGTTTTTCTCTATTATTCACTTTTGGATTTTTGTTATTTATATTTTCGGATAAACATTTTTATTCATGGTGGGGTGAGTCCCACCTTTGTGTGCTACTCATGAATCATGTTTTGTTGAGCATTTGGGTTGTTCTGCTTTGGATGATTGAACTTATGTCTCCCTTTTGATTATAATTGCAAAATGGTTTTGACCCTTCCAAAAAATTTTAATTTTTTCATAAAATTTTCCAACCTCTTGGATGTACTTGAAATGTGGTTGTTCTTATGAAAATTTAAGTCTCAGTTTTGATCAATACCAATGACTTAAATAGTGCTCACAATCGAACGAACATGAATGTACAACTACAACGAGGCCAAATAAAATTGCATGGACAATATGCGAACTCTTTGCATCTCATGGTGATTAGCCAATTGTAAAATCGATTATCTTATAATGACCGTTGTAGACTAGCTACAGTTTGAAGTCTTGTTTCACATTAGTGTCAATGCCTTTTTTGTCAAACTTACCTTGAACCATGCATGACAACACCTAGAATTTGCCCCGTTGGTCTAGTTGACTAAGTAAGGCTTTCACTTGATATGATCTAGACAAATTTATAGAGCGTGAGCCAATTTGACATATACCCTTTTATGACCTACCTTTTGAGTGTGTGAACCTCTCTTGAACACCCCTTCAACCTTAACCTTCTTTGGAAGAAATGTGATGAAAAATAGACCTTTCTGAATCCATTACCCATCATCCTCATGATTATTGGTTTGATTAAAATAACCAACTTACGCCAAAATCCTATGTTAGGAGTGTGGCGAAAAGAAAATTGAAAGTCAAGAAGTGCAAAGAAAGTCTCTCTTAACCGATGGTGTTGCGAAAAGTAGAAACCCTCCATATACAAAAAAATGAAAGAGAAGAAAAAAAAAAGAATGAATTGGAAGTTGTGGAATAAAGTTCTAAAGAAAAAGGGTTTCCTATAAATCCATAGAAGTAAATAATAGGATGACTTATGAGCACTAGAGAAAATGATGAAGGAAGAGAAAAGGAAATGTTGTGAGCACCACAATTCAAGAGGATCATACTTACTGAGCCTTAATGACCATACATTTGCATTCAGCCCCATTACAAGCCTTAAAAAGAGCTTTTTGATCTTGAGAAACTTGAAACAAAGGTCGATACGAAAATTTGGGCTAACCTATGGGTGAAAACATGCATTGCATTTTTCTTTTTGAGTGTGAGAGTTGTATCTGATTCCTAAACTTTAATAGACTATAACTTTGTGTGTGAAAATGGAATCATTATTTTATGAGGGCATTCAATTGATTTTGTTGAGCTTGAACTTGCATTTGAAACAAGTATTGCGGGCTTGAGAATCTTTTGTAATGGTGTGTATCAACTTGAATCCTTGAGTACACAATTGATCTTTGCATGAGTAATTTGAGTCTTTTTGTGTACATCATGATTGAATCTTGTGTAGCAGTGTTTGAGACATTTTGTTTGAACTGCTGAACTTGAGTTTTACTTGAGGATAAACAAAAGTTTAAGTTGGGGGTGTCGATGAGTTCACATATTAGACTCATTCTATATTTTGATATAAATAATGTCTTTAAATCCTTGTTTTGTCTCAATTACTAAAGAATAACCTTGAGTTTTAGGTATTTGAGTTTGAGGCAAAGCATCGACACTACTTGGCAAAAAAGAGTGAAAACACTGAAAAAAACAAGGAAATGAAGGCCTGATGATCGTCGAGTCCACTTGGCGGCTCACTGATAGGTTCGAATATCGCCCTTTGTTCTAGTTTTCTGAGACCTAAAGAAAGGATCAAATCGGTGGAGAAAAAGAGTAGTCAACGCATTGACAAGAAGTTTCGTGAAGCAGTACCTAATCGCCCAGTGACACAGAACAGAAAGATTCTTGGATTAAGCGCAAGACAATGATTAAGTTACCAAAGGGCGAATCGTCGATTTGGTCGGTGATTCCGACTTACTATGCCGAATTATATGCTGCAGCACTAATATTTAAAAACTATAAACATCTTAAGTGTTTTAGCTTAGGAGGGATTTTCATTTTTAATTTTCATTAAGTAGAAGTTTATTTTTAGAGAATAGTAGTTTTTCATTTTTTACTCTTAGTTTGAGAAGGTTTTGGAGACTTAAAGAAAAAGAGGATTTATTCTCCAAGGATTTGGACTTGGGTCTCTTGGATTCTTCATTCTTGGCCTGTAACAAGACTTAAATCTTCGTACCCATTTGAATGCAATCTTATTTAGGTATACATTTTATCTCTTGATATGTGGCTAGAAACCCCAATATTTGGGGGTGTGATTTAGCGAATATGGGTTAAGATTGTTGTTGGGTCTTGCTAATTATAGTTTAATTGTGATTTTCTTTAGTAGTTGTGGATGAATCTAATAAATGTTAGTTGCAAATACAAGTTTATATATGTATTTTCGGCTTTTTGTACAGAGAAGTCATGAAAGTAAGACTATTAAATTGATGGCCGGTGTGGGTGGTCGACATGAGACTCAACTTGAGAGAGTGAGCCCTAGTCTTATTACCACACACTCATCTCGAGAGAGTGAGTGGGTTAAGGCATAAGATGGTCTTCATACAACAAGTGGGTGTACGAGAGAACCCATTGAAATGGGGTAAGTTGCTCGAGAGAGAGCTTATCCCCGTTATAGCTTAGCCTATTCATAATTATTCTATAAACCTTCTATCAAAAACATATAGCCAATAATTTCACTTAACTCGTATTACCGTCACATCCCAAGATTTCCCCATCTGTTGATTTAGCCTTCTTTTGTTAATTTTCTATTTTTACTACTTGGGACAAAACCCCACATATAATTGACGTCACCCCTTTTGATTTATAATGTTTTTATTCGATAATGTCTTTTGCTACGACTAGTCAAAAAACACAATTTTACTATTCCATTAATTTTCACCACCACTCCATGTGGAAACGATGCCCCAACCCTTAGTTGGGTTATTATACTACGGTGCGATCGTCAACACTTGCATTAGAAGTTCTGCCTTTGATGACATCACTAATTAGTTAACTAATGAGCTATCCTACTAAAACAAGTTATGAATTAATAAGTACTCTATGGGATTAACTTAGCACCGAGTGTATATTGATGAGAGATGGGAACTCTTCCGACAAAAAGGTTGGGTTTCTAGGTGGAATCTCCCCCGACCAAAAGGCCAAATTCCTAGAAGCAATCCCTTGAGATGGAAGCTCTGTGCCAGAAAGGCCGAGTTTCTAAAATATCTCCTTATTCAATAATACACGTGCCCCTTACGAAATTTAGCTTATGGATCCACCTAAAGCTAACAGACCTTGATCTTACCTTAGGAAAGTAGGCCAACCTTTTTTGGTGTGGCTAACACCGAAAAAATATGTATAGCTCACATAGTTTCATGTAAGTTAAGGCTTATTCCAACAATAAGAAAATATTGATGAAGAATTAATGGGATTTACTTAGTATGGTGAGATTAATTGGGACTCATCCATGCATTTCACAAGTAAGCTTTGAGGATATAAATGAAGTGTTTCGCTTATGCAATGATGATTTATATATTGACTACGTTTATGACTTATGATTTCCACTATCTTCATGATGATGTTTAAACTTATTAAAATGCATGATTTCAAATGAAATGTCCCTTTTATCACGTTTTCAATGTTTTTATGCATGGCTATCATACTTGGTGAATTTTGTACTAACGACATTTCCCCCAAATGTAGGGTCTGGTTCTCGAGGTGATCATTCTAGTGTCTAAAGTTGGGACTTACGAATCTTCTTAGCTTGTTCTCTAGTCCTCATGGTTCGAGGACATGTCTTTCTTATGTTATAGTTCCTTTCATATACTTTCCTTTTTAGACATGTTTTATGGGCTAGATCCTATTTCATTCACTATTATAGAAGATGACTATAATGAGACAAGTGTCTAGACTCCACTTTCACCTATGAAATTATTTTGACTTGTATTGTCTTCTTACTCTTATTGTTTTATTTCATATGTTATGAGGACTAAGTGGCTTGTATTGCGTCCTTCGTGGTTTTATACGCCATGTTACATCTAGGGGGTACCCCTAGATCCTGACACCTTTTGTATCGTGTTTTCTCTTGGTCATTGCATGTCATGGAAATATACCCTTTTAGCATGAATTAAATTTTTTTATGCATGACTATTATTCTTGGTACATATTTCTTACTAAACGCATACTCTTGCTTACATTTCCCCAAATCTAGGGTCCGATAGACAGGGTTCTCAATTTCATCGCTAGAGGATGATTTGAGAGATTCCAAACTATGTTGAGTCCTCATGCTTTGAGGATGGATTTTCATTGTTTTCAGATTTCTTTCTTACTTTAAGTTTTGGTCATGTTATATGGGCTAGGCCTTGTTTCACTCTTATTTACTAGATGTATAATAATACAAGTCTTTAGACTTCTGCTTTGCTTTATAAGATTTCAAGTATTCAAATTGTCCTTTAAGCCTTTTTACTCTATTTCCTATGTTATGAATGCTAAGTGGATTGTATGTGACCTCTCGGGGTCCTATATGCCATGTTACACCTAGAGGGTACCTTGGGTCCTAAAAAACTTGGTAATGAGAGCACAAGGCTTAAAAAAGGTTGTACGAAGTCTCATAGGTAGCATTGAGTAAACTCTTGTTCATGAGTGTGGAGTGTACAAAACTTATGAATGAGAAGATAGAAGATGTTTAGGAAACTCTACTTCTTTCATTACTCTAAATTCATGTGGTAGAGTTTAACTCTATATGAACTCTCTCCTTATCCTTATCCGACGCTCTACATGATATGACTACTCAAAGATCTTATTCTAGAAGGAATGTGAGGGAGAATATGGAACAAGAAGCTCCTCTTTAAGCTCCCTAAGCTCTGGTTGACCCATTGAATGAGCAAGTGAATAATGTGGAATTTAGGGTTGCTTTTCAAGTGTTGGCAAAATCCATAACGTCTTAAGACAATAGGGAGATTATGGTTCCCGTAAACCAAAATGAGGGAGAAGTGGAGTGAGAAACTTCACTAGGATAAATCCTCCAGAGTTTCATGGTTTTAAGGTTGAGAAATATCCTCAAGAGTTCAATGCTGAAATTTATAAGGTGTAAATGATTAAAAGAGTGGCGCCGATACAAAAGACAGATTTTCTCGATTATCAAATTAAGGGTGTTGCACAAATTTGGTTCAATCAATTGAAAGAAGAGCGACATGAAGATGTGGGTACTCTTGATTCAGAAAAGTTCAAAATTGTTTTCCTTGATAGGTTCTTTCCTCTTTAGATGAAGGAGGCAAAGGTGCTTAAATTCATCAACCTTCGTTAATAAAGTATGAATATGAAGTAACATGCTTTGAAGTTCAAACAATTGTCTAGATATGCCCAAACCGTGATTGCCAATCCTAGGGAAAGGATGAGTAAGTTCATTTTGGTTGTGTCTGAAATTACGGTATAGGAATGTCACATCACTATGATTATCCATGATATGGATATTTCTCGTCTCATGGTTCATGCTCAACAAATTAAAGAAGATAAACTTAAGGGAAAGTCTAAGGATGCAAAAAGGTCTAAGAGTGGTGAGGGTAACTTCTCGCATTCAAGGTCCAATGGACACGATCGTTCTTAGTTTCAACAAAAGTTTTCGAACAATTTTCCTCCAATGCTTCTCCTAAATTCAACAAAGATAGGTTGTCTAATCCTAAGCCTCAAGGAGGGAATGGTAATGGATCTTCACTGCCTATGTCTACTTGTGCTAGGTGTGGAAAGAAACACGAGGGTAAGTGCCTAGCTAGCTTGTGTGGATGTTTTAGTTATTGAAAAAGTAGTCATAAGATGAGGGATTTCCCAATGCTTACGGATAAGGGAAGAGAGGGAAAACAAGATCCTCTTATTGGTTCGGATTCTAATGCTCTCAAGAAAACAAGTTCTATGCACTTTAGATTCGTGGTGAACAAGAGGATTCTCCTGGTGTGGTTACCGGTATGTTTAAAGTCTTCCAAATTTATGTTTATGTTTTACTTTATCCTGGTTCTATCTTGTCTATTGTGACGCCATATGTGGCCATGGGGTTTGATAGTCTTCTGGATGTGTTGCTAGATTCTTTTTCTGGTGATTCTTTTATGGCTAAGAGGGTCTATGATTTGGTAGAGCTTTTTATGGTAGATTTTTATGTTATCCTTGGTATGGATTGGCTGCAATCATGTTATGCTTGAATTGGTTGTAGGACTTGTGTAGTCAAGTTTAAGTTTTCAAATGAGCCTATACAAGAACTCAAAGGGGGAAATTCTACACATAAGGGTTATGTCACACCCGGAGAAAACACCCCAGATGAGACCGGCATCGTTAACCTCTCAGAGGTCGCAGACAAGCCTCTTTTTAGCGTTCATCACAATCATACAGTTAAATTTAGCGGAAAAATTAAAACTTTCAACATACTATTGAAGTATATTCACACTTCGTACTTAACATTCATAAGACTACAATATTCTAAAGAATTGTCTCATATATATATGAAACCATCTAAGAGTTAAAATCTAGACTTAGCCAATAAGTAGTCAATAATCCATATAGGCCTAAATACAAAAAAATCCAAAGAAAATATGATGGAAATAGATAATCCTAATATCTAAGAAAGTCTTCATAAGATGGAAAACAAATGATAGTGTCCTGAACATGAGTACCTACCAAGACTAGGAGAAAGAGTTCCCCGCTTCTTCAAATCGGCCTCCTTAAACTTCAATAGCCGAAACCTACAGATGCAGTAATATAAAGTAATGGGGTTAGTACGCCACATGTACTAAGAATGGGTATATGCACATAACATATAAGGACATGCATGAAAAAGGATCATTTATCATTTCATTAGAAAACATGCTAAGTCATGTGAAAGTATTCAATGTACATACCATATAACGTGTACAAACTAAGGATACCATCAACTTAAAGGATGATAATAATAAAAGACATATTTTGATAGAGTCATGTTAATATTCAATAAATCATATAAACATTAAATACAAAACACTTACCAATGATCTCATCCCCAACCTACAAGTGCAAAGGTCATGTGAAGCCCCATAACCCCACACAACCAAGTAGATAAGATAGGAGACCATAAGTAAAGCTTTGCTTTGTGTAACTTGTAACATAAGTAGTCATAACTTCGTATAACAATTTACCCCAATAACGTATTCATCAGAATGACTAATATTCATGTAAGAGTAACATCATGTATCATAAATATAGATCTTTCATGTCATCATATTACATAAGAATAATCTCCTAGGACTTCCCTTACAGTCAACTTGTGCAATGTCTAGGTAGAGTCACATACCCCTACGTATACTAAGCAAACTACTCAAGTCCCCCTAGTCAACCTTCACTTACTTGCCTTTCTTTTGACATGGAATCCGGTGTCTTTCGAACACCGAAAAGAGGGTATCTACCGGCCAAAGTAGAACCTACCTGACATAGCTTTCTAGGTGGATCCACTAGCTAGTATCCTATGGTGGCAACATAGTTAAAGAAATAGGAGATGTATTATAGACCCATAGATCCACATAACATGGAAGCCTCAATCTCATGAGAATTATTGTGAACCTACCTTCCACTAGGGAAGGGACACTTCTCATATCCAGTCCATCGGTATGTAGCTTAAGTCCCTTTTCTTGAATTAACCTTTAACATTTCTTTCATCATAAGCTTATCATAGGTCATAGGAGGTTAACTCCCTATATAAATATGATCATGAGATCGTTTAGGATTAGATGAGAATTTCCTTTCATCGCAACCATCATATGTGAGATTAACATAACATAGTCATCTTGTGTAAAGCATACAAGAGATTAGCGTAGCTTGCATTTTCGTAGTCTTATCATGATCTCAAATTTAACATGTTCATAGCCCTGCATATACACAAAAAAACATCATATATACTTTCATAACATAACATCGTGATTCATAGGCTAACATAAACATTATAGAGTAATCACAACTTTAGAAGACTTACCTCTTGCTTCCAAGAACCTTATTCATCTTACACTACACATAATCATACTTAGTGAAATACTCAATAAAATAATCAAGATCAACTTATCAAATCATGTACAATATCAATTCATAGCTTAGGAGAAGGGAAACATGTCGTAAAAGGGTTCATTCAAACCTTAAATCCCAACCCTAACGTTTACACATTATCAAACACTGTAAACATCCCAGACGATACCATCACTTAAAGAAAGATCATGTATCACATGACATTCAAACATTATTAATCAAATACACAAAAATTTGTGTGAAGTTAACCTTAGGAAATGGTTACTTTTCGTTAAAAATCATAAATCTAAGGTTAGGAAGAAAATCCATTTTATAGAGTAAAAACCCAAGTGTTTGAAGTTCTTGAAAACATATCTTGAAAGGACCTCTTGTGGAAAGGAATTCCAAGAGTTACAATCCCATACCTTATAGATGAAGAATCCACAAAAATCTTATTGGAAACTTCGAAACCTTCATTTTCTTCCTTAAGCTTTTCTTGTTCTTCAATGGAGTTTGGAAAAGAGAGCGTTCTTGAGAGATTGAGTGAATTTTCTTTTGATCTTATTTGGGACGTGTAAAAGTGGTCTAAAACTTACATAATATACATATATAGTCATCCCATTAATTGGCCAAAAGACCCTCCACTTAAAATACCAAAACGCCCCTCCTAAATTGACTAAAAATAGGATAGCATTTGACTTAGCCAAATCTTAAAATTTGTTAAGGGTTTCGGCTTTGACTAGGATTTTTAATTAATTAATTCAGTTTATAATTTAATTAATTAAGTGACATAGGGTAATCAATAAAGTACCCCTAAGTCACAAGGACCATAACAAACCCCTTTGGACCGTTCTAGGTTAGGTACTAGGATGTTTCTTTAGTTAGTTACCCGGCTAGTGTCACCCGGTTAGGTTTTAGAATTTCGGGTACACTAGTTATTTACTTTTAGTTAATCCTAGGTTATTTAGTTAGTTAGATAAGTTATTTAGAGACTAGGACTGGTTAGGAAGCTAGGACCCATGTGGATTTACCCGCACGTGCACCTGCCCCTTAACCTCCATAACCGAATTCGGTTGGGGCTTGGTCGCTTGGTCTCTTGCACATGTGCTTGCACATGCTTTGCTGCACATTTCTTGTCTAAGGACCATCACTATGTCATTGGTCATTAATTAATATACATGATCATTTTAAATGATCATTTGCTATGGTACCTAGGCCTTACAATTGGATGCCTCGTACTTAATATGTGAGTTAAAGAATTAAGCATTTTAGCTTGGGGGTCTTCATTGAAAATACAATTCCGAATCAATCTTGGACTGGGGCATTTGAACCATAGTGTATTTTAAGTTACTAGTTAATACATAGAAATTGGCTAACACCCTTAAGACAATATTCTCTAACATGCCCAATATTACTAAATATTTGGCATTGGGACGCCTATGTACCCCAATACATGATCTTAAAATCTAATAGACTCTTTACTAGACAGGTATATTTTCAGGAATGTTACATGGCACTTCCGGAGTGTTATATTATCTTCCCCTGAGAAACATTTGTCACCGAATGACACTAAAATATTTTTGGAGGGCAGGAAAAATACTTAATACTAGCAGCACCACCAGCACATAACATATCATTACACTTACCACTCAATTCATGATGCACAATCATATAAGAGATACATATTCATGATATATAGTTAGGAACTTCCTTCTCAACCTTATAATAAGCTCAAAATGCATCAAATATATACCATGATATCTTTCCTCTCAAGACAACAACAAAATCTCAAGAAAACATATACATACATGTTTCACATAAGTGCAAGAATAGAGTAAAAAGGAATTTTCTTTAAACTCTAGTTGGTACTATCATTTACCTACATATGCACCTCTTTATATAACAAGTCAATTTCATGATTATTTATTAATTTCTTTACTAAGATGAATGTATAATCTCAAAGAGTAAAAATATGAGGGTAGCGGGACTTCATGTCGGCTTCAGCCTTTCATGTTGCACTCTCAACAAGATGGTTCCTCCATAGAACTTTTACAGAGACCACCTTCCTATTTTCTCAACTCCTTGACTTCTCACATTAGGACAATATTTTACCATATGACCAACTTTGCCACAACAGTAGAACCTATTAGTCCCAACAAGACATTCACCCACATGTTTCTTACCACACTTACCATAAGTTGGTCTCTCTTTTGGTGGATCAACATTTCTCCCCTCTTGAGGTTTAGGATTAGAACCTCTATCATTAGGATTCTTGGAGAAATTAGAAGGAACCTGATTTTAAAACCTCTTCTTAAACTTAAGCTTGTCTTAACATCAAGCCTACTCTTAGAAGAACTACCTTCAAAAGACTTTGCCTTCTTAGCTTCCATATTCCTCTTCCTTAGATGACTATCCTCAACCTGTTGAATATTAACCATCAACCTCCTTGAAGAAGGTTGATGAACTCCTCTACTTTAGCTTCCCTTTGTTCCCTTGGAAAGAATCTGCCAATAAACGAATCATATGATAAAATACACATAGTGTCAAATCTCTAAAGGCACGACATAGGAGCATGAAAAAAAAAGAAGTTTCCTAATCATCACATAGCCTCTCATCCATAATTGCGGCGTGCTTAACACCCATTAAGAAGACACTAGGTAACGTGGTTTGGTGAGACATTGACCCTAAGGATATTTATCCTCATGCTCTGATACCAAGTTTAACACACCCGAAGAATACACCCTAGATGAAATCGGCGTCGTTAACCTTTCAATGGTCATCGCAGACAAGCCTCTTCTTAGTTTTCATGACAATTATACAGTTAAATTTAGTGGAAAAATTAATGTTTTTTGAAATACTATTGAAGTATACTTAGACATCATACTTAACATTCATAAGACATACAATATTCTAAGTAATTGTATCATATATATATAAAACCATCTAAGAGTTCAAATCTGGCCTTAGCAAATAAATAGTAAATATGCCATAGAGGCATTAATACAAACGAGTCCAAAGAAAATATGATCGAAATATATAATCCTAATATCTACTAAAGTCTTCATAAGCGAGAATATAAATGACAGCGTCCCAAACATGAGGACCTACCAAGACTTGGAGAAAGAGTTCCAAGCATCTTCAAATTGGCCTCCTTAAACTTCAATGGCCAGAACCTATAGTTGTAGTAATATAAAGTGATGGGGTTAGTATGCCACATGCACTAAGTATGGGTATATGCACATAACATATAAGGACATGCATGAAAAAGGATCATTTATCATTTCATTAGAAAACATTATAAGTCATGTGAAAGTATTCAATGCACATACCATATAACGTGTACAAACTAAGGATACCGTCAACTTACAACATGATCATAATCAAAGACATATTTTCATTGAGTCATGTTAACATATTCAATAAATCATATAAACATAACATACAAAACACTTACCAATGATCTCATCCCCAACCTACAAGTGAAATGGTCATGTGAAGCCCCGTAACCCAACACAACCAAGTACATAAGATAGGAGACCATAAGTAAAGCGTTGCTTCATATAACTTGTAACATAAGTTGTCATCACTTCATATAACAATATAACCGAATAACTTATTCATCAGAATGACCAACATTCATGTAAGAGTAACATTATGCATCATAAACATTATATTTCATGTCATCATATTACATAAGAACAATCTTCTAGGACTTCCCTTAGAGTCAACTTGTGCATTTTCTAGGTAGAGTCCCATACCCCTACCTATACAAAGCAAACTCCTCAAGTCACCCTAGTCAACGTTCATTTACTTGCCTTTCTTTTTAGATGAGGGATTATTCTCCTTAACCGACATAGACCATGTGAGCTAAACATGAAATCCCGTGACCGAAAAGAAGTGTTCTACCGGCCAAAGTAGAACCTACATGACATAGCTTTCTAGGTGGATCCACTAGCTAGTATCCTAGGGTGACAACATATTTCAAGAACTAGGAGATATATTAGGGACCCATAGTTCCACATTAAATGGAAGCCTCAATCTCATGAGAATCATTTTGAACCTACCTTCCACTAGGGAAGGGACACTTCGCAGATCCAGTTCATCGGTGCCTAGCTTAATTCCCTTTTCTTGAAATAACCTTTAAGTTTTCTTTAATCATAAACTTATCATAGGTCATAGGAGGTTAACTCCCTGTATAAACATGATCATGAGCTCTTTTAGGATTAGATGAGAATTTTCTTTCATTGCAACCCTTCATATGTGAGATTAACATAACATAGTCTTCTGGTGTAAAGCATACAAGAGAATATCATAGCTTGCGTTTTCAGAGTCTTATCATGATCTAACATTTAACATGTTCATATCCCAGGACATACACATAAAAACATCATACATGATTTCATAACATAACATCGTTATTCCTAGGCTAACATAAACATTATAGAGTAATCACATCTTTAGAAGACTTACCTCTTGCTTTCAAGGATCTTATTCATGTTACACTATTCATAATCATACTTAGTGAAATACTCAATAACATAATCAATAAAAACACATAAAATCACGTGCGAGATTAGTGCATAGCGTAGGAAAAGGGAAATGGGTCGTAAAATGATTCGTTCGAACCTTAAATTCCAACCCTAACGTTTACACGCTATCAAATACTGTAAACATCTCATCCAAAACCATCACTTAGAGAAGTATCATGTATCACACGAAATTAAAACATTATCAATCAAATACTCAACAATTCGTGTGAAATTAACCTTAGAGAACATTTACTTTTCATTAAAAATAATAAATCTAAAGTTAGGTAGAAAATTTGTTTTGTAGAGTAAAATCCCTTGTATTTGAAGTTCTTGAAAACTTATCTTCAAAGAACCTCTTTGGGAAAGGAATCCAAGGAGTTAAAAACTCATACCTTATATATGAATAATCCACGAAAATCTGATTGGAAACTTCGAAACCTTCGTCTTCTTCCTTAAGCTTTTCTTGTTCTTCAATGGAGTTTGGAAAAGAGAGTGTTCTTGAGAGATTGAGAGAATTTTAGTTTGATATGATTTTGGACGTGTAAAAGTTGTCTAGAAATGAACTAATATACATATAAGTCGTCCCATGAATTACCCAAAAGACCCTCTACTTAAATTACAAAAACGCCCCTCCTAAATTGACTAAAAAGAGCATTTGACTTGGCCAAATCTGAAAATTTGTTAAGGGATTCAGCTTTGATTAGGATTTTTGATTAATTATTTAAGTTTCTAATTTTATTAATTAAGTGACATAGAATAATTACAACAGTACCCCTAAGTCATTAGGAAAAGAACCAACCCCTTTGGACCATTCTAGGTTAGGTACTAGGATGTTTCTTTAGTTAGTTACCCGGCTAGTGTCACCCGATTAGGTTTTAGGATTTCAGGTACACTAGTTAGTTTATTTTAGTTAATCCCAGGTTATTAAGTTAGTTAGGAAAGTTAGTTAGAGCCTATGAATAGTCAGGAAACTAGGATCCACGTGTCTTTACCCGCACGCACGCCTGCCCCCTTACCGCCCTAACCGAATTCGGTTGGGGCTTGGGCTCTTGGTATCTTGCACATGTATTGCTGCACATTTCATGTCCAAGGTCCCTCACTATGTCCTTGGGCACTGCTTAATCTGCATGATCATTTTAAATGATCATGTGATATGGTACCTAGGCTTGTCACTTGGATGCCTCGTACCTAATATGTGAATTAAGGAATTAAGAATTTTATCTTGGGGTCTTCATTGCTGGTAAAATTCCAAAAAAGCTTGGATTAGGGCATTTGAACCAAAAATGTATTTTAAGTTACTTGTTAATACATAAAAATTGGATAACACCGCTAAGCCAATATTCTATAACAGGACCAATATTACTCAATATTGGGTATTGGGATACCTATGTAGCTTAATACATAATCTAAAAATCTACTAGACTCTTCACTAGACAAGTATATTTTCGGGAATGTTACATGGCACTTCTGGAGTGTTACGTTATCCCCCCCTTAGGAACATTCGTCTCCGAATGACACTAAAATCTTTTTGGAGGGCATGAAAAATACTTAATACTAGGAGCACCACCAGCACATAACATATCATTACACATACCACTCAATTCATGATGCACAATCATATAAGAGCTACATATTCATGACATATAGTGAGGAACTTCCTTCTCAACGTTATCATAAGCTCAAAATGCATTAAAGAGATACCATGCTATCGTTCTTCTCAAGACAACAACATAATCTCAAGAAAACATATGCATACATGCTTCTTATAAGTGCTAGAATAGAGTATAAAAATATTTTCTTAAAACTCTAGTTGGTACTATCATTTACCGACATATGCACCTATTTATAACACAAGTCAATTTCATGATTATTTATTAGTTTCTTTACAAAGAGGAATGTATAAACTCAAGGAGTAAAAATATGAGGGTAGCAGGACTTCATGTTGGTTTCAGCCTCCCATGTTGCACCCTGGACAAGATGGTTCCTTCATAGAACTTTTACAGAGGCAACCTTCCTTGTTTCTCAACTTCTTGACTTCTCACATTAGGACAATCTTTCAATATATGGACACCTTTGCCACAACCATAGCAACTATTAGTCCCATCAAGAATTTCTCCCAAATGTTTCTTACCACACTTACCATAAGTTGGTCTCTCTTTTTGTGGATCAACATTTCTCCCCTTTTGAGGTTTAGGATTAGAACCTCTATCATTACGATTCTTGGAGAAATTAGAAGAAATCTGATTTGAAAACCTCTTATTAAACTTAAGCTTGTCTTGAATATCAAGCCTACTCTTAGAAGAACTACCTACAAAATATTGCCTTCTTAGCTTCCCTATTCCTCTTCCTTAGACAACTATCCTCAACCTGTTGAACATGAACCATCAACCTCCTTGACGAAGGTTGGTGAACTCCTGTACCTTATCTTCCCCTTGTTTTCTTGGAAAGAATATGCCAATAAAGGAATCATATGCTAAAAGACACATAGTGTCAAATATCTAAAGGCACGACATAGGAGTATGAAAAAAAGAGAAGTTTCCTAATCATTACATAGCCTCTCATCCATAATTGTGGTGCGCTTAACACCCATTAAGAAAACACTAGGTAACGTGTTTTTGTGAGACATTGACCCTAAGGATATTTAGCCTCATGCTCTAATACCAAGTTTAGCACACCCGAAAAATACACCCTAGATGAAACCGACGTCGTTAACCTTTCAAAGGTCATCGCAGACAAGCGTCTTCTTAGTTTTCATAACAATTATATAGTTAAATTTAGTGGAAAAAATAAAGTTTTTAACATACTATTGAAGTATACTTAGAATTCATGCTTAACATTCATTATACATACGATATTCTAAGGAATTGTCTCATATATATATATATATATAAAATCATCTAAGAGTCCAAATCTGGACTTAGAAAATAAATAGTAAATATGCCATATAGGCCTTAATAAAAAAGAATCGAAAGAAAAAACATGATGGGAATATATAATCCTAATATATACTAAAGTCCTCATAAGCTATAAAATAAATGATAGCGTCCAGAACATGAGGACCTATCAAGACTTGGAGAAAGAGTTCCAAGATTTTTCAAATTGGCTTTCTTCAAATTCATTGGCCGGAACCTAGAGTTGTAATAATATAAAGTAATGGGGTTAGTATGCCACATGTACTAAGCATGGGTATATGCACATAACATATAAGGACATGCATGAAAAAGGATCATTTATCTTTTCATTAGAAAACGTGATAAGTCATGTGAAAGTATTCAATGCACATACCATATAACGTGTAAAAACTAAGGATACCATCAACTTACAACATGATCATAATCAAATACATATTTTCATTGAGTCATGTTAACATATTCAATAAATTATATACACATAACAATAAAAAACACTTACGAATGATCTCATCCCCAACCTACAAGTGCAATGGTCACATGAAGCCCCATAACCCCACACAACCAAGTAGATAAGATAGGATACCATAAGTAAAGCTTTGTTTCATATAACTTGTAACATAAGTAGTCATCACTTCATATAACAATATAATTGAATAACTTATTCATCATAATGACAGACATTCATGTAAGGGTAACATCATGTATCATAAACATATATCTTTAGTGTCATCATATTACATAAGAACAATCTCGTAGGACTTCCCTTAGAGTCAACTTATGCAATGTCTAGGTAGAGTCCCATACCCTTAGCAAACTCCTCAAGTCAA
This sequence comes from Solanum chilense, assembly GCA_032847665.1. Classification (NCBI taxonomy): domain Eukaryota; kingdom Viridiplantae; phylum Streptophyta; class Magnoliopsida; order Solanales; family Solanaceae; genus Solanum; species Solanum chilense. The sequence goes on along the minus strand of CM064972.1, from coordinate 35,093,705 downwards.
CCTAGTCAATGTTCACTTACTTGCCTTTATTTTTAAATGAGGGAACATTTGCGATAACTGACGTAGACCATGTGAGATAAACATGGAAACCAGTGACTTCCCCACACCGAAAAGAGGTTATTTATCGGCCAAAGTAGAACCTACATGACATAGCTTTCTAGGTGGATCCACTAGCTAGTATCGTATGGTGACAACATATCTAGGAGATGTATTTAAGACCCATATTTCCACATTACATGGAAGCCTCAATCTCATGAGAATCATAGAACCTACCTTCCACAAGGGAAGGTACACTTCTCGTATCTAGTCCATCGATGCTAAGCTTAAGTATTTTTTCTTAAAATAACTTTAACAACCTACAAATGTATAAGATAATTAATGCTTAATGTGTCTAGAATGCCTACGATTCGATCGGGTTCACACAGATTGATGCGCGTAGAACCATGACTTTGAACACTTGACACAGCCATGCCAATTAACTTGGGGAGTTATTTGAGCTAGGAAAGGTTGGATTAAGACATGTAAGGCTCCCAAATATGAAGATTTGCCCGGATGAGTCCTTACCATACTTAATAAGGGGAAATCTTAAGTTTTGAGGGACTAGAGGTAAAATGGTCTTTTTTCAAGCTAAGGGTAGTATCTTAATTACCCTAAATATGTAATTATTTTTTAATTAATATGGTGGAGGGAATTTTGGGTAGAGGGGACCATAATTGCCCATCAAGCAAAATCTTGCTTCACCTTGGTTCGAACCTAGGTGGTAGCAATGATGTAATTTGTTTTAATTTATTTGGTATATTAATTTAATAAATTGATTATTTATGGCTGATTTGAGAAAATATGAAAATCAGATTTTTATTTATTAATTATTAATTAGCATTTAATTTGACTAAGTCTTGCCAACAAGTCCTAGTTCTAAGGGGAAACAACCTCACACTTCTCTCCTTTACGCTTATCCATCTACCTCTCACACCTGCCTCTGTCAATTTTCACGTTTTCTCTGTCAAAGCTGTAACAAAAAAAAAACAAAAGTTCTTCAGAATTGAAGAACTTATAAAATACAAACGACAAAAACAATCTATCAAAATAAAGCTAAACGTTACATTTCTGACGGGTAAGGTGGGAGTTTCTGTGTTGGACGTTGGATTGGTGGTGATCTTGACAGCAACTTTGAGTGGTGAACAACACCAAGAATAAGTATGGGTTTTCTCTCTTGGAATCTTTTCTCCAAGAGAAATTTCTTTCTACAAAATTCAACGTATGAAACTAGGGCTGTCCCCTTTATTGTCAAATTTCTTGTCCCTAGTCTCCTTCTGATTTAAATCTAAATAAGGTTAGAAATCATGTTGTTGGTATCGTTGCTGGTATCTAAGTGTGAAACCTGATGTTCTTTGTGATTTGGTGTTTGGAAATAGCAAGAATGTTCAATGATGTCAACCGAAAATGATGTAGTGCAATGTGTAAACTGTTTGTTGTTGTTCTCTATTTTGAACCTTAAAATGGCTTGTTTAATGATTGGAATTAAGGTGCATAAGATGTGTAATTTGTGATGTTTAAATGAAGTTTAAGGTGGATGATCCTACGTAGAAAAATCTAAGCTAAAACAACAATGAATCTACACTTGAAAACGTGTTAAACAAATTGTGAAAATATCACAAAACGAATGTATGAATGTTGTTAAATCAAAGCAAGAAAATTTACTCAAATTTCCAGCACTTGGTGATGGAGTTTCGGCCAGAACACTTGAGGTTTGAGAAGTTTAAAAATAAATTTAAAACATGTGAGGTCATTAGGGATTGAACCCAAGACCTCACTACATGAAAGCTATAAAAAAAACGAGAGGTGTGGAATTCGAAACCACAACCTCTCGACCAAACAAGAGAGTAAAGAGAAATTTTACAAATAATAAAAATAATGAGAGGAGTCGGATTCGAACCCACCACCTCTTGGAAGAATGAGAAGGTAAGTAGAAAATGTAAATTAAAATAAGGTAAGGTTGTTGGGATTCGAACCCACAACCTTTTGAATGGATGAGAGTTAGGAGAAAAATAAAGGAGGAAATAAAATGTGGAAAGTGGGGATTGAACCCACAACCTGTTGAATGGATGAGAGAGTAAGAATAAAAATTAAGGAGAAAATAAAATGTGGAGAGTGGGGATTGAACCCACAACCTCTTGAATGGATGAAAGAGTTAGGAGAAAAATAAAGGAGAAAATAAATATGGAGAGTGGGGATTGAACCAACAACCTCTTGGATAGGTGAGAAAGTTAAGAAATAAATTGAAAGAAAAATAATGAGCTTGTAGGTGATTGAACCCACAACCTCCTTGCCTTAAAACGAAAAAGGGGTGGAGAACAAGAAGGAAATATTATGGGGTTGATGGGAATCGAACTAGGGTCTCCCAAATCTAAAAAATGCAATTATCAAGTTTACATTAAGATTAAGTGTTGTTCAAGGGATTCGAAATCGGGTTCCCTTGCCTGATTATGTATTGACACATAGTCATACGTAAACAAATATTTAATGAATGCTGCCTCTAAAGATCAAATCAATATCTAGGAAAATCTACAAGATCCATAACTCTTGTATCACATAATCTTGGGTAAACATGAATCACTTAGACAAACTATGAATGAAGCCTCATGGCTTGTATGTGTTGAATCATAAGTCTAGAATACGTTTAAAAGTAAGTGAATCTAAGATGTAGTGATGAAACGATGTAAAACCTGGAAGGGGTTAAGTAAGAGTGTGAAACACACTAAATGGCCAAGTACATTGGCATACGATGAAGTGAACATTCATATAAAGGGGTAAGTAATTATGAAGACCAAATGTGCTAAAGTTAATGAATGTGGTGACAACATGATAACATGCTAATGTGAAAGATGAGAGCAATCTCAAATGAGCATAAGTAAATGTTATTGAAACGTACTCACCTATGAGAGTGTAAAGTTAATGAAGAGACCAGTTTGTATGAACACTCTAATAAAAGTATTGAAGTTAATGCATACTTAATACTAACGACGAGATGAGAAATCATCTAATGAGCTATGATGTCCTCATGATAGAAACCAGCTTTCATGATGTATGAGTTGAATGTAATGGAACTTTATACGGAGCACCGATAGGCTAGCTATGAGCAGTGGTGCCTTCTTTTTGAAAAGGCGGAGGTTCACGTAACTCTCATGAGATGAGACTGTCCGACTTGTCGGGTATGGGTCTCCTTGTATCTCTTAGTCTTCGAGCCTATACTTTCAATATAGGGATCTGGCGGAGTTCAATTCCCATGTACGCTAGCATGTTTTGGGACACTTTTGCAGGTGATTCCACCTCTTTTGGGAGTGGGGTTTCATGACACTGGATTTCATGATGCTCACATGATCTATGTCGGTTAAAGTTAAAGTTCCCAATGAATGAATGAGGTCAGCCTCAAATGATGCACATAATGAAACGAATGACACCAAAGGTGTTAGGTTAGGATAATCAAGAGGTGAGTTAGATTCAAGTAATGACATTAGGTCATTCTTGGTCATTGCACAACAAAGTCGATGAAAGTCTTAAACTACATCCTAGGTATAACTGGTATTTACACTGGCCTATGAATGAAATGAAATGAAGTACGTATGAATGCATGAAGCAGACTCTATGTTTGCTAAATCAGACTCCCTAGTTGAGGTCCCTTATGTTGAGCCCTCATTTTTGGGAAATTTTAATTTCAAGTCCATTATTCCAAGGTCTCATGGATACAAATGAATAATATGAACAACGTTATGTGTTATATGAATTGTAATATGTGCTATGTGTACGCTGTTGTGTGCTGTGTGCAAAATGTTAAGTATGATGATGCATGTTACTCTCATGGCATAATTTTCCTAATCCAAATTTAGAAAGCTCATAAACTTTCGTAATTAACATTTCGAAAGCTCCCTCACTTTCCTAATCTCAATTTGGCAAGTCCACTGACTTGACCTTCTACAATCATGTTGTTAGCAAAGAGTTGTTTTTACACATGCATGTCCATGGTGTATGCTTGCATATACCCATACTTAGTACAAGTGTGTGCTAACCCTATACAACTCTACAATTTTAGGTACAGGCACAGGTGGACGCTAGAGCTACAGGTTGACACTGAAACTATTCGGACATGGAGCATTCATCCCGATTTGGTAGGCCCTCATGCTTTTCGAGGATGCTTGGCCATTATATTCTAGCTTTGTTGTAGAATTGAGATAGTGGAGTATGTTAAAATTGTGTTTCTTTCCTCTTTTTGTCCAGACATTGTATTGGTGCCATTTTTGCATGTATATATTTAATGCTATATTAAACTATTTCTTTCATTTGATAATCTTAATGTTAGATGGTTGATGGTGAACAATTATGAATCTAATAGAATGATTAGTATATATGTTAAGAAACAAAAAGTTTTAAATTTTCTGCTAAATTAACCTAAACGAAGTAAGTATGACGTAAGTAGGCTTGTCGGCGACCTCTAAGAGGTCAACGACACCTGTCTCGTCTGCGGTCTAGACTTCGGTCGTGAAAAAGTTGGTATCAGAGCCCTGGGTTAATTTTCGATAATAATAAGTTCATATAAACAACATTGAGTAGTTTCTAAGTCATGGTAGTGAAGTGCACCACTATCGTGGATTAGAGATTGCATGATGCGTAGGAAAATTTTCCTTCTTCTAATATTATGGTGTATTCTCTTATGTCGGATTTCTTGGTGTTAAGAGCGTATGTAACATCAACTCTTGTTGTTTCCAAAAGATGAATACAAGGAGAAAAGCAGGCGGGGAGATTGGAGGAGAGGCTACTGGGTAATTCAAGTTTCTCCCGAGGCTCCAGTTGTTGGAATATAGATGCCTCTTAACTCATCTGGGTTGACATATGGAGAAGTAAGGACAACTTTGGTACAAATGGCCAAATCTAGCACTTTACAAGCTCAGTGAATTGGGTTTGATTGATGTGGAGAAGTCTGAGTTGGCATCCTACCAACTAAAGGATGTAGCTCAATCCTAGTATAAGGTGTGGCAGGATAGCAGAGCCTTAGGAGAGGGTCCTATTACTTGGATCTTTTCAAGAATGTTTTTCTAGGGCGGCTCTTCCCAGATAAATGAAGGAAGGTAAGGTTAAGGAATTCATCAACCTTAAGTAGGGGTCGATGTAAGTCAGGGATTACTCCCTGAGGTTTGTAAGACTTTACAGCCCAGGAGAGGCCACCTTGTAGGAAGTATGGCATACTGCATATGGGAGAATGTATGATGGACTCTAACTCTTGTTATAGTTGTGGGAAACCGGGTCATATGATGAAGGATTGTCGGAATATGAGAAGTAAAGAACAAGCGAAGGAGAGAGTCCAGCCTAATGGTCGAGTGAAGAGGCTCCAAGGAGGCAACAATTCTTTTCACTTAATTCTAGGGGTGCAGGGGAAGGCACCTCAAGTGAAGTCTCGGGTGAGTAGCCTTAATTATTCCTTCAGGTATTTGACTGTGTATGGTGTGTATGCACTAGTATGAGGTTAATATGTTTGAGTCAAGATGTTAGTTGTTGATTTGTGTGACTTGCATGTTTACTTATGTTGTATGCTTTGATGAGACTAGTTTAGGAAAGAGTTCCTTAGTCCTTTAATGTGAAGCTACTCGTAGGTTTCAAGGATGTTCACCATCATGTTAATATGTGAACCAGATATTCACCAAAGGGGAGTATTGGATTACATATACATGCGTACGTTCAGTATATGACCTACTTATTGTTAGTAAAGAGTAGTGTCATTCGGGGACGAATGTTCCTAAGGGGGGATAATGTAACAACCCTAAAAATGTATAAGTTAAGTAATGCTTAATATGTCTAGAATGCCTATGACTCGATCGGGTTCACACAGATTGATGCGCGTAGAACCAGGACTTTGAACACTGGACACAGCCAAGCCAACTAACTTAGGGAATTAGTTGATCTAGGAAATTTTGGGTCCAGCAATGTAGGGCTGCCGGATATGAAGATTTGCCCGGATAAGTCCTTACCAGACTTAAAAAAGGGAAATCTTAAGTTTGGAGGGTCTAGGGGTAAAATGGTCTTTTTCCATGCTAAGGGTAGTATCGTAATTACCCTAAATATGAAATTAATTTTTTAATTAATATGGTGGAGAGGCATTATGGGTAGAGGGGGCCATAATTGCCCATTAAGCAAAATCTTGCTCCACCTGGGTTCGAACCTAGGTGGGAACAATGGTTTAATTTGTTTTAATTAATTTGGTAGATTAATTTAATAAATTAATAATTAATCACGACCCAAATTCTGGAATCCGGATGACAACCAGCGTCATTGACCTCTCTGAGGTCGCAGACAAGCCTCATCTTGTATTCATCACATTCATCTAGTTAAACTTGTGGAAAAGTTTAAAGTTTTTATATGTATGAAGTATGCATAGACTTCATTTAATTATTAACTGGATACATCATATACTAATCTCAACATAAGAGAACAACCATCTAACATAAAGAATCAATTTGAAACTGAAGATGAATATATCATAAATATTTTGCCAAACATGGCCTTATTACAAAGATTCGAAATGAAGGTGCAAAAGAAACGCTAGGGACAACATCCACTAGCTATTTCTAAAACTAAGGCTAGACTAAATCTGTAGCATCCTCGAAATCATGAGGACCTACCAAATGGTTTGGAGAAATGCTAAAGTCCAAACCGTTGGGGGTGTCGTCAACCTGTCCTCTGAACTGCACCTATAAAAATAGTGATTAGTAGGGGTTTAGTACACCACTTGTACTAAGTATGGGTGTATGCACACATGCACATAAATCTATGCATGATCAATGAAAGCTCTTTCTAAACGACATGCTATTTCTGGAAAGTCTAGTCACTAGACTTTCTTTAGTCTTTGATTGTGAATTGTGGTATGAGTATGATGTTTTTTAATGCATTCAAAGCAGACAACTCATTTTCTATATGATTACAATATATTATTATCATCAACTTAATTTTAGAACAACTCGGGCAAGATTTGAGATTTTGATCCTCTTAGGTCGAGAGCTCCTCTTTGTACACTTACATTATTTTTCAGTCTTTTCTTCTTGTTGTTGTATAGTTAAATAAATCCTTTGGTCCTATGTTTTAATTACAAGTGCAATGATTCATTGTAGTCCCATACCCACAATGAATCGATGTAAGTAATCCAAGGACTAAGAAATAATTTCCGTACCTTATAGTAAGTCTTTCTTTACACTATATATTCATTAACTTTTATAAGCAATTGTCTATTGATCATGCCATTCCTTTCATTACTTTCATGTTTTATATATTACATATGGGACCTCAACCCGAGGGCCTTCTTTAGCAAACACAAAGTCTGCTTCATTCGTTTATTTGTACTTCACATTATTCATTTCATTTATTCAAATCCAATCTGTAGACCTCATTAATCATTGATAAATCAAGAACTTATAAAATCAATTAGAACCACAAACCAACAACATGTTAAATATTACATCTATATACTTACAGAATCGAAAACAAGGATTACTAGGGAGATAGACATTCATTAGTATCATTGGGAAACAACCCTACTTTCAAAATTCATGAGTTTGAAAAGCCTCTTGGAGAAATAAATCCATGAGAGAAAACCCATACCTTAATTAGAACTTAATCTACTAAGACCACCTTGAACTAACCTTGAAGAAACCTCGAAGAAACCTTGAAAATCATTTAAGAAATTTTCTAGTTTTTTTTCTTTCGTTTTGTTTACAGTTTTTCTCACACTTATTTTCTGGTTTTAGTCGTGTATTTGTTTGAGTTTGAACGTGTTTTTTAAGTTTAGGAACTAACGTTGACTTATTCAACTTAGGTTTTAATAAGTGAATTAAATAAATTATTTAACTAATTACTAAAAAACCCTCCTAAGTTGACTAAACATAGGAGAACATAACACTTAGTCAAATCTGTAAATTGGTGTTGACTATGGTTTTGGTCAACATTTTGACTTTATATTAATCAATTAAATCCTTAATTTAATTAATTTAGGTACCTAAGGTAAGTAATAAAGTACCCTCACCCTTTTGGACCATCCTAGGTTAAGTACTATGATGTTTCTTAAGTTGTGCTAGGTTAATGTAAGTATTTCGGTTTGACCCCTTTAATTTAATTAATTAAATAGATAATTTAATTAATTAAGTGACGTATGGTAATTAATAAAGTACCCTTAAGTCGTTATAACCATAACTAATCCTTTGAACCATCCTAGGTTAGGTACTAGGTTGTCTTTTTCTTGTTTTAACCGAAATCTGGAAATTATTTTGTGATTTCTGTTTTGCCCCTTTAAAATTAAATAACTATTTTGCTAAATTAATTAATTATGTAAACTATGGGAATTAATAAATTACCCCTAATTTGTTAGGACCATAACTAACCTTTTGGACCATACTAGGTTAGGTACTAGATTGTCTCTTTAACTAGTAATAGGTTAGTGTTAACCCGGTTTTGGTCCTAGGTTGTCACGTGCACTAATGGGTCCAATTCGGTTTGTCCTCGGTTAGTTAGATATTTGGAGCAGTAGGTTAGAGTCTAAAATTTGTTAGGAAATTAGGCCCCATATGGAGTGGTCCCCTATGCACGTTTTTGTCCCCTTAATTAGCCTAACCGAATTCGGTTAGGGTGGTCCCCTCCTTTTGTACTTCTTCACATGTCTTGCACATGTGCTTGCACAGGGTTGGTTCTACTTTCCTAACTAACTATTAATTTATGGTTACTTTGGGAATGCCTACTTATTGTCCCAAGGACCCTCACTATGTCCTTGGGCACTTATTAATTTACAGGATCATTTTAAATGGTCATGTGGAATGGTACTAGGCTTGACACTTGGAAGCCTTGTACTTTGTGTGAAACTATTCATAATGTATTTTCTTTTAGCTTAGGGTCTTCATTGCAGGTACATTTATTGAACATCAATCTTGGGTTGGGGTATGACAACCCAAAAAGTATATTTCTTATTCGTATATAGAATATTGGCTAATATCCCTTAGCAAATTTTTCTATATTATGACCAATATTTCTCAATATTGGGCATTGAGGTGCCTATATACCCCTAATAGGCTATCCTAAGGGCATACTGGCTTTTCATTAGACATATGATTTTCCAGAATGTTAAATTATCCCCCCCTTAGGAACATTCGTCCCCGAATGACACTTATATATCATTTAAACAAAGAGGGTGACTTAGTTTGTCGTACTTAAACGTTTCTCTTTTGTGAATATCTAATACACACTTATTTGGATGATGCATATAATTCAAGATTATTTGAAGCTCTATTTTTTTTATTGGCAAATTTCATTCTCAATCAAACTAAACTTAATGCACATCACAAATCATGCAACACATGAAACATGTCTATGCTACATAAAAACAACACATGAAATGCAAACAAAACTTCGTTTTAACTCACATAGTGCTATTATAAGACATACGATTAGTGACCTATTATACCAAATCGAATAAAGCACTTAAGCTTAGAATTTCATAAACATAAACCAGACTTAGCAAGAGTCTATCTAAACCCCTAGATAAAATCTTGTTGGCCTTAAGATTTGAACCTAATGATGCCCAACTTAATTTCAAAGGGACTTGCCACTGGCCATCTACTTCTCTACATACCCCTTCGGCCTTAACATTGTCTCCCATGGGAGTACTAACTAGAAACGGTTCATGTAAGATCTCAGGCAGTTAGTCATATTGATACGTGTAGAACCACACCTTTGAACCTTTGCAACAGCCAAGCCAACTAACTTGGGAGTTGGTTGAGATAGAAAAGGTTGGGTCCAGCCATGTAGGGCTCCCGAATATGAAGATTTGCCCGGATGAGTCTTTCCCAAATTTAAAAAGGGGAAATCTTATGTTTGGAGGGTCTAGGGGTAAAATGGTCTTTTTAAGGCTAAGGGTAGTATCATAATTACCCTAAATATGTAATTAATTATTTAATTAATATGATGGAGGGTCATTTTGTATAGAGAGGGCCGAAATTACCCATTAAACAAAATCTTGCTCCACCCGGGTTTGAACCTAGGTGGGAGCAATGATTTAATTTGGTAGATTAATTTAATAAATTAATAATTAATGGCTGATTTAAGAAAATATGAAAATCAGATTTTTATTTATTGATTATTAATTAGTAATTAATTTGACTAAGTCTTGCCAACAAGTCCTAGTTCTAAGGGGAGACTACCTCACACTTCTCTCTTTCACGCTTATTCATCTACCTATCACATCTAGTTTCACGCTTTCTCTGTTGAAAGGCAGCGACAAAAAACAGAAATAACAAAAAAAGTTCTTCACACTTGACTAACTTATAAAAATACAAACGACAAAAACAATCCATCAAAGTAAAGCTAAACGTTACATTCTCGATGGGTAAGGTGGGAGTTTCACTGTTTGACGTTGGGTTGTTGGTGATTCTGGGAAGCAACTTTGAGTGCTGAACAACAACAAGAACAGGTATGGGATTTCTCTCTTGAAATTTTTTCTCCGAGAGAAATTTCTTTCTACATGATTCAACGTATGAAATTATGGTTGTCCCCTTTATTGTCGAATTCCTTGTCCCTAGTCTCCTTCCTATTTCAATATAAATTAGGTTAGAAATCATGTTGTTGGTATGGTTTGTGGTAGCTAAGTTTTAAATATGATGTTCTTTGTGATTTTGTGTTTGGAAATAGCAAGCATGTTCAATGATGTCAACCGAAAATGATGCGGTGCAATGTGTAAAATGTTTGTTGTTGTTCTCCGTTTTGAAGCCTTAAGATGGCTTGTTTAATGATTGGAACTAAGGTACATAATATGTGTAATTTGTGATGTTTAAATGAAGTTTAAGGTGGATGATATTAAGTGGAAAAATCTAAGCTAAAACAACAATTAATCTACAGTTAAAAACGCGTTAAACAAATTGTGAAAATACCACAAAACGAATGTATTGATGTTGTTAAATCAAGGCAAGAAAATTTAGTCAAATTTCTAGCACTTGGTGATGGATTTTCGGCCAGAACACTGGAGGTTTGAGAAGTTTAAAATAAATTTAGAACATGTGAAGTCAGTGGGGATTGAACCCAAGACCTCACTACATGAAAGCTAAAAAATGAGAGGTGTGGGATTCGAACCCACAACCTCTCGACCAACAAGAGACTAAAGAGAAATTTTACAAATAATTAAAATAATGAGAGGAGTGGGATTCGAACCCACCACCTCTTGGCAGAATGAGAAGGCAAGGAAGTAATGTAAATCTAAATAAGGTGAGAATGTGGGGATTCGAACCCACAACCTCTTGAATGGATGAGAGAGTTAGGAGAAAAATAAAGGAGAAAATAAAATGTGGAGAGTGGGGATTGAACCCACAACCTCTTGAATGGATGAGAGAGTTAGGAGAAAAAAAGGAGAAAATAAATGTGGAGAGTGGGGATTGAACCCAAACCTCTTGGATAGGTGAGAACGTTAAGAGATAAATTAAATGAAAAATAATGAGCTTGTGGGGGATTGAACCCACAACCTCCTTGTCTTAAAATGAAAAAGGGGAGTAGAACAAGAAAGAAATATTATGGGGTTGATGGGAATCGAACTAGGGTCTCCCATATCTGAAAAATGCAATTATCAAGTTTAAAATAAGATTAAGTGTTGTTCAGGGGATTCAAAATTGGGTTCCCTTGCCCAATTCCGTATTGACACATAACTCATACATAAGCAAATATTTAATGAATGCTCCCTCTAAAGATCAAATCAATATCTTTGCATATCTACAAGATGCATAAGTCTTGTACCACATAATCTTGGGTAAACATGAATCACTTAGACAAACTATGAATGAAGCCTCAAGGCTTGTATGTGTTGAATCACAAGTCCATCATAAGTTTTAAAAGTAACTGAACCTAAGATGTATGTGATGAAATGATGTAAAACCTAGAAGGGGTTAAGTAAGAGTGTTAAACACATTAAATGGCCAAGTGCATTGGCATATGATGAAATGAACATCCATGTAAGGGGATGAGTAATTATGAAGAGCAAATGTGCTAAAGTTAATGAATGTGGTGACAACATGATAAGAGACTAATGTTAAAGATGAGAGCAATCTCTAATGATCCTAAATAAATGTTACCAAAATGTACTCACCTATGAGAGTGTAAAGTTAATGTAGAGACAAGTCTGTATGAACACTGTAATGAAAGTATTGATGTTAATGCATACTTATAACTAATGATGAGATTAGAAATCATCTAATGAGCTATGATGTCCTCATGCTAGAAGCCAACTTCCATGATGTATGAGTTCAACGTAATAGAACTTTATATTGAGTACCGTTAGTCTTGCTATGAGCGGTGATGCCTTCTTTCGAAAAGGAAAGAGGTTCACGTAACTCTCATGAGATGAGACTGTCCGGCATGCCGAGTATGGGTCTGTTTATATATCCTAGTCTTCGAACCTATACTGCCAATATAGGGATCTAGGGGTTCAATTCCCATATAAGCTAGCATGTTTTGGGTCACTTTGGCGGGTGATTCAACCTTTTTTCGGTGTGGGGGAAACACTGGATTTCATGATGCTCACATAATCTATGTCCATTAAAGTTAAAGTTCCCAAAGAATGAATAAGACTAGCCTCAAATGATGCATATAATGAAATGAATGATACCAAAGGTGTAAGGATAGGATAATCAAACGGTGAGCTCGACTGAAGTAATGACGCTAGGTTATTCTTGGTTATTGCACAGCAAACCCGATGAGAGTCTTAAACTACATTCTAGGTATGACTGGTGATTACAATAGTATATGAAAGGATGAAAAATGAAGTACGTATAATTTATGATGAAGACTCTGTGTTTGCTAAAGAAGGCTCCCTAGTTGAGGTCCCATATGTTGAGCCCTTATTTTGGGAAGTCCTAATGTCAAGTCCATGATTCCAAGGTCTCATGGCATATGAAAGAATTATATGAACTACGCGATATGATATGTAAAATATGTTATGTGATGTTTGCAAAATGATAAATTTGATGATGCATGTTACACTCATGGAATAACTTTCCTAATCAAAATTTGGAAAGCTCATAAACTTTCTTAATCCTAATTCGGAAAGTTCACTCACTTTCCTAATCTCAATTTTGCAAGCCCACTTACTTGACTTGCTATAATCATGTTGCTAGGAAAGAGTTATTCTTACTCATGCATGTCCTTGGTATGTTCTTGCATATAACCATACTTAGTACAAGTGTGTACTAACCTTATACAACTCTAAAATTTTAGGTGCAAGCACAAGTGGACGCTAGAGCTACAAAATCAACGGTGCAACTATCCAGACGTCGAGCATTCATCAGGACTTGGTAGGCCCTCATGCATTCGAGAATTCTTTCCCCTTTAAATTCTAGCTTATTTGTAGGATTGAGCTAGTGGAGTATGTTCCACTAGAGTTTTTTTCCCGTTTTTCTTCAGACATGGTATTGGTGCCATTTTGGAAAGTACATCTTTATCGTTATAATAAACAAATTCTTTCATTTGATGATCTTAATGTTAGATGGTTGATGGTGAACAATTATATGTGTAATAGAATGTTTAGTAAGCATGTTAAGAAACAAAAAGTTTCAAATTTTCCGCTAAAATTAACATAGAAGATGTAAGAATGACGTATGTAGGCTTGTCTGCGACCTCTGAAAAGTCAACGACGCCGGTCTCGTCTGGGATCTAGATTTCGGTCGTGACAAACCCCAACAGAAACCAGTTCTATGCGTTGAAAGGAAGAGAGGAACAAGGGAAGTCCACAAATGTAGATAATGGTAACTTTCTTGTCTTCTCCTTTCCTGTTTATGCATTATTAGATCAAGGATCTACCTTGTCAGTGGTAACTCCTTTTGTGGCTAATCAATTTGACTTAATTCCTGAGATCTTACATAAACCGTCTTTTGTTAGTACTCCCCTAGGAGACAGTGTTAAGGCCGAAGAGGTATGTAGACAAATAGATTTCATAGTGGCAAGTCCCTTTGAAATTAAGTTGGGCGTCATTAGGTTCAAATCTTAAGGCCAGAAGATGTTATCTAAGAAGTTAGATGTACTCTTCCTAAGTCTTGTTTATGATTAAGAAACTCTAAGCTTAAGTGCTTTAGTGGATTTGGTGTGGTAAGTCCCTAATCGTATGTCTTATAATAGAACTATGTGAATTAAAACGAAGTTAAGTTTACATTTTATGTTGTTGTTTTGTGTAGCATAGGCATGTTTTCTATGTTGCATGATTTGCGATATGCATTATGTTAAGTGTGATTGAGAAGGAAATTCCATTATTTCAAAATATGAGAAGCTTCAGATGATCTTGAATGATATGAATCATCCAAATAAGTGTGAATCAGATATTCACAAAATAAAAATATTTAAGCATGATAGAGTAACTTTTGAAAGTCACCCTCTTGTTAAAATGATGTGTTGTGTTATTCGGGGATGAATGTTCTTAAGGGAGGGATAATGTAACATTCCGGAAAAATTATATATCTAGTGAAGATCCCAATAGATCTTTAAGAATGGTTATTGGGGGTACATAGGCATCACAATGCCCAATATTGAGAATTATTGGGCATAGTATAGAAAATTGGCTAAGGAGTATTACCGAATTTCTATATAATACCCAAATAAGAAAAATATTGGGCATATTAGAAAATACTGGCTTAAAGGGTGTTAACCAATTTTCTAACATTAATGTGCTTGCTTAAGAAATGTACCTGCATTGAAGACCCTAATCTAAAAACATATATTTTCTAGTATTTGCAAACAAAGTACTAGGCATCCAAGTGTCAATCCCAGTACCATACCAGATGATCATTTAAAATGATCATGTAGATTAAACAGTGCCCAAGGACATAGTGAAGATCCTTGGGACAATAAGTAAACATTCCCAAATGAACCATAAATAATAGTTAGTTTGGAAAGTGAAACCAACCCATGTGCAAGCACATGTGCATGACATGTGAAGAAGCTGCAAATGGAGGGGACCACCCTAACCGAATTCGATTAGTATAGGTAGGGGGGAAACGTGCACAAGGGACCACCTACTACCTAACCTAGGATGGTCCAAAGAGTTAGTTAAGATCACAACGACTTAAGGGTACTTTATTAATTAACCTATGATACTTAATTAATTAATTTAGAAACTTAATTAACTAATTAAAATGGGGGAAAACCGAATCACAAAGCAATATCAAGATTTCGGTTAAAACAAGAAAAAGACAACCTAGTACCTAACCTAGGATGGTTCAAAGGATTAGTTATGGGTATAACGACTTAAGTTTATTTTAGTAATTACCCTAGTTCACTTAATTAATTCAATTAGACATTTAATTAATTAAATTAAAGGGGTCAAACCGAAATTCTTACACTAACCTAGTACAACTCAAGAAACATCCTAGTACTTAACCAAGGATGGTCCCAAATGGTTAATTTTTATTCCAATGATTTAGGGGCACTTTAATAGTTACCGTAAGTACCTTCATTAATTAAATTAGCCATTTAATTAATTATGAAGGGTCAAAACCAAATTATTTGGAAAAATGTCAGATTTCACCAAGTATTGTGTTTTCCTTGTTCTAGTCAATCTAGGAGGGGCTTTTTAGTAATTAGTTAATTAATTTATTTAATTAACTTATTAAACCATAAGTTTAATGATTCAAGATCATTATTAAACCTAAAAATCATGTTCAAACTCATAGAAAAAAAGGATGCAAAAACAGTAAGCAACGAACGCAAGAAAAAGGCATAAAATTTATCGATTTCTCTAGGGCGATTTCAAGGTTTCTTCAAGGTTTCGTTCAAGGTGGTATTTGTAGATTAATTTCTACATAAGGTTTAAGTTTCTATACTGGACTTTTTTCTCCAAGAGAACTTTCTTTACAACTATTCAAAGATCTTGAAAACTAGGGT
Source organism: Solanum chilense (assembly GCA_032847665.1). Classification (NCBI taxonomy): domain Eukaryota; kingdom Viridiplantae; phylum Streptophyta; class Magnoliopsida; order Solanales; family Solanaceae; genus Solanum; species Solanum chilense. The sequence continues at coordinate 35,077,766 of CM064972.1, read as the reverse complement.
TGTTCCCGTGTTCTCGTCGAACTCCTTTGTCCCTAGTATCCTTTTCGATTCCATGTTGAATAGGTTAGATATAATGTTGTTGATATGTGGTTCTGGATGATCTTATGTGTAATGTTCTTGAATTATGAATGTCGATTAACCTATGAAGTTGTGATCGTATAAAGTTAAGTGCTTAAAATGTGAATCATGAATCAATGATGTGTTATTTACACCCGTAATTGTTGTAAGTGTTGATGTATTTGTACGAATGTTGCATTGCTGTTATAGTGACGTTATGAAGGTGTTAAATTCATAAAATATTAATATGATGCTGTCCAATATGTCTTAAAATGTTACCTTTAAGTCACGAACCAAGATTGGTTAAGAGAATGATACTATGTTAAGATGTGTCCAAAACTATTATGTATGAAGATGATTACGGTTTGTTGTGTATACCTACTCTAAATATGACTTTATGATGATGTTGTGTTCTTAAATGATCATATTATGCTGTTCAATCATGTTTAAAAACGTTATGCCTAAAGTTATTTTATAAGGTTGGCTAAATAGATCTCCATGAAATCATAATTTGAGTGATTGTTTGGCTTATGCCAATAAAATGGCTAACAATACATTGTTCAAAAGGGATGCATCCAAATGTCTATAATATTATGTTAAATAATTAAAAGATTGTCTAATGAATAATATACATATCCAACCAAGCATGAAAGAATGTAAAATTTGTCTTATACAAACAAAGAAGGTTACGTAATCTATAGCCAATTGTTTATGCCAATACTAATCGTATGCCAATAAAATTGCTAACGATACATAGTCTAAAAGTGATGCATGTAAATGGATACAATATTATGTTAAATAATTAAAAGATTGTCTAATGATTCATACATATTAAATTTAAATATGAACATAAGTAAAATTGGTACATTCCAAAAGAATGGTTATGTAGTTTAATATTCAAAGGTTGAGGCCAATACTAATCATATCCCAATTTTGCGTAGTTAGAGTATCAAATGATAATACAATCACTTCTAAAATAATTCAATGAACCCATAATCAAGGGCATGCCACTCATTGGGACAACTCCCAACATGCTCTAAAATAATGACATATGAACTCATGAAACTCATTGAATGAAGTGTTCATCGTCCATAAACGATGATATGAATCTACTACACTAAAGTAAGTAAGTAACGTGAGTTATAACATAATTAAAGGGGTCTAAAGTAAGTATTTTACCAGAATGGGTTGTTAGAAAGAAGGGATACAAGTCTCACTTACACCTAAGCTACTATGTTAAAAGAATACTCACGTATGAAGGTGTTAGAAAGTGTGAGCCAGTCTCATTAACACCAAAGGATGATATTTAAGGAAAATTCACATTTCATCAATGTAAAATAATGATGACCTATCATCATTAGAGTAAGTAAATCTCAATCTAGAAGCAAGCCTCCATAATGCTTGAGTCAACACTAGAAGATAAAGATGAAATGAACATTCACGTAAAGGGTTGAGTAATTATGAAAAGTAAATGTCCTAATGTTAATGAATGTGGTGACAACATGATAAGAGGCTAATGTCATGTTGAGATCAATATCAAATGAGCCTAAGTAAATCTTACGAAAGCGTACTCACCTATGAGAGTGTAAAGCTAAAGAAGAGGCAAGTCTCTATGAACACTCTAACGAAAGTATTGAGATTAATGGATAATTTCTCTCATGCAACTTAAGTTTTCTAGAGGCATACCCTTAAGTTTCCTAGAGGCATAGGCTATAATCTTCTCATGTTGCATAAGAACACACCCCAACCCGACACGGGATGCATCACAATATACCACGAAACCCTTTTTTACCCTCTGATAGGGTCAATACCGGAGCGGAAGTAAGCCTATCCTTCAACATTTGGAAGCTCTATAAACATACCTACTACCACTAAAACTTCTTACTCTTTTGGGTCAAAGTATTCAACGATGCACAATAGACGCAAAACCATCCACAAACCTCCGATAATAACCCGCTAGACCCAAGAAACTCCTAATGTTGATTGGAGTCAATGGTCTAGGCCAATTTTTCACGATCTCGATTTTCCTTGGATCAACCTCAACTCCCTCACTAGAGATGATATTACCAACAAATGCCACCGACCTCAACCAAAAGTCACATTTGATAAACTTGGCAAATAATTGGTTCTCCTTAAGCATTTTAATACCACCCTCAGATGGTCCATATGTTCACCCTCGTTTTTCAAATATACCAAGATGTCGTCAATGAAGACAATGACAAATGAATATAGGTAACTTTGAAACACTCTATTCATGAGATCCATAAATGATGTCGGGGCATTAGTTAGACCAAAGGACATTACTAAGAACTCATAGTTACCATATCTAGTCCGGAACATTATTTTTAGTATATTATCACCTGTCACCCAAAGTTGGTGATACCCCAATCTCAAGTCAATCTTAGAAAAGTAGCTATACCTTTCGAGTTGATCAAACAAGTTGTCAATCCGAGTGAGATAATACTTGTTCTTAATAGTGACTTGATTGAGTTGGCAATAATCAGTGCACATTCCAAGGGAACTATCCTTCTTCTTCATTAACAAAATAAGAGTACCCCATGGAGAAATACTAGGTCTTATGAAGCCTTTGTATAGTAAATGTTTCAGTTAAGACTTCAGATCTTTCAATACGGACGGAGCCATATGATCAGCAAGTCGATACCAAAATCAATTTCCTATTTGGGAGAAATACTGGGAAGATCATTCGGGAAGACCTCCGGAAATTCACTTACCACAGCGACCGACTCAATGGGAGGAATTTTGGAGTCTAAATATTGGACTCTTACTATATGTTATAAACATCATTTAGAGATCATCCTACAAGCTTTCAAACAAGAAATGATACAACCTCTAGGAATAGAATTTCCCTCCTTCAACTCTAAAAAGGGCTCATTTGCAAAGTTAAACTTCACCACCATCTTTCTACTATCTATAGAGTTAACGAAAACATGTAACCAATTCATACCCAATATGACATCAAAATCAAACATATCATGTTCTACGAGTTCAACATGAGTAACTCTATCAGGAAATATTATAGGACAATTTCTAGATACCCTCTTTGCAACAACTAACTTACCTACCAGGGTAGTTACTATCAAAGGTTCATTTAGAATGTCGGGAAAAATCTCAAACTACTTATCTATCAAGGGAGTTACAAAAGATAATATAGCGCCCGGAAGAAGTAAAGCATATACATAAATATACAATACTTTCAACATACCGATCACCATGTCTGGAGAAGTATCTTACTCACCCCTTGAGTGAAGTGCATAAAAGAAATTCATTTTAGGATCATCATTAGAACCACTTGCTTGCCCACTCTCCTTGTCTTTCCCCTTCACATTGGGCAATCTCAAACTTTGTGCCCACTTTTACCACAACCAAAACAATTATCCGTTCCCTTAAGGCAATCACCATAATGCTTCTTGCCACACTTTCCACTAGTTGGATTCTTGGTGAGTTAGTACCCCTACCCTTTTGAAACTTAGGGTTAGGTACCCTATCATCCCTAGCCGTAGGGAACTTGGAACGAAATTGGTTGGATACCCTTTTCTTGAACCTAGGATTGTCTTGGATATCAAGCCTACCCTTTAAAAAAACCTCCATCAAATGACCTTGCCCTCTTGTTCATCTTAGCCCTTGTCTCTTCCACTTGTTGGGAATAAACCAAGAGACGAGAAATGTTCATGTTTTCATGCAGCATAGCTGAATCACATTCCTCTTGTAAGTTATCCGACACTCCTGTCACAAAGCGGTTCATTTCATCCCTATGATCGAAAACCAAAGAAGGAACATACTTTGACAATTTAGTGAATTTCAAAGAGTATACAATTACACTCATACCTCCTTGACGAAGGTTGATGAACTCCACCACTTTGGCTTCCCTCTTCTCCCTAGGAAAGAATCTATCAAGAAAAGCCTTCTTGAAAATCTCCCAAGTCACCAGTCCACCTCTTAAAGGCCTATTGTCTCTCCATTAGATGAACCAAGTTTGGGCCACATCTTTGAGTTGGTAAGTGGCTAACTCGACCTTCTCACTAGTAGTTAACCCCATAGCATAGAGAATCTTTTTGATTTCATCAATGAACTCTTGGAGGTATTCTTCAACCTTGGACCCATAAAAAGTAGGGGAATTCATCCTAGTGAAATCCCTTAAATGGGAGGCCGTGGTACCAACTTGTTGGTTTGCTCAGGGTATAACCTCTAGTTAGCTTGGGAAATCATGGCTTGAACTTGAGTAGTGGCGGCTTGTGCTTGGGTAGTAATGGCTTGGGTCGTTTAGAAAGAGCAGCCCTTATATCACCATCCATCAATGGAGGATTGACAGGATCTTGTACATCATTAACATCTTATTCAAGAGGAGGGACTTTATCACCACGGGGAGGAACTCCCGCATTAGCAATATCTTCTTCAAATCTTTGTTCCACATTCCTTCGATTATTCAATTCCTATAATCACAATAATAGGATTAGATGTTAAAAGTACATAGAGATAAACTCTAGTGGCATGATATTGGACTTCCAAGAAAGTGAGAGTTCCTAAACATCACATAGGTTCCTATATATTAGTCTGGCGTGCTTCACAATTATGAGTAAGAATCTACATAGACATGGTTGAGATAGACGTGGTTAAGAGAGATATCGACATAAAGATATTCAACCTCATGAACTAATACCAAGTTTGTCACATCCAAGGACCACCCCCCAGATGTAACCGGAGTCGTCGTCCTCTTTTAGGACTAAGAGTAGCCCCTTAGCTTACATCATTACATTCATCGGTTAAAATGCGGAAATTTTAGAAAAAATATTCATTACTTCTACATTGAGGTTTACATAGACCTCTGCATACACATAATATTTATATCGAGTATACATACACCCTTTGTATAGGAATATTACTTAGTTTTGTACTTTTATTGCACATAGATATATATAAAATATAACATAGTCTCAAATGGATGTATCATCTCATACGCATCTAACAAAAGTATAATATTTTGGGCCTAGCCCATACATCAATGCAACTTCATAAGCTTGATAGTGGCATTGCCCTCAGAAAGTGAGGACCTACCCAACTTGGATGAGTAAGAATTTGAAGTCTTCCTTCAAAGTTATCTCAAAAGCCCTTCAACGATCGGAACCTACAATATTGAGAGGAAAGGGATAAAATGGGTTTAGTGCACCACTTGTACTAAGTATGAGACCATATGCACGCATACCACGAAATCATGCTAAAATGAACATTTCATTAAACATGATCTTTAACATTTAGAAAGTCTTATGCACATTCAATAAGACCATACCAATCAATAAGACATATTCATTAAGTCCAAAGCATGTACATCACAATACCATAATTCTAAGTCTAGTCAAGTCAACATGCACATCATATAATTGAACACATAGTCAAGAAAACTCTATCATCAAGTTGTAATAACAACAAGCATGGATAAGAGTTCATTACAACATAACGAAAGTAAGACAATTACCCATGAACCCTCATTAAGTCAACTAGTGCAATGACCAAGAAAAGCCCCATAACCTTAATCAATCGAGTAAACCAAATAAGAATCATGACCAACATCCAACATCACATAACATGACATTTAAGAGTACATATCATCATACGTTAGAATTATAGACCAACACATATTCATAAGTGAGACCAATCATCATATAGTATCATCATTATGTAAGATCATCATATATATGTCATGTACGGTTATAAGCATATACATACATAATAACATCCTCCCAAGACTCCCTTCAAAGCTAACTAGTTCAATGTATAGGTAGAGTCCTATACCCTACCTAGACTAAGTTAAATACCTTAGTCATCCTAGTTAGAGTTCCTACCTTTTATTCATTTTACATTTTGGGAACATCTTTTCTTAACCGACATATACTACATAAGACAATGTTTAATCCGATGTCATGGAACCCTACACCGAAGGAAGGCGGACTATTTTCCAAGGTAGTACCGAAACATGAACATAACAACTACGTGGATCCTCTAACTAGTATTCCTATGGGGGCAATATAGTTCAGGAACTAGGAGATATACTTGGGACCTTATTTATGCTACATTCATTATAGTTTCCAATCTCAAGAGTACATTAGTGATCCTACCTTCCCTATATGGGAGGGACATTCTTCGCTCTAGTTCACTGGGTGCTAAGCTAGAGTCCCTTTTGAAATGTCTTTATTAATCATCATAGCTTAATGTAGGTCATAGAGTATATCCTTGTGTAATCATAATCATTATAGCTCAATAAGAATTTCATGAGTATAGTCCTTTCATTACAATTCATATAAGTGAGGTTAGAACATTTACATAATCACTTCATAATAAGGAAGATTATTAAATTGTCACCATCATCATAACATTTACATCTTATCAAGCACCTCAAAATCCATAGTCAAGAAATTTCAATTCAACATCATACCAACCCTATCGATCTTAATATAATATATACTCGAATACAACATCATGACTTAATCACAATTAACCATAATTGAAGTAAATAATAGGGGGATCACAAGACTTACCGAGTCTCCTTCATAATTCATTATCAAGGTCTTACCATCAAACCTTAACTCAACCCAATAATGGTGAAGTATGATCACGCAATAATAACCATCATGATAACGAGGCTAATTGAATCACTACATCACAATCCACCACATAGCTTAAGATAAGAGACTTAGGTCAAAATCATAATCAGGATCAATTACTCAAGAACTAGAATAATAGGACTATAATTTATCTTAGTATATTAAGGTTTGATACAATGACATCATATAGTAGTAATTCAACCAATAACCAAGTCAATTGAACCAATATTACACAATTCATATCAAGATCATAATCTAGGGTTATGAGGAAAAGGTCATCTTCTACAAACAAGACCAATCCATCAAGAAATTATATAATTGAGTTATAATACATGTTAATCTACTAATAATATCCAAAATAAATCATAAACAAAGTAATTCATAACATCAATTTCGTATTGGATGAAAACCTACTTAAATTTTATTTTTGAAATTAATTTGATGGAACACTTTGAGGAAAGAAGTCTAAAAGGTTAAAGAATTCCATACCTTAATGTTTGATGAATATTTATGCATAAACATTTTTTATTATATCCCTACAACTCCTTTGCATTTGACCCTCTATTGAGTTCTTTAACTTGAGAGAGTAAGAAGATAGAAGGAAGAGAGTTTTGGGTTTTGGGAATTATGAGAACTTAGGTTAGGGTCTTTATATAGGTTGTTAATTAAATTAATTAGGTCTCCCTAACACCTAAATAATTAAATAACTACCTAATTAATTAATTTGTCTAACTTAAAAACGTGCAGCAAAAACAGTCCTCACATACGAAACCCCGACCCACGCCCTGTTGGTCCATCGTTTTTGTCAGATACTTGTCCAAAATAGGCCTTTTCCACTTTCTTTAAGTGTCCATTGATGGAGGAAATCAACGCCGCATGGATTGACACACGATTCGTTGATGGCAACAGTCTATGGACACTGCCTTTTGGCAGCCTCTTCCCAAATCACAAGGCTCCTCCTCAAAGGCCCTTGGTTGGTCCTTAAGGAGTCGTGCCCATAAATATATACTAAGAATAAACTCTAACACATGTTATAGACCCTTAAACCAATTTTCATCATTTTGCGACTCCTAAAACTTGGTCAAATAGGCTAAGGTACGCTAGCATCTCGTAGAACTAGTTTCCGGATGTCATGGACATTCTTTGACGTTTTGATCTCTAAGATTCCTAAATGACTTATATTCATTAAAATAGACCTTAACACGGTTTCTAAACCTTTTGACACTTACGTTGGGCTCTAGAACACGTCTTAGATTTTTGAAGTGTTACATGGGTATTGGTTGATTCAAGCAGAATGTTATAAAATATGAATGCTATGAATTGATTACTTGAATCATATTATTATCCATTCATAATGTTTTAAATCTAGGTGTTTTGATTGAATGCGACATATGGTCTTTGAAGGGAAAATTATGAGAATTATGTAAAACATGTACATATTATCATAATTATGTATGATCATGATATTTATGTAAATGTGTTATGAATATCTTAAGAATAAAGTTATTATGACGATGATGCAATTATGGTGTTCTTGAAAGTATATTCGCTCTCTCTTACACTCACACACTTATGAATGAAGTATAAATGAAGTTTCTATGATTATGATAATGATGACATGTTGATTGAAAGTCTATTATCAATTATACACTTATGAACAATGATGACATGTTGTGAAAGGTTTTCTCACAATATGGGGATTCTTATAAATCTATGAGCCATCTTGTGAAGGATGTTACTTTTACGATTTGGATTCTGGAATCCGAATCACAACTGGCATGAGGCCAATGAGTTGGCTCCACACAGAAGGCCCCGTCCAGAGCTACCCCCACTTGCTGATGATCTTGCTGATACGTAAGCCCAAGCCCGCACGGCTACACAGGCGGCGTCCACTAACACTACCCTGGTCGAGTCTATCCCGGGTAGTAGCACTGCCCCGAGCTCCTCTCGCACAGCCCCTCTACCGGCGCTGGTCCCGCTTGCTAGGGTCCAAAAATTAGAGGCGCAAATGGCTACACTTCTGCATCATATCCAGCCGTGGATGCAGAAGTCTATTATTGAGTCAGAAGAACGCCTAGAGCGGAAAATGGTCCAGTATACAGAGCGGAAGATCGCTGAGGTTCACCAGCGCTTGGACGCCTTTGAGTTGAGGGTGCTAGCCGGCCAGCCTCTCTGGTGGATGTGTCGACTCTTCAGGCTGTCGACAGCCTTCGCGCAGATATTGACACAATCTAAGAGGCTAGGGTGCCTGAGTCTGAGGCCCCTTCTGTCGAGCCTGCTGAAGACACAGTGTTGGCGGCCCTATTCGCCACCTCAGAGATTCCACCACCTCCCCCTCGAGAGCATGCCAAGAAGCGTAGGGGTTGAGCAGAAGATGAGGCGCGAGCACGGAAGAAGGAGCGCCGTGAGATGGAGGCTGCGAGGAGAGCCTCACTTGCTGAGGAGGAGGCGCACCAGATGAGATCATCAGAGTTAGCGGCTGAGGCATCTAGCTCCCGAACTATGGAGATAGCAGGAGGCACTACTGATAGTGCGGTTGTTGCTGAGGACACCACTGAGGGTGTCCAGATTGCAGAGGACGTGGGTTCCGGGGAACCGGACCCACCAGCTTGCTGATCGACGGCACTTTGCATCACAGGTTTGTTTCACCTACCACTCTAGTATTTAAATTTTTTTTTGTGCATTGGGGACAATTGCATGTTTTTTTGTTGGGGGTGGGGTAAATGAAAAGTGAGTATTAGGGTGAAGTCTGAGTAGCCCAATTCACTATCCTCTTTTGGGGTTCTCTTGCCTGTGTTCTTTTTCCCAAAAAGACTGATTATTTTTCTGTTGAACTGGCATGTCTATATCTTTTGTACATAGTTTAATTCTAGAGCATGATGGCTAAAATGATATCCTGATAAATTGGAAAATGATGCACGACTCTGATTAATATGTGGCTGTAAGCATGACATAGAGGTACACCATTGCATTACCCTGAGCCTAAAATTCGAACTAGGTGTCTGATAATCTGGTAGAGTGATGAGATGTCAAGTGAGTGTGAGGAAGATTTGAATAGTCCACTATTTGTACTGCGCTAGAACTTGCCTTGTTAGTCCTGCTAAAAGTAAGTTGTAATAGACAATTAGGAAAGGATCATAGGCCCTTATTCAATATAACCCATTTCTACCCTAAATAAAATAAAACCAAATGAAATTTATCCTTCTTTGATCCAAATAATCTGAGCTTAAATTAGACCTTTCTTTTTCACCCCAACTAATATTTTCTGGGAACAATGTGTTGGCCCTGGTCCCTCCTTGGACATGTGCACCTCAGCTTATGCCAAAAGCATAAGTTGAGGGTGGCTAGTGCAGTAAACAACCTTCGTTATGGCCCTGACCCAAATTTGGGTATTGTGTACCTTGACTCATCCCATGAGTTGAGGGTGGCTATTGTGAGGAATGCTCTGGAAAGTGGGGTTGAAAGAACAAAGAGAAAGAAAGAACAAAAGTAAAGTGATTCAAGAATTAGTTGAAAGAAAAGTAAAGAAAAAGAAAAATATACAATAAATACAAGTAAGAAAAGAAGAGAGTCACTTACACAAATGAAGAAAGAAGAGAAAATAGCAAGGTGAAAGAAAATGAGAAACTGGGCGAGATAAAATGATAGAAAGTGGTAGAGTTAGCCGATATGTCAAGGAGGGCAAAAAGTCACTAAAGTATACCTAAATATACCCTACCTGAACCTGAGCCTATGTTACAAGCTAAGAAAGTCCTATCGTGATCCTAAGGGTTGTATAGCAAATCTAAGGCAGTGAAAATAAGGGTAAGCTTATAGTAATAGGTATGAATGAGTGTGACTTTGTTCTGAGAGCAAGTGTTGAAAAGTAATCGTTATACTCAAACTGAAATCATTGTGTGAAAAATGAGGATTTTGTTTTAAAGTGAGGACACTAGTTGCAATACCGGAATTGTTAGCATCTCGGTGAGAAATTGAAGAGGATAGGTGTTAGTGCATGGTGAGTCTGTGTCATGTTCTGATCCCACATAATTCAAGCCTAATAGTGATAGCATGCATAGATATGATGAGATTAATCGGGATTGATAGCCAAATGATTGCAAAGGATAAAACATGGATACTATTGTACAAAGATTGTGTATTGAGTCATAGTGCATCGCTTGAGGACAAACAACAAATTTAAGTTGAGGGTGTTGATATACCGTGGTTTCACGGTATTATTAATACTTTTTCCTTAAGTTTAGTGCGTCCAAAAGCCTTTTTGTGCTAATTTTTATATAAATTTCTCTTTATTTTGTAAAAAATATGTCCAAAGATGAATGCAAAGATTTTGAGCGAAGAAATGCAGAAGAGACCACCTACGGAGCTGATGACGGTGCGTCGTGCTTGTGACGGTCTGTAGGTGGCAGCGTAGTGCAGCTGCTGAAGGAAGATGGGGAAGTCTGACCAAGTGTGGGGTTACGAAGCTTGTGACGGTCCGTCGTGTATATGAAGGTCTGTCCTGCAGGTTCGTCATGAAATTCAAAGAAGTAATCCCAGTACCCATATTCCAAGAGTTGAAGTGTTTTGGAACGAAGACCCTTGACGGAACGTTGTGCCTATGACGGTCAGACATACTTGTCGTCGAGGGTAATGAAGAGAGCAGCAGAAGAAATTGTATAAGTATGGGACGACAGAGTCCACGATGGTCCGTCGTGACCACGACGATCTATCGCGAGGTGCGTCGACCCAGCCGCGTTTTGGCAGATTTCCAGCAAATAGAGTCCTTGTTTAATTAGGTTTTTATTTTTTATAAATAGTTCGAAAACCCTCGTTTTTGGGGTTAGACTCTGGATCATTGTTAGACTTTGGATCATTATTAGACACCTTATTACTAGACACTATATCATTAGACTTTTTGTGAGATTATTGATTACTTTGAGATTCTTGCAAGTGATTATTGGTGATTAATCAAGCAAACTTTCGGATTTTACTCTTTCTCATTTAAGTAAGTACATGAATACTTATATCATATATTTGAATATTGTGATTATGACTATGGGTAACTAAACTTCATAACTAGGGTTGTGGGAACCATAGGCATATAATGAGGTAAAACCTAACTAAAATAACAATTCTAGAATAGTGTCTTGCATGTATTAATAATTCTTTTGCTTAAAAGTCTTTTTAACGGATGGCCAACGTTAGAACTCGCCTTAATGCTACTTGCCGGACCAAGGAGGTAGATAATAGGAAAAGAATTATCAACATAGATTTAGTGTATACTATCTAATAGGCTAGTATCGATTGGTACGAGGTAATAACTTAGTCAAATATCGAATACGATGCTTAATATGAGGTAAAGATAAGGGTTACAAAAGCAACACACGTAGCCGGACTAAGGTGCGGAGTGAGATTTTCTAGATGCCGGACCAAGGTTTTAGAAATACATAACTTATCACTTTGCATGCAAGATACTAGGAAAGAATTGTTATAGTTAGATTTATCAAGTTATGAACCTGTGGGGAACACGTAAACCCTAGTTACTTTGATTAATTGATTAAACTCCAACATTCAAAGCTGTTAAGTGTCTCTTTCAATTTCGTTGTTTATTTTCATTCATTTAGAATTAGAAACCCCCCTTTTATTGTTTTTACTTTGCAAGGAAGTAATTGACTAAACAAAAGTAATAATAGATTGAAGTTAAGTCTAGACGATTTTCCACGTGGGAGCGATCCAACCTCACTAGTTGGGTTATTTACTTGACACGACCGCTTTACTTCTTATTTGAGAAGTAAGTTTGAGCGTATCAAATTTTTAACATATGTCAAGAGTTTTCTTTAAGTTGATGTAGTAGATAGTAGTTGCTTCATTATAAGGGTTTTATCCATATTGTGTTGTAGTTGTTTTGTAAGATGGATACGCCGAGACTTAGTACTTCGGTTGTATTTTAAAAAGGTTTTAAATAAGATGACTTTTAGTCTTGTGTTATATTTTAAAAAAGTTTAAAATTTTCTGCTATTTTTATGTTTATGCGCTGAAAGATGTCTAATGGCTTGTATAAGACCTCCAAAAGGTCAAGTATCCCGTTTTATGTCTGGGTACTTCCGATTGTTGCAAACTTGGTATCAGAGCATAAGGTTACAAAATGGTCCTAGGATTAAAAGTCTCATAATGCCACATCTAGTATAGTCTTGTTCATCGGTGTGATTTGCGACACATCTATGAGCGAGAGGCTATAAGACGATAGAAGATTCACTCTATTCATTACTTTTGTGTTATGCCATAGAGCTTAACTCTATATGATCTCTCTCTCTCTCTCTCTCTCTCTCTCTCTCTTATTTTCCTTGTTAGGTGGTCTTTTAGATCTGTTTGCTTAGAAGGGGTGATGTCTCAAGGCTAGAGGGAAAAAAGTTAGGTTTTGATGCTTAATATGGTTTTGTGACAAGACGAGTATATGTTAAGCTGGATTTGGAAGATTTTGATGTAATTCCAATTATGGGTATATGTGACCTATGAGATTTGAAAAAATATGTTGAGAACTTGTGTTGGGATGTATTTCTAGCATGATAAGAGTTATTATGGTTGAATGAAGTCCTTTTTGGAATGATGGGTTACTTTATGATTCTTGTGCAATGATAGTAGAAAGTTGTGGTGTAGACTTGAGAAGTTTTAAAGGAATGTGATATATATTGGATGAGAGTTGAGAGTTGCCTTTTTTTATATGAGTAATGCTTCATGGTTGTCCTTGTGTGGGTTGGAGTCTTTGTATAGGCTTAATCCTAAGAAGGGAAGGTAGTGTGTCTACCTTGTAAGGTAATTGTAAACTATGTTAGTTAATGGGAGAATCGTTATGACTAATTTATTAATTCCCATATAAACCTATCCTAAGAGTGGTAAAAAGAAAGAAGGGGTTTATCCCATAGGGATTTTGTTTTGCTCTAACGTTGACTTAGAGATATGCATGTACCCCTTAGTTCATAAGAAGGAGAAGAGTGTCACGACCGAAGTCTAGACCCAAGGCGAGACCGGCATTGTTGACCTCTCAGAGATCGCAAACAAGCCTACTTACGTCATTCTTACTTCGTCTAGGTTAATTTTAGCAGAAATTTGAAACTTTTTGTTTCTTAACATACATACTAATCATTCTATCAGATTCATAATTGTTCACCATCAACCATATAACATTAAGATCATCAAATGAAAGAACTAGTTTAATATAGCATTAAATGTATACTTGCCAAAATGGCACCAATACAATGTCTGAACAAAAGCGAAACGGTAGTGGAACATACTCCACTATCTCAATCCTATAACTAAGTTAGAATTTAATAGGCAAGCATCTTTGAAAGCATGAGGTCCTACCAAGTCCGGATGAATGCTCCACGTCCGGATAGTTTCAGCATCAACCTGTAGCTCTAGCGTCCACTTGTGCCTGCACCTAAAATTGTAGAGTTGTATGGGATTAGTACACACTTGTACTAAGTATGGGTATATGAAAGCACACACCAAGGACATGCATGATTAAGAACAACTCTTTCCTAACAACATGATTATGGAAAGTCAAGTCAGTGGACTTGCCAAATTGGGATTAGCAAAGTTAGTGAGCTTTCCAAATTTGGATTAGGAAAGTCATGCCGTGAGAGTAACATGCATCATCATACTTATCATATTGCACACAGCACATAACATATAGCACTTAGCACATAATATATTGCATATAGCACATAACATTTTTCATATTATTCGTTCATATGCCATGAGACGTTGGAATCATGGAGTTGACATCAACACATCCCGAAAATAAGGGCTCAACATATGGGACCTCAAATAGGGAGCCTTCTTTAGCAAAAACAGAGTCTTCTTCATTCATTCATACGTAGTTCATTACATTTCATTCATAGGCTATTGTAAACACCAGTTATACCTAGAATGTAGTTTAAGACTTTCATCGGGTTTGCTGTGCAATGAGCAAGAATGACCTAGTGTCATTAATTGAGTATAGCTCACCTCTTGATTATCCTACCCTAACACCTTTGGTATCATTCATTTCATTATGTGCATCATTTGAGGCTGGCCTCATTCATTCATGGGGAACTTTAACTTTAACCGGCATAGATCATGTGAGCATCATGAAATCCAGTGTCTCAAAACTTTAACCGGCCAAAGTTACCCAAAACATGCTAGAGTACATGGCAATTGAACCCCACCAGATCCCTATATTGGCATTATAGGTTTGAAGTCTAGGAGATATAAGGAAACCCATAACTGGCATGCTGGACAGTCTCATCTCATGAGAGTCACGTGAACCTCCGCCCTTCTCGAAAGAAGGCATCACCGCTCATAGCTAGTCTATCGGTGCTCAGTATAAAGTTCCATTACATTCAACTCATATGTCATGGAAGCTGGCTTCTAGTATGAGGACATCATAACTAACTAGATGATTTCTCATTTCATCATTAGTATTAAGTGTGTTAATCTCAATATTTTCATTAGAGTGTTCATAGAGATTGGTATCTTCATTAACTTTACACTTTCATAGGTGAGTATGTTTTGGTAGCATTTACTTAGGCTCATTTGAGATTGTTCTCATCTTTTACATTAGCCTCATATCATGTTGTCACCACATTCATTAACATTAGAACATTTGCTCTTCATAATTACTCACCCCTTTTTACGTGAATGTTCATTTCATCATATGCCAATGCACTTGGCCATTTGTGTTTTTCACACTCTTAGTTAACCCTTCTAGTGTTTCATCATTTCATCACATACATCTTAGGTTCACTTATTTTTAAACGTATGCTAGACTTATGGGTCTATACATACAAGCCATGAGGCTTCTTTCATAGTTCGTTAAGTGAGTTATATCTTCCTAAGATTATGTAGTGCAAGACTTCTACATCTTGTATGTATGCCAAGATCTCTATTTCGATCTAATTAGGTGGCATTATTCTTGAATATTTAATTCATGTATGACTTATGTATCAATACGAAATTTGGGCAAGGGAACCCAAGTTCGAATCCCTTGGACAACACTTACATTTTTCATTGATTTTATTTTTCAGTCCACATGACATTGGGACCCTAAATCGAGCCCCAACATCAACATTCTCTCTTTATTTATATTCTTGGAGTCTCTTCCTACTTGGCCGAGGGGTTGTGGGATCGAACCCCCACAACCCCTTTTATTTTTTTCATTTAATTCTCCTTGTACAATTCACATAGACCATGAGGTTATGGGATCAAACCCCCATGGCCTCTCTTTGTTTTTCTTTTATTTGGCAGCTAGTGCCTAGAGGTTGTGGATTCAATTCCCACGCCTCACAATTCTTTTTATCTATATTTTTCTGTTAACTCTCTTCACTGTCTTGAGGTCGTGGGTTCGATTCCCACGCCTCACATTTCTTTTCTTTTATTTATCCCTTTCTCCCACTCGTTGACTGAAGGTCGTGGGTTCGATTCCCACGCCTCCCATTTTATATTTATTAATTTTTGTACTTTACTCAGCCAGCCCACCCAAGATTAATTCCCCTTGACCACATTTCCCTTTTCACATTTTTAACGCATTATACGGGTGAGGTCACAGGTTTGAATCCTGGTGGCCTCATCCCTGTACACTCAAATAATTTCCAGATTTATTCATCATTATTTAGTCTAAGCCAAACTTGAAGGTTTTCTGGAAATTTAATCATTTTTCATCTCATTTTCACCGACACTTTCACTTGAACTCTTAGGGAAATTCATAGAACATTTAATACATTTTGGGGTGCATTTTTTTATAAAATCGTTTAGCCAAAAGATTGGTACTCAAATCAGTCATACTTTCATTTTTAATGAACATCATGACTTATATATGTTTATGCACGTAAAAAAACAACCATAACATTACCAAGTTTGGATCCTTAACTCGAGGACCTTAGTCACTATAACATGCTTGAACACACACACTTGCACATAATTTCGAACACATGGTTGTCTTTCATACGATTTCAAGTACACAAACATAATCATATTCATCACGAAAACATAACATACACCTAAATCTACCAGCAATCATACCCAACTTATGATTCATTGGGATCTAGTGATAGGGGCACGCAATGGGAACAATCCTAGTTTTTGTACTGAATAATCTGAACCTTAAGGGGTCTCTTGGTAAAGGGACCAAGAGAGAAGAGAAACCATACCTTTTTGACGTTAAACCCTTGAATTTTTGCCCAAAAGCTTCACCCAAGATCATGTCTAAGCCTCCTCAATGTCAACTCCACTCGAATGACAACATCGCTTAGCCTAGTGTGCGATTAATGTTTGTTTTCTTGTGATTTCGTGTGAGTTATTCAAGTGTGAAGAACTTGCTTTATTTTTCTGCTCTTCCCTCTTATTTTGGTAGAGAGAATACGTGAGAAAGAAGAAGAGAGATTGAGTGTGAGAGTGGAGAGATAAACGTGAGAGAGTGGGAGTTGTAGGAGGCTTAGAAGTCTAGTTTTAGGACTTAGTCAATAAGGTTTAATCATAGGCATTATTGACACATTAAGCATTTCTTATCTTATTTATTTTTAGGGTTGTTACAAAGAGAATTGATGTTGACCAACATTAAAGAGGTTAGTTGCCTTTTAAGATTGATCTTACGTATGTTCATTTGAGAAGAGTGTTTAGATTGTACCTAGGCATGGTTGGTTGGAAGATTTCACCATAAGTAATGATAAAGGTTGAAATGGTCTAGAAGATATCTTGCTCTAGTATTGGAATAAAAGAAAAAGGCTTCTATGGACAAATCTCTTCTAAGTTTCCCTAAGGATTTACCTAGGGAGGATGATTACCCTAAGTGTCTAGAAAAGTGGTAGTGGATCTTAAGAGTCCCAATATGTGTTTTATGCCTTGTTAGAATCTGGTACTTCTATAGACCTAAGTTAAAGGGAGATTCTCTAAAGGCTATAAATGAACTACCTAAGGTGATGAACCTTGTAGGATTAAATCCGGAACTACTTACCTTGTTATGACTTGGTAGTAGAATATGATGAACTATGGAGTTACTCGTGGTATTCTATAACACTCTGAAAGTTCAAAAACCTAACCTAAGTCTCACATGAGTTTTCAAGGGTTGTAAAACTATTTTAAGATCAACAATAGTGTATAAAAGTCATTTAGGAAGTTTTAGAGTCAAAACATCAAGCAACGTCCATGACGTCCAGAGACTAGTGCAAAAAAGTGCTAATGTGCCTTAGCCAATTTCATGGGGTTTTAGGAGTCAGAAATTAATAAAAATTTAGTATAAAAGTGTCTAACACATATTAGAGTAGGTTTTGGGTCAAAATGTTTGGGTAAAAATCCCCAAGAACCACCCTAAGGGTCCTCGAGTAGGACCCATTCATTTCTACCAAAAGTTGTCAAATAGGACAGTGCAGACAGTGTCCACCTATGCTTGCCATTGACAGGGCATAGGTGAGACAATGGAGCTTCAATGCCTCAGTCATTTTACACTTATACACTTTCCAAAAGTGTCCAAATGCAGGGTATCTGAACAAAATGACGAACTTGCAGGACGGTTGGTCCGAACGCCCGTCGACTCACCTACAGACCGTAGGTCGTGGTCTCGTAGGTCAGGCCTGCAATTTCAATAGTGAGTTTTAATAAGTTCATTTAATGAAGTTGGTTAGTTAAGGGGTTAATTAGTGCTTAGGGGTTGGTTAATTAGGTTAGTTAATAACTATATAACCTACCCAAAGTCTAAAACCTCACTTAACACCTCTCAATTCCCAAACACAATTGTTCTTCCTTCTCTCTACTTTCTCTCTCCCTAATAGAAGAAATCCATTGAAGGGCTAGGTCAAGGTCATTAGGGCATAAATAAGGGTTTTTTTCTCCATCATTCTTCAAAAATTAACAAGGTATGGGATCCTTTAACATTTGGGATTCCTTTCCCCAAAAGGTTTTCCAAAATTGATTTCAGAAAGATGAGTTTCATGTGGGTTTTCTTCTATTACGAATTTGATCTTTTAAATTGTATTGTCTATGGTTTATTTTTGTTATTATAATTATATTATGATGTATTATGATTCAGTTGTGCTAGTTCTTAATGAATTAACCTAGTATGGGAAGTAGATCATGAAATTGACCCAAGTCCCTAACCCTAGGTTATGAACTAGTGATGAATTGATGTGTAGTGATTCAATTGACTTCATTATTGTGTTAATTACTATTGTGCGATGATATTACACCAATTGTTAGGTTAATTTGGATGTTGATGGTAAAAATCTGGGATGATGGCTTGTGAAGGAGATTGGGTAAGTCTTTGATCTCAAACCTTTACTTCAAATGTGGTTACTTGTGTTTAGTGATGAAGTTCGATTGAAGTACACCTTATAATATGATTGATTAGGGTTTGTATGATGTTGAATTGAAATGTAATGATTTATGGCTTGTGAGTTGTTGCCTAGGATGTAATGATATATGGTTGTTGATGAATTGCCTATGTCACTACAAACGGAATCTCAATTACCAACTAAAAAAATTTGTTGGTAAATTGATCAAATCGGTTGGCTAATTGAGTTACCAACCAAATGTCAACTTATATTAATCCGTTGCTAAAAAACTCGTCGGTAAATATTACCAACTAGTTTTAATTTGTTGGTAAATTTACCAACCAAAATTCAGTTGGTAAACACCCAAAGATGTTGTTACAAAATTTTGAAATATGGCCCTGAAATTTTCGTTGGTAAATTTACCAACTAATTTTTTTGTTAGTATATCGTTAGTACCTTTACTAACGAATTGAAAAAGGAGTTAGTAAATTTTTTTCTTCATTTTTCAATTCATACATTGGTAATTGGTTGGTAATTTTAGTAACAAAAAATTTGTGTTGGTAATTTGCCAATAAATTTTAAATACTTTTTTAATTTTTTTATTTTGGTTTTCCATAATGTGTTCGGTACCCACAATGGAGCCCGACTAAATCTGGAACCCTAGTTTGTAATAAATTTAAAATACTTTAGTATAATTATTTATTTTTCTAATAAATTTACTAATTGATTATTAGTTTATTGGTAACATGTCATTCAAGTTAAATGTTAGTTTTGTAATTGATTGACAATATGTTCAAATATTATTAATTGAATAATTATTAAATTAGTATAACATTTATTAATTTATTGCATTTAAATATCTAAGAACATGAATATAAATCTAAAAATATTAATCAATTTTATAAGTCATATTTGAATAAAACAATGCAAAATCTATGATAACAAGTTAAATTAATCTCACTTTGACACATATCATTATATCAAAAAATTTAATTTGAGCACGTTTACAAAAAATATTAACCATGTATAAATTTTGGCCAAAAGTTAAAACATCTAACAACACAAACTAAAAATGGAAGTCTCAAAACCTGAAACAACCATCTTGTTACATATAAAAATAAACTTTCAAAGCTAATCAAACTGACAGAATTTTCATCAAAGCACATTTACAAAAAATTCTAAGCAAAATTAATTTTGTCAAAAGTTAAAAGTGAAATTGCCTAACGGTACAAACTGAATATGAAAACCTCAAAATCCAAAATCAGCCATCCTATAAAGCGAAAAATGACCTTCCAATTCAAATTTGAGCATGTTTTCAAAAAAAAAATTACCTAATTCAAATTTTAGCCAAAAGTTAAAAGTTAAAACGCTTAACAACACAAACTGAAAATAAGTCTCAAATACCAAACCAATCATCCTATGATATCAAAATTGAACTTATATGGCTAACTGCAGTGAGAAAATCTAAATTCGAGCATGATTACCAAAAATTTTGACTAAAGTGAAATTTTGGCCAAAACTTAAAATCTAAAATATCTACTGACATAAACTAAAAACGGAAGCCTTAAAATCCGAGCCCTTATCTTATTACATCAAAAATGATTTTTCACATCTAACTGTCTTATCTGGGTATGTTATCAAATATATTGAACAAAGTTAAATTTTTGCTAAATTTATATGTTAAACACCTAACGACACACAATAAAAATTAAAGCTTTAAAACTCAAACCAACCATCCTACTAGATGAAAAATGACCTCTGGAGTTAATTATGCTAACGAAATTTTCATCTGAGCACGTTCACAAAATATTGACCAAAGTCAAATTTTGGCCTAAGCATAAAATTTTAAAACATAATGGCACAAACAAAAATAAAAGCATCAAAACATGAATCAACCTTCTCGTTAGATAAAAAACGACCTTTCAAAGCTAATGACACTGACGTTTACCAAAAATATTAAACAAAGTCAAGTTTTGGTAAAAATTAAAACGCCTAATGACACAAATTAAATATCAAAGCCTTAACATTAGACGTTGACTTACCAAAAAATAACTTTAATTGGTAATTTACCAACTATTAAATATAAGTTAGTAATTATTAATTTACCAATAAATTTTATCAGAGTTGGTAATAGTTACTATTCAACTAAACATTCATATGTAATATTACCAACTAATGATTAATATGTGGATAAATTTTACCAATGGATTAGTGATTGATTTGTATATTACCAACTATTTTAATGATGTCAGTAATTTACTAACTACAATCTTTATTCGTCGACAAAATTTTCAACTAATTGGATATTGGTTGACAAGTTTACCAACAAATTACATTTCGCTACTAATTTACCAACACATTTATATTTGGTTGGTAAATTTTGCAACACAATCTTGTTGTTGGTAAATGTTAGGTTAGTTCATTGGTAATATGTTAATAAATTATATAAACAACTTTTTTGTCATATTAACCAACCGATATATACTTTGTTGGTAATATTACCAATAAAAGGTGTGCTTAGTAATATATCTGTTGGTAATCCATTGATAGAAGGTTGCTAAACTTGGCGTCATTTTGCCCGCCGTATTTACCAGCTAAAATACTTAGTTAGTAAGATTTGTGTTGGTAATATGTTAGAATTTCGTTGTTAAGTTTTAAAATATTATTCGGTTAAAAATATATTGATAATTTGTTAGTAGAATACTAACTAACTTAAGTTGTTAGTAAAATTTGTTGGCAATTAGAGGTTTTTTTGTAGTCTGTGCCTTATCATAATAGGGTGATGTAAATGTGATAACCTCACAAGTTTGAATTGCATTGAAAGGATGTTCTCATGTAATTCCTATTGAGCTAAAGACTATGACTATATAAAAAGTAGTCTCCTATGACCTAAACTAAGTTATGATAATTAATGAAAAACGTTTCAAAAGGGACTCTAGCTTAGCACCGAGTGAACTAGAAGTGAGGAGTGTCCCTTCCCACATAGGGAAGGTAGGATCACTATTGTACTCATGAGATTGCAGACTATAATGCATGTAGCATAAAGAGGGTCCCAAATACATCTCCTAGGTCTCGAACTATGTCTCCCCCATAGGAATACTAGCTAGTCGATCCACATAGATGCTATGTTCATGTTTTGGTACTACCTTGGCAAGTAGTCCACCTTCTTTCGGTGTAGGGTTCCATGACACCGGATTCCACATTAGCTCATGTGGTCTATGTCGATTAAGGCAAGATGTTTCCAAAAGTAAAATGAAGTAATAAAGTGAACTCTAACTAGGATGACCTAAGGGGTTTAGCTTAGTCTAGGTAGGGGTATGGGACTCTACCTATACATTGCACTAGTTAGCCTTGAGGAAAGTCTTAGAAATATGTTTTTATGTATTTATATGCTTATAAATGTAAATGATATGTATATGTTGATCTTACATGTTAATGACACTATGAAATATTGGTTTCACTCATGAATATGTTGTTGGTCTCCATTGCTAAATATGATGATGATTATTCTTGATGTTATGGTATGTAAAGTTAGGCATGGTTTATGGTCCTTGTTGGGTTTGCTTGATTGATTAAGATTATGGAGCCTTACTTAGAAATTGCTCTAGGTTACTTAATGGGGGTTTATGAGTAATGGTCTTCCTTAGGATATGATGTCATGAAATCTTATGTATACTTGTTGATATTATAACTTGATGATAAAAGTGTCTCGATTATGTGCTCAATTCTGATGGTATGCATATTGACTTGACTAGACTTGATAGTGTTGGTATTATGTTACACATGGTCTTGACTTAAGAAATATGTGTTTATTGACTTGTGTTGGTTATTGAATGTGCATTAGGTATTTCCAAAGTGACTTTGCACGCATTTGAATAAATGTCCCTTAGCATGATTTCTATGTTATATGTGCATATGATTCCATACTTAGTACAAGTGATGTGCTAACCACATTTCTCTTTTTTTTTTCCCCAATATTTTAGGTTTCGGCCATTGAAGAGATTGTGGACGTTTGCAAGGAAGGCTTGGAATCATTCTCCAACTGTGGGTATGTCCTCAAGTCCGAGAATGATGCCTTGTTCTTACTCTAGTTATGTTTCTTTGTAATAGTCTAAAGACGATCATTTCATTCTACTTGTTTCAAGATATTGTGTAAGCCCTAAGTGGCGTTTATGCATTGTGTAAGGGCTTGTGCCCACATGGTTTGATTCCGCTTTGATGGTGTAATAAGAGACATCCCTTTTAATACTATATTGTGTATCTTATATAAACATAAATATATGTGTTTGTGTGTGTCATAAAAGTAGAAGACTATGTAATATTCTTATACGAGGAGTCTATGTATACTCGCTATGAATATATTATATGTAAGCGAGAGGTCAAAGTAAACCTTATGAAGTAATTGTAGATGAAAAGTTTTAAATTTTCCTCACTTTTTAACCTATGAATGTAATAATGAATGCTAAGAGGCTAGTCTTAGTCCTCTCCGAGGACGACGACACCGGTTACCTCTAGTGCTACCTCCCGGATGTGACATATTTATGGAGCAATTAAGGCCTCATGTGGCTGGATAGTATCACCCAACTGGATTTTCATGAGTTCCCTCTAGGAATAGGGGTGCTTGGGTGGTACCTATTGATGATTGAATGGGTAAGCTCCTTTTTATGAGGATAGGAGTGAAATCCTCAATGGTGTAAAATCATATTATGTGATGAGTATAGAGGTTTAGTCTTGACTTGCCTCAACCTTGGTATTTGAGGCATGATTTGATGGAGATTTGACTAAGCTCCAAGTGGGGGATAATGTGCCTAGATGGTAAGGTTTTGAGTGCCCATAATGTTCCTAGATTGAGATTCTTTGAACTTCTCTATGTTAAAAATCACTTTGAGTGATGGATATCAAGTGGAGTGACTTAGATACTCATTTTTTATCTCTTTAAATCCTCGCCTAATGGAGTGTAAGTGAAGATTTAGTGAGAAATAGTTCCTACTTTAGAGTGGTTTTAGGTGATGTTAAGGAGGGTGTGCATCAATTTTATCCCCAAGAGGGGGATTTGAGGCCTTATTAGGAGGGTTGGTAAATTAAAGTTCTCTTAGATGAGATGAGCTCCTCTTTGATGGGTTTACCTTAAGTGGGGGATGATGAGTTGTGTAGTAATGTTGTTGATATCCCTATCTTTTCCTTCTATTCTTACTCAAGATGTGACCAAAGAGTTCCTAGTAACGTGTTCATAACTTGGAATCTTGCATATGAGTATAAGCTGAATGCTCTCCGTATGATATGCATGTCCTAGATAATACTATGTTATGCATGTTTTGAAGGATTCTTATTGCAAAAAAGGGATTTTTGATAAATTTCATGTTTCTCATGTTGTTACGCATCCTAAATTAGTGAATGCACATCGAACTTCATGTGATGGTTTAATGATCATGCTTGATTTCACTTTTGATGTAAGGGCATTTTGGCCCCGCCTTAAGATGTTGAGATTTCTTTAAAGGAGAAAAGATAAATTCACTTTAAGAATATGTGATTTGGGATGTGTTAATATAGGGTCACTCTTGATATGTGATGATGTATCTAGCCAATATTATTAATGTATGCCAATGAATTATAATAATTTCCCTAAATGATGCATGTTCATGAAAACTAGTGTTATGCAAGAAATTGAAATTTTGTGAAATAACTTCCTAATGTTGTGACGTGTTTGCTGTGATCTACCATTTTGACTTGATGAGAAAGGGACTATGAGCATGCCTTGGTTAGAAGTTGTGAATTTCTCTTTAAAATGAATTGACCTTGTGAAATGCTTGAATATGAGATTTGTGACGGCATGTGAATATGTTATAAGTAGAAGAAGGTTTCCCTCTTTGAGCATAATTAAACATGGAAATGTCATGTATGGATTTGATGGCATTATGTCTAAATGATAAGTTTTGTAGTTGATCTACATTTCTCATGATTTATGTGCATTTAGTATGAATTACTTATTTGCCTCATGAATTGCAATGTTGATCATGCCTATGTGTGATTTAAAAGCTATTGCATGTAGGGACTTATGATGAAATAATAAGCATGCCTAAAGTTGGAGAAGGTAGTCCCTCCAAATGGAAATGAGTATGAGGAAGCATGTGTATGATGCATATATAAGAGCATTTCATGCTTGCTTGTGTTGCATTAAGTACATAATGATATGAAGTTAGCGTGCCTTATGAATTTGGTTTGTTGACTACTATGTTGTATTAATTTTGAATGTTGTTATAATAGTGGGGTCACTAATTCCTTGGAAGTGTTTTAAGTGTCATTCGAGGATAAATGTTCCCAAGTGAGGGATATTGTAACAACCCTCAAAATGAAATAGGATGAACTAGAGCCTCTTGTGTGTTTTAAGATTTAATAACATGTTAATAAGGTAAGAAATATTTTTTAATATTTTGTTTGAAGAGGTTTGAAGTCAAACGTCAAAGGACGACCAAGACGTCCGAAAACTAGTTTTTTTGTGTTCTAGTGTGTATTTGTATGTTTTACTTGTTTTGAAGGATTGTTTGGAATCAAAAATGATATTAGGTGACCCTAGTATCTAAATGGTCATGTTTAGGGTCGAAACGTCAGGGTACGACTCCAAAAGGACCTCCACAAGTGTCCTTGAGGAGGACCCAAATGTTTGCCAAGAGGCTGCCAAAACAGCCTCATTGACGCCCATGGTTGACGCCCCTTCAACCAATAAACTTAGTTGTGGGATATTAGCCCCAACATTAGGGAGTCTCTAAACAAAAAATGGAGCAACAGGAGGGCTCGTCATCCTGGTGACGGCCTATCAATGGTGGCTGTCGAATGGCACCTGCAACACTGCAATGTCTCGGCCAGCCTAGGGGTGAATTTATATATTTAACTCGTGTTCTAATTAAAGGGTGGACGGTTATTTTACCTATTTTGGGGTATTTTCAGTTAGGTAAAACATTGAAACCCTAATTTAGAAATCACTCTTCAAATCAAACCCTCACTCTCTCTCTCAGAAACAAGATTCTCTCTAGAACTCCATTGGAGACCAAGCTCAAGGTCAAGCTAGGTGATGGATATCCAACTAATTATTCTTCAATTTTCGTGTTTTTTCAGTCAATTAGGTATGTTAAATCTTGGTCCTTGGATAACCTTTCATACAAGGAGTTTTATCAATGATTTTCGAAAAGAGTTTCTATGATCAAAATTCCCAATTTCCAATCTAAGCATGGGTTCATTGTCAAATTGTATTCAAAGTCATTGTACTAATAAAATTTATGTTTTATCAAGGTTTTAAGATGATTTTTATTGTAATTCCTTAAATAACCCATGATCTCCCTAATCTCTAAATTTAGCCTATAAAGTGGATTTTGTAATCCTGATTGGATGTTAATGGAATTATGTTTAGACTGTGATGTATTGTTGAATGCTATCACTATCTCTATCTATTGATTATGAATTGTTAAGTATTGATCTATGATGATCATGGATTGGATAATTGGTAAGTTGACATAACTTCTAGTTTATAGTATTGGAATTGATGTTGTATAGTTTGGTCCACTTATGGTAGCGGTGTTTACTTCTTGTCTATCTACATATGTTGTGATCATCGCCTTGAGGGAAACAAATGTAAAGTGAATTGATATTATGATGATCATGAGTATGAATGTTATTTATGTATTCCTCAATGTAAGCATCATGATTAAGGTGTATTGATAATGTAAAGTATAATGTGAATGATTGGTATGGTCTACATGCTTTATTGTGATAAGTACTATTATAGAATAACCCCTACCTATATAACCCTACATGAATGTGTGATATTATGCATGCTAGGAGTCTTTTATTCACATGTTGAATGTGCTATTGTCTCTTATTATGATATATGGGTGTGTGGTCTAAAGTCTCTAAATTCTCTATAGGTGAGTTGTTCATGACTTGAGGATATTGTTTATATGTTGCGATCTTTGAAGGGTGGTTTCCTCTATTACAATGTTATTGCTATTATGTGATCTCGAGGACCAATATGTACACATACTTGATGCATAACTGTGAGTATGATATGTTTATGGTGTTAATTGAAAGGATAATTCTCATATGCACCGTTAATCTTATTATGCATGAAAAGTGTATGACTAACGAACTATGAACGTATGTTGTCTGGAGGTGTTTATGTAAAAGGCTTTCTCACATATGAATATATACACATGAATGTAGAAATGAACAATGTTATGATAATCTAGTGAAAGTGAGTCTTTTGAAAGGTTTCCTCAATTGTACTCCAAACTAGACTATGTTATGAATGTATGATTATGTGAAAGGACATTCTCACATAATGTAGGTTCTATGATGAAAGTCAATTGTCATCTTAAAAACCTTTGAGTTATATGATGTATGAGGGAGTAAGTCCCTAAAGCCTTCTTTATGAACTAATGATAAGTAAAGGCCTAAAGATATTAAAGAGGGAGTTCAAGCTTAGAACAGAGTGGATATGTACAATGAGGAAAAGACCTCTCCACTAATGCAATTGGTTTGGTCATCTAAGTGATATTCATGAGATGGAATCCTCTCCATTAATGCAATAGGTCAGGTTTCTAGAAGCAATCTCCCTATCCCTTAACTGTGTGCCCCCGTAGGTTCTAGCTAGTGGATCCACCAAAATAGCTATTATGTAGGTTCCACCTTGGCAAGTAGAACAAATTCTTTTGGTGTGGAGTTATATGACACCGAATTTGAATCCTTGAAGATTTACTT
Organism: Solanum chilense; assembly: GCA_032847665.1. Taxonomy (NCBI): domain Eukaryota; kingdom Viridiplantae; phylum Streptophyta; class Magnoliopsida; order Solanales; family Solanaceae; genus Solanum; species Solanum chilense. The sequence goes on along the minus strand of CM064972.1, from coordinate 35,050,060 downwards.
AGTGTAGGTAGGACTATGGACCCTATTTATGCATTGGACAAGTGGACTTTAAGGGAGGTTATGATTAGATTCCTTTATGAAATAAGGATTATGGTTCATGTATGTTGAGATGAATGCATGTTAAGGTTAACTTTACTTATATCAAGACATGAATTATGATTATACATGTGAATTACACTTATGGATTATAAATGGGTTTGTTTAGTATATGTGGAGGTATGAGACTCCATGTGTACACTACACAAGTAAGCTTGTCAAGAGGTTGTTAGAGTGGTTTACGTATGATATGAACTAATAGAGTCATGACTAAGATGAAATGAATGAAAAATTTATTATGTGAAAATTTATGAAGTATGTTAGTCTTATGTATAAGGTTAAGTGCATGTGTTGTGTCTTATTTAATGTGATGTGCCTAAGTCTAGGGTTACTTGGATCACTTGGTGTGAGTAGTATTAAGGGATACTACTTGTACATTGCACTAGTGTGACTTGGGGTTGTCTTGGGTGATGGTTCTTATGTGTAGATTATTCCTTATGATGTGTTTATGACTTTATGAATATATGTGGTTGGATTGATGAAGCCTATATATGAAAGATCATATTTGGTGACCTTAAGGTGACTTATATCAAGACATGAATTATGATTATACATGTGAATTACACTTATGGATTATAAATGGGTTTGTTTAGTATATGTGGAGGTATGAGACTCCATGTGTACACTACACAAGTAAGCTTGTCAAGAGGTTGTTAGAGTGGTTTACGTATGATATGAACTAATAGAGTCATGACTAAGATGAAATGAATGAAAGATTTATTATGTGAACATTTATGAAGTATGTTAGTGTTATGTATAAGGTTAAGTGCATGTGTTGTGTCTTATTTAATGTGATGTGCCTAAGTCTAGGGTGACTTGGATCACTTGGTATGAGTAGTATTAAGGGATACTACTTGTACATTGCACTAGTGTGACTTGGGGTTGTCTTGGGTGATGGTTCTTATGTGTAGATTATTCCTTATGATGTGCTTATGACTTTATGAATATATGTGGTTGGATTGATGAAGCCTATATATGAAAGATCATATTTGGTGACCTTAAGGTGATACATTGTTGTATTACCTCTAAAACGACTTAAGTGAAACTATAGTCTATCGCTTGTGTCTTAATGTTTTGAAGTCCTAAAATGGTTTAAATGAGGTTAGCAGTCAGTGCTTAAATTTTCATGAAGTTTGGAGGTCAAACGTCTAACAATGTCCATGACGTTCGAAAGGTTTGCCTTGAAACAACCTTGTGTGTCTTAGTGTGTTTCGTCGAGTTTTACGTTTTTGTTTTGGATAAAATTGATGTGAGAGGTCCTAAACTAGTACAATAACATATTCGGGTTGGAAACGTCCAGGAAAAATTCCCCAAGGACCAACCAAGGGTCCTTGAGGAAGGACCCAACATGTAGCCAAAAAGCTGTCAAAACCAGCCTCACTTACGGTTGGCAATCGACGGCCAGTATGTCAGTCGGCGCCCCGTAGGTGGAGGGAGTAGGCTGACACTTAGTCTGGTAGAATTTTACTTCCAATGACAAGACTCTGACCCAAAACACGAACCAACTGGACAGTCCGTTGGTTGGGCTATAAGGCATCGATGGGCAGGCGTAGGTGAAGTCTACAATTTCGGAGCTTCACTGTAAAGTGAAAAAGTGAAGTGGTAACTTCACCCCACGTCAAAATAAGTGTTTAGGTGGTTTAATAAGGGTATTATATGTATTATAAATAGGTTGATAAGTCCTAAACACCTAGATGAATTTATTATTCTAAATCAAAACCCAAATTCTTCTAAGAAATTCTCTAGACTTGCATTGGAGCCAAAACTCAAGATAGAGCTTGGATTGAAGATTTGTTTGGTGATTCTTCATAAATTTTTTCATTAAATTCTTGGTATAGCATCAATTGAGGTATGGTCATTCATCCTTGAATCTCTTTTCTTGAAGGAGCCGAACTTCAAGGTGATTTCCAAAGTCTTTCTGAGATGAACCTGTCCAATTTTGATATCTATCCATGGTTTCTTGCATAAAATGTTTTGAATCATTATATATTGATTGCATTGATGTTAATTTGATTGTTTTAACGTAATTACTCTATAAACCCATGTAATTCATGAACCCTAGTTTTGACTACTTTGTGTGTGACTTGATTATGTCCTAATGCCATTGAATTCTTATGTAGTTTGATTAGGGCTATTGAATTATTATAGAATCATATTAGAATTTTTAGTATGCTCCCTAAATTCATAAATTTATGTTGAATAATATTTGATTCATTGCCTATTGTAAGTATTGAATTGAATTGATGATCATGGTCATGCGTAAGGGCCTTTGAGTATTATGTTGGATGATTTAGCCATGGATTGAAGTTGTGAGTGTGTATTGGTGGTACACTGCCCTAATTCTCTTTATTTTATGTAAATTGGTTCTTGAATTATCTTGTGATTGGTATGTTTCACTTATGGTGGCGGTGTTATGTGCTTTATTTGTGAATGATATGGCCTCGTCAGTGTTACTTTATTAATTATGATGATCATGGACTTGTCGGTATTACTTGATATATTATGATGGTTTGTGTAGTTTATTTATGTGAAGTATGATCATATCTATCTATATGTGAGTAATTTGAAAGTATGTATTCTTCTATTAACATTAGGCAATCATGTTAGACTATGACTATGTCCTTCGTGTGTAGTCTTAGAGTTGGTGCATGATTCTTCCTACTTGGTTATGTGAGTCCTATGATGGTTATATTTATGATATTATAGTAGTGAATAGGGTGACCTATAGATGATTTTGGTTATGCTTATGTTCTTCTAGAATGATATGTTATACGTGAAGTATGTGTTGTCTTGTTTTGGTAGACTTGTATCCCTTACTTGATATATGTATAATATGAATATGAGTTTTTAAATTACTATGCTAAAGTTTCTTAGTCTTGTATGTGTGATTGACATATGACCTTGAACATTGCTAAGATGGTTCTTTTATGTGGAGCCTTCATCCTAGATATAAGGTTAAGATATCTTTGAAGTTGAAAGTCTTAACAGTATCCTTCTTGTGTGAATGGTGGACTTAGGGATTGATTGGCTGGAATGGCATGAAATCATCCTTAGGAAATTCATTGAGCTATCCTCTTAGACATTGTAGGTAGCCTTAGTGGACCTCTTTGGTAAGGTGAAATGTGATTGGGTTATGAACTAGATATGGAACCTTTTCATGTGATACTTTATGTGAGTTACTCTATGAGAACAAAGTCTAGCACTGAGTGAGTATGTCTAGGGATGTATCTCTAGTTAAGGATGAGGCTAGAGTACACAGAAACCCTTCATATTCCTTAACCATGTTCCTACATGGGATGTGTCCAACTTCTACCATTGGAAAGTAGAACACACTTTATTGGAGTAGGTTTGACTCCGGATTCCATGCCTAGATACCATGGTCTATGTTGGTTATTTCTTATTCTAATCATATGGGATACCCACTAGTATTTGAGAAGTTCTATGAAGTTTAAGTGGTGTTATGGGACGATATCTAGACATTGCACGATTAGGCTTTGAAGATATTAGTGAGTGAGTCCCTAGGTCTTCTCCAACACTATTACTTGAATGTCCTTATGTGATGGATTTCTCTTAAATGAACTAATGAAGATAATGGCTTAAGTTAGAAAGCATGATAAATGAATAAGTACTTACCTGGAGTAGTTTAAGGGTTGTCTAGTTAAGGTGTGAAGGGGGAATAGGAATGGTCACTTCATATCTTACCTAGGGAAGTCTTAAGAAAGACTCTAGATAGGGAATTTGGTTGATACATTATACATGATCTAAACTTAGGTAGTATTAAGGATTATTTAGGTAATCTTGGAGAGGGTGTATGCGCGTTCTCTTCTTGCATTACTTAATTAAGTCTTTTGATAACCTTTCGGAAGAGAATATCATATTTTATAAATGTTATTGTATGAAGTGAGTAAGAATGATATTGTCCTAGGTAATCTAAAGGATCTCTTAGGTGTGTGTTAAGGGATTGTATGGGTGGTCGCTTCAAAACTCACTCAAGTGAACCTTAGAATTAGCTTCGTTAGGATGATCTCATATTTATGTGTTTTGGATATACTTTGATGCTATAATGTGAAGTGAGAATTTTATTGGAATTTACAGTGAACTTACAGCGAAGTCATTGTAAGCTTATTGTAGGTTTACTTAATGTTCCTATGTATTAAGTATAAATTGTAATGTCTTCTAATTGTGTTGTTTGGTGTTTAAATGTGATTCTTATGCTTATACTATGAAGTTTTAATCAAAAAGAGCATATTTCTCATAAATGTACATTTTCATGATTTTATGCATTAAGTCATACTTAGTACGTGTGATTGTACTAATTCCATACATTTTGTTACATCTAAAGGTGTAGGTGGAAGGTGAGAAGGATCTTGAAGCAAAGCGTTGAATCTAGTTATCGTTCAAGCATAGTTGAAGTATGTCCTGACTTGACTCGAGGGCATAATCATCTTTAAACTTCTTATTTCAAAGCATTGTAATAGATATTAGATTGTTATATTTCGATTGTATGGGCCGTGTCCCAAGTATTTCTTACAGTCTAAGGATGTCATATATTTAGACTTAGTGTTTTCTATGATTTTTAATGTGAAAGATGATTTATTTCGTGTGAAAAGATTTAATTCCGCACTACTTTTCATACATGTATGCAATGAATGATGTCTAAGGGCTTGTACAAGACCTCCGAGAGGTCAAGTACGCCGGTCACACTCCGATAGTGTCATATCTTCTAGGGTATTCTCTCGGGATGTGACAATTGTACTAAGTATTACTTAAGAGTTGCTTAAGTAAAAGAGTTAGGATAAAAATGAAGGTAATGTATTGGAGTTATTGAATGTGTCTTAAATGTGATAAATGGCTTCATGTGTTGTTATGAGTGGTATTCCATGTCTATATAATGTATGTGAACCATATTGTGCTCATTGTATCAAATGCTTATGAAGTTTCTCAAAAAGGCATGATGCATGATTTCCAACCAAAAGTCCCTTTTAAAGCATGTTTTTGCATGGTAACTATACTTAGTGCATTCTTGTATTAACACCATTCTTCTTCATCTTTTTACACAAAGTGTAGGTGGTGGTGACTCATGGATCTTTCCTAGAATGAAGAGCTTGGATTCTTATTCCCAAGTTCAAGTGGGTCCTTAAAGATTCAAGGACCATATGTACAGAGTTTTCTTTAAGTTCATGTACTAGATAGTAGTTGTTTTTACATTATAAGGGTCGTGTCCCTGTTGAGTTTTATTTGTGTTATAAGATGGCTACATCGAGACTTAGTACTCCCATTGTATTTTAAAAAGATTTTAAATAAGATGACTTTTAGTCTTGTGTTATATTGTGAAAAAATTTAAAAAATTTCGCTATTTTATGTCTATGCGATGAAAGATGCCTAAGGGCTTGTATAAGACCTCCGAGAGGTTAAGTACGTCGTGTTACGTCTGCGGGGTACTCCCTGGTCATTACAATATACATGAAAATTCCTGAAGGATTCAAAATGCCCAAAGCATACATTTCAAAGCCTTTTAAAATGTACTCAATTAGATTGCAAAGATCATTGTATGGTTTGAAGCAATCTGGACGCATGTTGTATAATTGTCTTATTGAGTATTTATCTAAGGAAGGTTATATAAATGATGCGATTTGACCATATGTGTTTATAAAAAAAACAATATTAGGGTTTGTTGTACTTGATTTGGATGTCGATGACATAAATCTTATTGGAACTCCAGTGGAACTTTACATAGCAATCGATTATTTAAAGAATGAATTTGAGATGAAGATCTCGAAAAGATAAAATTATGTCTTCTTTTTAAAATAGAGCATTTGACAAACAACATTTTTGTTCATCAATCTGCATACACAGAAAAGGTGTTGAAAATATTGTATATGGATGAAGCATCTCCATTAAGTACTTCAATGTTGTTCAATCACATGATGTGAATAAAGATCCATTTCGACCTCAAGAAAAGAATGAGGGAATTCTTGTTCCTGAAGTACTATAAGTGTCATTGGTGCAGTAATGTATCTTGCTAACACTATAAGGTCTGATATAAATTTTTTGGTTTATTTTTTAGCAAGATGTAGTTCTGCTCCTACTAAGAGACATTGGAATGGGATCAAACACATATTGCGGTACCTACAAGGGACTATCTATATGAGTATATTTTATTCTAACTATTGTAGCCCAGACCTTATCGGCTATGCTGATGCAGAATATTTGTCTGACCCACATAAAACTAGATCTCAAAGAGGTTATGTATTCACATGTGGGGGGTACTGCCATATCTTTGAGTCTAGGAAACAGTCCACTATGGACACGTAATCAAATCATGTTCAGATAATAGTTATTCATGAGGAAAGCCGAGAATGTGTGTGGTTAAGGTCCATTATACACCTTACTCGAGAAAAAAGTGGTTTGAAATGCGACAAAGTACCCACAATTTTATATGAAGATAATGCAACATGCATAGCACAACTCAGCGGAGGATTCATAAAGGAGATAGAACGAAACACATTTCACCAAAGTTTTTCTACACACATGAGCTCCTAAAGAATGGTGCTATCAACATACATCATATTCGTTCGAGTGATAATGTGACTGATTTATTCATCATGTCTTTACCAACCGCAACTTTCGAGAAGATGGTATACAAGATTGGAATTAGAAAACTTGTGCAGCTAAATAGTGATTTTCATCAGGGAGATTAAAATACACGTTGCTCTTTTTCCTTAATCATGGTTTTATCCTATTGGATTTTCCTGATAAGGTTTTTAATGAGGCAACTAGTAATGCGTTTTAGGAAC